>VWZT01013271.1:29941-40801 GCA_013397055.1 Pachycephala philippinensis
AACATCCAATTAAACACAGAGAGTGAGGTAAATTATACACTCTGTAAAATAAACATGATACTTTTAGAAAGTTTACTGCAACACGTGAAACGATCATCCAGGCGGGATTGTAGTTGTCAGAGCTAAAGAAAATTATCCAGAAGCAGTGGACAACTGTCTCTTTATAGTATGTTTTATAATCTTTGCCTAACCTTTGCCTTATTGAACCTCTTTATTGCTATCAAGAGAACTGGTAAAATTCCAGATTTAATATTTGATCAAGGGAATAAGTCACTGAAGAATTCACTGTCCTGTTCTGAATAGGCCATTAGGATACTAAATTGGGGCAAAAAGTTTGTTCCAGCTGTCATAAAATGGTACAAACCACTGCCTCAGTATCTGAAGCCATGGACAGAAAAACTCATGGGAGTCCAGGAGGCCTAAAGGATGAGGAAAAAAGTTTCCCCATGTCTGAAGGAACACAACAACCACTGTTACTGCTGTCTGCAGGATGGTAAGGCAATCCTGGGCTAGGGGCTACAGCCCAGGACCATTACCATGTCATTAGAGATTTGCAAGTAAAAAGACGCTTAAGTAACAAGCTGGGGGAACCAAGAGTAGATGAACCAAGAGTAATAATACAGATACAAGCAGCTGAGTTTAATGAAGCTGACTCTAGAGTGTCTAAAAAGTGATGACATAAAAGTTTAATTCACTAGTCACTGTTAAATGAGAGTGGTTTGGTATGAAGGGGTTTCGGACCACTTTGCGTTTGTTTTCTCTCTTACCTTTCTGGGTCCGTTTCTCTCACTTTCTCCTAGAGAACTAAGAACATCAGCAGCAGTCATGGGAGTGAAGCTGACTGCATTTGGTCTGGGGACCAAAGCTGTAAGGTTACAGAAAGAAGAGCTGTGCCTTTCTCTCACCTGAAATGGAGGACAAGTTGCAGATGCGGGGAGAATGAGGGCATTTGGATGTCTCCTAATGAAGTGCTTTACAGTTACTGAACACAGACCGAATTCCCAACACCTTTTCCAGCAGTAAAGCTTACAAGATTAATTTCTGCCCCTGCATTGTGAAAACTGATCCTTCCAAGCTTTTTCACTTCCACTAAATATGTGTTCTGGATTTTTTTACCCCCCTGCCAACAGTTCTGCTTCATGCTTTCAGTTCCAGTTTTGATTCTCCTTCCAGTACTTCAAAATTTTACAGGTTAGGACTTATGTTTTAGGCTTAACTTTAGACCACTTGACACTACTTATGTGCAACTGCCAATCTGAGTTTGGAGGTTTTTTCTGAGGATGTAAACAATACTTCAAATGGATGAATATCTACCAGAAGGCTATAGTGCTGTCTCTGGAGATTCAAATGTCGATATAAACTCTTCTACTTCCATCTGTATTTTGGATTAAGAACTTAGAGATTTTTCTATCCCTTTTCCCTGCTCCACCAGCACACATTCATGTTCTGTTGTGTTTGTGTTCATGCACGTCTATCCATATCAAATGCTTGTCATATCTTTTAACTATTGAACTGTTAAAGCACAAGCCTGCCATACTTAAATTCTGCAATGGTCAGGGTTTAGGCATTTCAGATTTTACATCTATTATCAATTGGACAAAGAAAACCTATACACCAAACTCATATTTTTCCTAAGACTACAACATGCATGATGTATTCTTTTTCTTTCTCGAGTCCTGTGGTGCTTCAAAAAACTACATTCAATCTGATTGAGAGACTGTGTTAGCATTAATGCTGATCTATCCAAAACCTTTACATAGTCCACAGAAGTTTATATTCTACCAGTATTCTAGACAGTATATGTGTGTCTATTTGCATACATGAAAAAGAATTAAAAAGTATGCAGAGTTATCAAGCATAATAAATCTCAAATAGTCAGTATTTTTATTTCTTTAAAGTAATCACCTTTAAAACATCATTTTCACTTCAAAGAGATGTTGAAAGTGTTGTGTCAACAGGTTCTGTAATGAGATGACTTTTCCAAATCCAGACACATTCAGGAAGTGGAAGACAAGAACTCTAAAAAATTCAATGAAACAACTAAATATTATTTTTTAACTTACAAAATCATACACTATAAATCTTGATTAAAGTTTGATGAAAACGGTACAATTGTCACCAATGAGCTATTCACATGTAAGTTTCAAGGATGCAGCCCTTGGACATAGAAAACACCTATTAGGTAATCAATCCGTTCCCCTGTCATGGGTCTTGCATTTTTTAGTGATTTATCTGGTCTAGTTTAAGTGTCTTAATTGATGAGACATTCAAAGCTTCATTAGAAAGGCTGAAGGAAAAATGTTCAGATCGAGTTTTGTGTAAGCGATTTAGTTCAACAATGGAAACTACTCCAGCAAAACTTAAGGATATATTTTCATCTGTCTGTGTAGGATTTCATCAAGTCTCAGCTGAATGAGATTTGAAACAAAGAAGTTGTCATGCTGTGAAGGGGGCATAACAGTACAGATACATACGAACCAGCAGACACACTGTAATAACATAACTCATAGTCACAGACTACTGTATTATTTGGCAAAAAAAGTCCAGCTTTGCATAGCCTGTCATAAAAAAGAATTGCCAACTATTTATTTTAGTGTTCCTAATTGTTGTCAGAATATGACCTAGGTCTGTGACACAGAATTTTTCAAAGTCAGCCTGGGAAAAGGGGCTTACATTTATCAATGTTTTTATTTTATTCACCAATGCAGCAGCACTTGTGAAGGTCTGTTTTTATTTAATTCTCAGGATTTTGTTGTTAATGGAAAAGCTGTCTCATAAATTAGGGAAGTGCTCAATTACAGACCTGACAAAGATTGATTTAGTTCTATGCTTGGTCACTACTGGCAAGTGAGGGCCAGTAAACACCCAGTCAAAACTAATGGTACATCACCTTAAAGGTGATCAGGGAATAAGTAGATTTAATAAGAAAAAATGGCTATATAAAAACATGTTTTGTGAATGCTTGGTCAGAAGATATCTGAAGTCAGTCTGAACCTTTTCATTGACTTTACTGTGTTTTGTCTCAGACAACAGTGAGAAAACCTCTGTTGTGTGGGGGCACAGAATGCTATGTCCTTGTCTGGGAGGTACGGGTAGCTTGTGTCTTGCTAAAGAGGTACTTCTGGACTGGGATCTCACATGCTTGTGAAAAAGAAGGGAAATAACTTGAAAATCCTTTACTGAATGTGCATTGTCATTGGTAAATCCAGTACTCTTACATTTTTATGGTAGCAGTTTCACCTTCAAATTCAGGATGAGTATTATTGGTAGAAATCTAACACTCAAGTTTCAATGCTGATAACACCAACTGGAAGAGAAAACAAAATAATTTGAAGTAGTCATGCCTCATCGAAGGAGAACTAAATTACCTTACAACAACTAGAGCTGAGGTATTAAGAACAAGTAAGGATGAAAATCACACCAGATAAGAAGCTAAGATGTGAAAAAAAGGTCAACAAATGTTAGCAAAACAGTGGCAAAAAACCAAAGGTGTTTCCTCCTTTTCTGAGGCAGAGCAGGTAATACTTCTAGTCTTCTAATTCAAGTGTGAAGGTCTGGTGGGTGATTGTATGAGCCACGAGTTCACGATAAGATATGTATATGCATAAGATATGCATGTATAGATATTGATATAGGTTACGTGATTCAGTATGTTAGGAAATTATGTAATTAATGCTGCCCATACCAATAATACAATATTGTCTTTGTTTTTACAATCATACAGTATTTTTCTCATAGAAATGCTTCCTGCTTCAGTTAAAAGGTTACATTAATATATTTTAACTTACATAGAAACTGGGTTTGTCCAAGATCTTTTTTTAAATATGCTGCAGAAAATGGAAGAAGCATATTGATGATATGGGTAATTAAACTACTGAATTTATCCTTCTATCCAGTTTGGGTAAACGGAGCCCTGAGAAACTGGGTTGTTGGGAAACAACAAGCTCTACAGCCTGCTATGCCACAAAGTCTTTGGGTGACAGCTGGCAGGTTACTCAAATGAGTGTTTTTAAAGGTAATAATGTATTGTCTTTTCATTTAATTTAAGAACATGTATTTCATTCCATGGATGAATGGAACCCCTAATTTCAGCAGAATTAAATGTGCAGATAGAGGGCTAGCCAAAAGGCCAAAATACTGTGAAGGAATCAGATAGCTGATGCTTGATGTTGGACCTTTGAAAAGGATAATTCTGACTTAATTTCTTTGTGTTTCAGTCCTTCTGATCTCTACAATACTTCTTCCTCACTTCAGAAAATCTTCTCTAATGCATATAATGCACTTAAATACAAAAAATGATGACAGATAATTAGAAGTCTGGCTTAATTAAGAGATTATTGTCTTTCTGTCCAGACAAGAATATATAAATGGGAAAAAGAGATCCTACAGTAACTTCTCATTGGTTAAATCCTGTTTAAGACAGAAAAGCAAGAGATTAAAAAAAAAAAAAATCAGAGCAAATGTTTTAGCTATTTAAATTATCTAGGTTCACCCATTTGAAGTGTGCATAAAATTTACCTGTAACTCTAACCTTGAAAGTAACCATTGCTATTCTCAGCCATCATCCTCTCAGTCAAACAATTAACCGTGCTGTTGTATCATTAGAGGTGCATGGATCATTTTGCAGAAGTAGAAATGAGTCTGCCAACCTCTTTCCCCACTGAAGTCAATATAGTTAGTCTTGATTTGCAACGATATAATGGAGAACACAAATTGGCTTTCTTACTGTAGCAACCAACCTTACTTTCAGTCTTAGTCTTCCAGCTGACACTGTTAATATTTTGTGTCTCACAGTGAATTAAAGAAAATTAAGCACAAAGTGTGCAGAACAAGTCATGGAAATAGTGAAAGCCTTATGTTCTGCAGTAAATGCAGAAAACAAGACTTTCAAGCATTTTTTTTACTATGGGAATTCGTCTGATAGGCTGCTGATCCTCATGTCGAGAAAGGTGAAAATTTTAACATTCACATGAAAACAAAAGGCAAGTACAATTTTGAAAATACACTGATATTAAGAGAAAAATAGACCAACCTTGTTATGTAACGTAAGGGAAGAGATTTGTAATTGCAGTGAAAGCAGCTACTTGGCTTAATTTCAATCATGGGGCTACAAAAGAACCATAGCTTTGCTCCACTGACACTCGCTGCCACAAAGGTGTCTTCAGCACAAAGCTCATTTTATTTCAGCTTGCAGAGGGGAGGCAGAAATATTTGGAGCTCATGTGATTCTCTATGTGATCAAAGTCTGAAAAGGTTGGGATGGGTTTTGGATGGGTTGAGTCTGGTCTCTATAGGCACTATTCAATCCTACTCATTGACATGATTAAAAAAACAGATCTTCATTTGCTTAGTCTGTGATGTAGAGAGTGAGGAAAGGTGTTAAGTTCTTGAAACTTTTGAATTTCACAAAAATAATTGTAAGGACCTGTTGATATGAACATCACTTTTACAACAGAACTTGATCTCAAATTACGACTATTAATAGCTTTGCAGAGTCACTCAAAATTTAAGTACAAGAAAGTATCCTGGAGTTTTTAAGCCAAATCAAGCAGGTTTGTGTTGACTAGAATTTTTCTTTCTTGGCCCTAATATTTCCAATTATCAAGCTTATTCAAAATAAAAAGTATGGTTACTGAAAAAATTAAAATATTATAGAGTTGATGCAAACTGGTCAACGAAGAATGAAACATACTCCTGTGCAGATCATGGATACAAGGCTTATTTATGACTTAAGACTTGGCCATGCTCTCCCTATGAGTCAGATGCACATAGGCTTTCAGGAATAGGTTTTGTGCAGAATAAAGAGGAGACAAGTTGATGGCATTTCAGATCAGAACTTTCAAAAGTGCTGATTTGCTGAATGCAGAAATTCTTTTCTCATACCTCATTTAAAATATTCCTTTTTTAATTGCAGTGTTTTATTTTCACACTTCCTCTTTATTGCTACAAAGAAATAACACAATTATGATTTCTGACCACAATCAACAGCAACAAAAATCATCATCACCACCTTTCCTCCCCTTGTGTAAAAGAGGGAGCATAGGATTTTGGATAAGCAAATAAAGGCCAGATGGTCAGATAGAAACATCTGCTTGTGTTTAAACCAAACTGGTCATTCCCTACACCACGCAAAGAATTGACTTTACATGCAGTGACATCTACATTGTTTTCTTAGATGTATTTCCTGCTAGTTTTCCATAAGAGGAAAACAAAAAGGCACAAAAAAAAGCCATCAGTTTCCTCTTGTCACCAAAACCTACATTTTCTCTCAATATCAAATACAGCTTTCAGAGTTTGAAAACAACAAATAAACAACAATAATTGGCAAATTGAAAAAGCATGTGGTTTTGTTATTACACATGTTCTGTGAAATCACTCTTAAAAAAAATTAAAGTTTTATATGCTAAATTAGTGTGTGGTTGTGTGGTTTTTAAGACTTCTGTAGCTTATAGATAGCATATGTATTTTATAATATGGTAGTTATTAAAGAAACAGTAGGTATTCTCATAATTGGTAAAGGAATAGGCTTATAAAATGTGTGCAGTGTAAATTACCAATGCATAAATATAACAGTTTTGTATAGAGTATTTAAAGAAATGACTATTATATAGGTTTAATTAAAAGTACAGAGTCAAGTAAGAAACAAATACCAGTGACAGAGGAATTAAGGTAAGGAAGAAAGGATAGGTTCTCAGCTGACACTTAAAACATGTAGTGTGTAGAGAGGCATACATATTGAAGATTATTCCAGATGCTTGCAGCTGTAGAGGGACTTTTGGCCCCAGAGGTAAAATCACCAACCATATGAAGTTCAACAAGGGAAAGTGACAGATTCTGCACCTGGGATGGGGCAGCCCTGGATGTACTGGGGAATGAGATGCTGGAAGGCAGAGCCGCAGAAGGTGAATCTGAATCAGCAGTGCCCTGGCAGCCAGGAGGGCCAAGCATGTCCTGGGGTGCATCGGGAACAGCATCGCCAGCCAGGCAAGGGAGGGGATTGTCCCACTCTGCTCTGCACTGGGGTGGCCTCACCTTGAGTCCTGTGAGTGGTTTTGGGCACCACAATATAAGAAAGATACTATGCTATTAGAGAACATCCAAAGGAGCATATGAAGAGGGTGAAGGGCCTTGAGCAAAGGAGGGCTTCCTGCCAGGATAGGTGTTGGGTTGGGAGTGTCAGTCCAGATAGAGAGCAGAACTTTGCAGAGAGAAGGAGAGCTGCACGGCGGAGGATTTTCAGATCCTGGAGCTGTGGCCATAGCATAAGTTCATGTCAAGCTTAGAGTGATAGTGAAAAATGGAAGCACAAGCCTAGAAGAGACATGAAGGAATGCCATGGTTTAGGAATGGCAGTCCCGCTCCCCTCTTCCCATCCCTCCTGTGAAAGAGACAAAAGGCAGAGGTTACGGACTGAGATGAAAACAATTTACTAGAAACAGAAATCAGGTATGAAAACGAACAGTAACAGCAACAATATTAATAACAACAGTGTACCAAGGAGAGGGTGTTTTACCTGCAACTTGCTCACCAACCAACCCCGACCGACCAACATGGTGCAACCCTGAGACCATAAACAAAGTAGTGTCCAGACCCTCTGTTCACACTGTGCTACCTCAACTGCCAGCCATGCCCTCCTTCCCATGAGAAGCCTTTCCTTCCCTCCACCCCTCGACAATGATGCAATGTGCTATGGAATAACAACCTCGACACGCCCACCTGGCTCCAGGTTCCGCCCCCTCACTGCTAATGTGAAAGATTCACTGCGTCCTTGGCCAAAACCAGGACAAGGAGACAGATTTAAGTTTCATGGTGCTCATTTTAGTAAAATCAGAGAACAAAAAAGCCTCTGTTGCTGTCTTGACAAAATTTGATCAAAGTAGATACGACAAAAACATTCATAGGTTATTTCCATGTGTAAATGTAACAATATTTATACTGCTGGTACTCAGGACAGAATAGTGACAATGGATTCTCTAAGTTATGAATGCACACTGAACACACCTCTGGTAGTAACAATTTAGTTCATCCTTTAGTGTGCATCTTTTTCCTCTCTAAAGTTTAGGATTGAATATCTATATGAGACTTAGGTATACCTATTTTACTCTGACATTTATGACATTGCATCCCATTATGATATGCAGTCAATACATGACTCTATCATACAGAATATTAGAGAGACTAAATTTTTTTCTCATGGAAAGATAATTAAAATCAGACTGTTCTCCAGAAAATGCAGTATTTGAAGAATTCCCTTTATGGTTAAAAATGTATAAAGATACGTAGTAAATTCTTTTATACAACTGTGGAAGTCAGTGGCAGAATGAAAATGTTTAATATAGGGCATGGAACTTCCACGGTGTAAAGAAAGCTTTAGTAATCCTCAACTATCTTTTCTGCTCCTCTGTGCAATTTTTGCATTGAATCTTTCCTGATTTGATAAAAAAAAAAAAAAATACACTAACACCATATTACAGTTATGAACTTTAATAAACACTAAGAATATAGACTGACTCTGTCATTATTTCAAAACCTTTGAACCCCAAAAAAGGGCACCAAAAAGGCCTGTCACTCTTTAACCCCAGCAGGCATCTAAGCCCCACCCAGCCACTTGCTCACTCCCTCCAGTAAGATGGTGGAAAGAGTCAGAAAAGTGAAAAAAACTTGTAGGTTGAGATAAAGACAGTTTAATAGGTAAAGCAAAAGCTGTACGTGCAAGAACCAAAATCTAAAGTATCTTAAATGAGTAGAACAATGGATAGAAGATTAATTCTAATAATTGAGACAGAACAATATTTTACTCAGCAAAAAGGCTTTAAAGATCACAAGCCTTTCTTGCATCCTTTTGTGTCATTCATGTGGAACTTATTTCTGTTTTGATTGATGCCAGTCTACCTACTCGGTGCAATTATTTACAGGCATGTTTCAAATAAATTATAAACTTGGTCTAAATATTCTAAACATGGTAATTAACATATTATAGATAGACAATAACTCTAAGCAGAGTAGACCTTGAGGATGTGCCAAATTACCCTCCATTAGTTCAGTTATTGAGCTACAGATACCAGCTGTCTCATTTGCAGGCAGTTGTGTTATTTTACCTTCTGTATTGACTGCTATCTATTGGATATTTTATTTTTAATTTAAGGAATCATTATTCCCTCCAGGCATCAGTCTATATTTTGTACATGACCCTTTAAAGTAGACACTCAGCTGCTGCTTACAAGTCAAAAGGGGATAGCTGGTATTTTGCTAATATTTTAAAGCTCTACTGATGCATAAGTAGGTATCATACAGCACAATTAATTATTATTGAAAACTCTCAGGTTTAATGTTGAGTTGGACAGAATGGTGTGATTCAGCAAAAAGAGATGGATAAGTGTAAATAAAACTTCGGTCATTTTACGTTATTACTGAGCAGCTCTGAATTGCAAACAGTCAATTGCAAAACATGAGTTACCAACCAACAGCAACCAAGAATAGCATGCTATCCTCATCAAGCTGACTCTAAGGGTTGCACCTTGTCCAATGTGTTGAACTACATTTACTAATATTTTATCAGCTTTAATTGCAATTGAAAAAATTAATTCGATAAAACAACAATTTCATAAAATTTTTCCAGTGTAGTTGAGAACAAACCATGAAGTCTGATGTATAAAAGCTGAGCTATGATTTACACATTTTGTTCACTGAAATTAATTTTTATTTTACTGGTGTTAATCACTTCAGATTTTGCATGGTTTATATAACCAGGGAATGCATAGACATGCAAGAGCTATACTCTTTTTTCCCAAACAATATGTTAACAAAACCTTCACAAACTTTAAAACCAATAAAACATGCTTATAAAATTATTCTCCAAGACAGTACAATCAAAGTTACAAGATAATACAGTGTTCATTCTTTAGATTTAAGTTTCCTCTGACAACAGATTATGCTGGAATAAATTCCAGTTACATCAAAGGAATACTGAACAAGTGTGAGAGAAGAATGAGATCATTTTAACCTCATTTTGTTTTCTAATTGATCAATATGTCAAATTTCATGCCTACAAGGAAACTTTATTGTTTCCGTGATGTTTATTCATTCTTTTGCAATGGTATTTTGTGTCATCATTTTGTGCATCCACCAGAATAGTGCAATTTGCTTTCATTAGCTTTCAGAAACCATTGTAATTTAAATTGTAAAAGAAAAATGTCTTACCCATTCACGTAAAAAAACCTAAGTCCATTCATGACAGCAAAAGGTCAGGATGACTTGGTATATTGGCCTGAATAATTAACCATATTTTGTATGGGAACTCAGTAAAGATTTAGATAGTTTTAATCTTATCATTTTTCCCTTAATAGACTTCTTCCTAGAAAATGGGCATCAGGTAATTCCAGAAAAATTCCTTGCTTTCTGATATACATCAACAAAAATTCCGGAGATGAACCTTCATACTCTCTGAATCTCCACAAGATATTTTTTTCATGTTACTGAAGCAATTTTCTTCAACCTTGAGGTCTGAAAGGCATTTCTTTTCTCCTAAGTTTCATTTTTGTTCTAATTTCACATTTTTCATGATGTTAACATATTCTTTTTTCTTTTCCTTTTATCCCTCTGGACTTTTATCCTTCACTGGTAAGTTACGGATTCATTTTATTCCCAGTTGTCCTCTCGCCTCTCAGCATCCTGCCTTGACCCACAGGTTTTACTTCATAATGTACTATATTTACTTTATGCCACTCTATTGACTTCCTGCATTGTATGCTTGCATTCCTGGTAGAAACTCTGGTGCATTACCTGAAATTATGGTATTGTTCAAGATTTTCTAACTTCTTTGAGCTAATTTTTCTTCTTAAAAAAAAAAAAAAATTAAAA
>VWZT01013271.1:40834-55313 GCA_013397055.1 Pachycephala philippinensis
AAAGCTTTCCCTCCTTGCAATCCATGAGTTCATTGCGTGAAATCCAAATAAGTATGGGAAGGTGGGACTTTGTACAGTTTTGGACTGGGATGGAGTTAGTTTTCTTTGTGGCAGCCAATACGGTGCTGTTTTAGTTTAGTTTGGTGACCAAAATAGTGTTGATAACACAGGATTGTTTTAGCTAATCCTGAGCAGTAGCCCTCTGTTTTTCATGCTGCCCTGACAGCAAATAGGCTGAGGGTGCCCAAGGATTTGGGGGCACAGCTGAGACAGCTGAGCCGAGCTGACCAAAGGCATGTTCCATACCATGTGGGGTCCCATCTGCATGAACCTACACATACATGTAACCAAGGCAACCATGAAGCCACAGCAGAAATGCAAAGAGTAGATTTATTTCATTCTCTCATGAACAACGTGTCACAGACACGTGGGGACCCGGGCTGTGTTTGCCTCAGTTCATCCTAGCCAGCAGCAGGACGGGGGCTCCCTGCCTGCCTCACTGTAACAAAAGGCTTCGGGCATGTCTGTGAGTGTGCTACCTCTGCACAGGAATTCTACTTCTCAAAACAGGCAGAGGATGAGCACCACTACACATAATAAATGGAGCTTTCTCACACCAACCTTTTTAGCATTCCCAGCTGCAAGGTTGCTTTCAACCAAACCATTCCCTCCTCAATGCCAAATCTTCTGGTTTTAACTCTTTCCTCCCAACACCATCCTGTTTAACAATAATACCTGAAAGAAAAAGGAGGAAAGGAGAGTTGTGAGTTATGACCTCTGTCTTCCTAAGTAACCATTAGATCTGATGAATCCCTGTTTTCCGGAAACGGCTAAACATTTCCCCACCAGTGGGAAGTAGTGAATGAATTCCTGGTTTTGCTTTGCTTGCATTTACAGGTTTATTTCATCTATTAAGCTGTCTCTGTCTCAATCCACAACTTTTCTGCTTGTAGTCTTCCAGTTCTCTCCCTCATCCCACTGGAGGAGAGTGACTGTAGGGATAGCTGTCTCCTGGGGTTAAGTCACAACAGGAAGTCGAAGGAGAGGCAGTCCACCACCTTTACCTCCTTGATTAATATGCTCATAAAATAATTTTTATCATGGATATGGATTTTCTATGTGAATTGGAGAGCACAACAAATATTTAAGCAAAGAGATTGGTGACTTCTTTTAAAATTTATTTTAAGCTATAGAAAAAATGAATGCTTAAAAAAGAAGCTGAGAACCTGTAGGAACTTGGAATTAGGAATCACTGCTTGCTTTTTGGTGACCAGGAGAACACAGGAACAGTTCAAGACACTGCAGAGACTGGCATCCTGAACAATCAGTACAGAAGTTTACAAATAACCTAAGTAAAAAATCGCATCCATACACAGTAGTTCTGATTCTGTATAAGTTCTGTAGTGAAAGGCTGCATAAAACAGAATTTAAGGTAGGGGAGGAAAAGAAAAAGATAAATGTAGTCTCAAAGGAAAAACTAATACATTTCAATCCTTTATGAGAGATCAGTGGTGTTAAATTATTAATATGATGAAAGGTTAGGGAGCATCTGTTTCTGCCTATGGTCCATGGGCCAACAGACCCTGATTCAATGGTAGTCTTTCAGTTTGCTTCACTTGCCTTCAGACTTGCTTTGTCCACTACATCATTCAGAATAGTCTTCAATGGAAAAAATAAAGTAGTTTCTCACAATGCACTTTAGATTAAGGCTCAAGTCTATTTCCACTACAGTGAACAAGTGTTAGATGCACAGATTCTATTAACAGCAGAGAGAAATCTGTGACTAATTCCCACATGCATCCTTAAGTGCTTGCCTGTTTGCTGTGGTTTTTAAACTCAGCCATTTCTTGAAAAACGTACACAAAAAAGTAAATAAACCAAACGCAAAACCCCCTTTTAAATGTTTTTGGGTTTTTTTTTCCCTATCAGCAAGCATAAAAATTATATCAATCAACATTGCCCAGACTTTTTTACAAACTGACATTGGTTTCTGGAATAAGAACTGTGTTTTCTCCCATTTCATGTTTTAAGAAGTGCAAAAATAAGGATTCTATTGAAGATAAAGTTATTCATCAATTGTACAACTTTTTCTTCACAATTTTCTGAGTAGTACTGAAATGACAGAATCATTTATGGTTACTGAGCTACTTACCACAATTTTTAAATTAACTGCAGAAGCCACCACCCTCAATGCTCATCTCTTGAAAAATATTCTAGATGGACATGAATCCTCCCATGGTAGTTTTGAAAACTATAAAATGAAATAATACAATATCCTGATCTAGTGAACCTTCCATTAGTTCAAGAACCAACCTTTACAGAATTTAACAAAATGCTCATGTCCATTTAACAAACCACTTACACACTGGTCTAGTTTTAAATCAATGGCTATATCCATCCTATCTGAAAGGATGATCTTCAGGCAATTGAATACTGTCAAAATCACAGAAACCTATTCTTCTACTTATGTCTTTCCTAATTTTTTTCCTGTGCCTGGGCATTCCTGCATGCTCAGAGAGTCCGGACTTCACGGCTGCACTGGTTACTGACCACTCTCCTTGCTACTTGGTGGAGGTTGGTAGGGGGATGAGCATTGTTTGGAGGACATCTGAATATGCCTGTGCTGGTGAACTGAACACGGTTAGGCCATAGATGCAAGCAGGGGTAAATGAGTGTCCTTGCTGTTTAACACTGGGATGCTCCCTGGAATGATTTTGTTTTGCTCCAAGTAGCTTTTTTACAGGTATTGCCCGACCATAGTTTGTCTGGTTGTGATGTTCCCAATTGTTCTCAACAGGAAGTAATGATAGATCCAAGAAGCTTATGGAAGGGAAGAGAGTTTGAACAAGACTGTGTCTTGTTCTATTTTATTGACAAGTATAGGTGGCATTGTCAGAACCAGTGTGCAGCAGAAAATAGTACAGCAGTAAGACCTTAAAAATCATGAAAGCCCCTTGCTTAGAGAGAGTCATGCTAATAAACATGGTCATCCAGGAACTAATAACAGAGCGGTCATATTAAACATAAGAAATGCTTATAAAAACCAAACCAAATGTCTACCTAACAGTCTCCTTGAAAGGGGAGAATTCCTGTCTGAACATGGGTTTTTCTTGTAATTTTGTTTTAAATAACAGGTCTCACAGTATTTTCACAAGTGTAAGAACCTTCTACAGCTACTTTCTTTGCAGCTGCTATCCTCTGCTTTCAACTGCTATGCTTTGTTTGGGGTGGGGTAACTTGTTCAATTAATTCTTTCAACAGATGTTTTCTAAGCTTGGACACTCTTCCCTCCTCCCCCTTTCACACGTCATCTTCTGCTTCCAAGCACTTCTGGGGCTACATGAACTTGACTTAAGCTGTTTGCCTGTCCTGCTGGTGCCATTTGCCATTTCCTTTTCAAAGGGCTATTGCTATAACAGCTCTATTCTATGCAGGGAGTGTGAAACCTTTGAAACTGATGCAGCTTCATTGCAGACACTCTCAGAAGGAAGTAACATTAAAAGAAAATCACTTCATACCTGTTTAACTGCTATAGAATTTAACAAATTTTAAACAAATGAGAAGTAGATAGATGTTTCTAAATGCTTACTATTTGGCTGCAGAACCATGTTGATTTCAAAGGCGTTTTCTCCCTGCACAGAATAGAGGGGCAGCAAAAATTGTTCTTTGAAGAGAAAATGCCACCATCAGGAAAGGAAGACCGCTCAGGCAGCTCAAAGAGTCCCAAAAGTGTTAGGGAGCCACAGAGGACATCTAAAGGGGAAAGTCCAGGTTGTGAGCAGCCTGAGGAATTAGTTTAAAAGAACCCCTTTTCCCCACAGAAATCCTTCAGATGAAGCGGCAGCTGTTGGATTCTTTCACAGCTAACATAGAGGGATCAAGCTCAAACAGTTCTGTAAGTCCTGCAAAACAGCAGAGGATAACTAAAAGGTCTAAGTAAAGAGCAGGTCGTACATTAAGGCATTTTCCTCTTCTGGCATGTAAAGTGAAGGGGGGGAGGGAGAGCAGAAAAATGAATAGTAAGGCATAAGTAAGACTCGAGTTTGAACAACCACATTCTTTCTAACTACATGTAGCTTGTCGCTTTAATTAGATAATAGTGTTTTTCTTTTGCTATTAAAAAGCTGCTACCTTTCACTTCAGAGGTGACTACATTTCAGTGGGGGTGAAGGATAAGCTGTTTGTACTTTGTTGTATAATGCCCCCGAGCACCATATAAAGAAAATGACTATTGTACATGCTCTGTAGCTTGTAAAATCCTTTGAAATAAAATGTGGACTATAAACATTATATAAAAAGGATGACTGATGAAGAACTATATATTCTTGATAAGTATGTGTTTATTGGCAGGTAATTAAAAGGAGTCATCAGATCAGGGAAAAGCTTTTATCCCAAGAATTTTATAACCATGTTTAGGTCATTAGTTTGTGAAGTATTTGGATGATTAAAGATTGAGAGATACTAATAAAAATAAAGACTTTACTCGGTTTCTACATTAATAATATGCAAAAGGTGTATAAACAAAGATAATGGCAAGGAAGTAGTTTCTTTGTCAATATAACCTTTTTCTTGTAAAAAAAAAAACTTGATTGAAGGATGTGTCTCAGCATGAAAACAAGGGTTATTTAGCTATAACTGGTCTTTGGAATGTGTTGTCAACACCTATATTCACACTGTACCTATAGAGGAGATACTTTGGGGGGAGGTAGCTGGTGTTGTGATGAGGATTGTTAGAAGGACTTGCTTGTACATCCAGCTGCACAACTTCTCTAATAAAATAGTGTGAATATATGTATAAAAACACTTTGATTGCCCTACATGCAATTTCTGTCAGTTACACTCACCTGTTCATAGCCCTAACTATAGCCCTAACTATACAGCATCAGCCAATCCTCTTTTGAACACACAGTCTTAGAGTGCAAATCCTTCTTTCTTGTCAGCTCCTCAAAACCTTCAGGAATTAGAAGGCAGGAAGAATGGCTTGTGAGTGGAGATTTAGGCAAACAAGTTAGAAGGAAACCATTCTGACTCCTAAAGCAGTTGCCTGTTTACTCTTTCCAACTCTACATGACCCCAAGCAATTCTCCTTACAAAACACCATCTAGTTAGAGAAAACTCACTGACTGATGAATCAACCCTAAGGGACAATCTTCCTTTCCCCATTTGACTAAGCATCCCATTTGTTAGCTCTATACCCCTGGCATTTCAAACCGTGAGACTGCAGCAACAACAGTAAGAATGAACTGACTTCCATACAACAGCTTGAAAGGATCAAGCATCGAAGATGTTTGTTGGTTAGATCCCTGGTTTCTGAGGTAAAGTGCCCTCAAATCAAAGCAGTAATTTTTCCAAGGCAACCTTATAGAGCTGACTATTCAATGAAGTACTCTAAGTTTAGATCACTAGGCATACAACCTAACTGCAGACACAGGGTAATGAACAGCCAAAGGGCCTCTTTTAATCCATACACAAAAATGATGCATGCTGAAAATTAAAGGTGGAGAAAATGGTTTCAAATTTGAGGACATGAGGTTGAGCTATTTTAGGGCACACTGGTCTCTGGATTCAAGATAAACTTTGATACTACTTTAAGTGAATTACATGGTTCCCAAAGTCGGAATGCAAACAGAACCAGCTATATAAACTAAATTTTCCCTTATATTCTTTTAGCTGTCAATACCACCATCTTAATGAATCTGAATGATAGAGAAATCAACACATATTTTTTTCAAAAGGCCTGCAGGTGTTTAGACAATTTATGATGAAAATTTCTGATGTAGATAATGACCAAAATATTGCATCAACTGCATTAAAGAAAATCAGCAATGCTTACTCTGAGGCAAAACACCAGCTAAACTTAAACAGAACCCATAGAATCATAAAATTATAGACTCATAGAATGGCCTGGGTTGGAATGGATCTTAAAAATCATCTCAATCCAGCCCTCCTGCCATGAACAGGGACACCTTCCACTAGACCAGGTTTCTCAGTGCTCCATCCAACTTGGCCTTGAATGCCTCCAGGCATGGTGCATCCACAGCTTCTCTGGGCAACCTGTTCCAGTGCCTCATGGTAAAAAAATTCTTCTGAATATTTAATCTAAACCTGCTCTTTCAGGACGGGTTGGACAGATGGGCAGGTTGGAGAGATGGGCAGAGAAGAACCAGCTGAAATTCAACAAAGGCAAATGCAGGGTCCTGCACCTGGGGAGGAAAAACCCCAGGCACCAGCACAGGCTGGGGGCTGACCTGCTGGAAAGCAGCTCTGTGGAGAAGGATCTGGGGGTCCTGGTGGACAACAAGCTGTCCATGAGCCAGCAGTGTGTCCTTGTGGCCAAGAAGGCCAATGGTATCCTGGGGTGCATTAGGAAGAGCACTGCCAGCAGGTCAAAGGAGGTGATCCTGCCCCTCTCCTCAGTCCTGGTGAGGTCACACTGGGAGTGCTCTGTCCACTTCTGAGCTCCAAGAGAGACATGGAGCTCCTTATGTGAGTCCAGCAGACAGTGACAAAGGTGATTAAGGGACTGGAGCATCCCTCTTATGAGGAAAGGCTGAGGGAGCAGGGCCTGTTCAGCCTGGAGAAGAGATGACTGAGAGGGGACCTCATCAATGTCTGTAAGTATCTGAAAGGAGGCTCTCAAGAGGATGAAGCCAGACTCTGCTCAGTGATGCCAAGCCATAGGACAAGAGGCAATGGGCAGAAATTGATGCACGGGAAGTTGCACCTAAATGTGAGGAAGAACTCTTTTACTGTGTGGATAACCAAGCCCTGTAAGAGGTTGCCGAGAGAAATTATGGAGTCTCCCTCACTGAAGATATTCAAGAACCATCTGGACACAATCCTGTGCAATGTGCTCTAGGATGAGCCTGCTTGAGCGGGGACCAGATAGCCCACTGTGGTTCTTTCCAACCTTACCAATTCTATGATTCTGTAATCATTATTATCCAGATTATTGGTTAAGCCCTCAAAGCTTCTTACATCTTGAGACGTTGTGGGGTTTTGGTTGCCTTTTTTTTTTAATATTACAAAACTGCCATTGCAGAATGTTGTCCCTTGAGATTAACAGAAATGCATATCATCCAAATGTTTTTTCAGCATGGTTTTATAGACAGCACAGCCAAAGAAACACCAGAAGAACTTGGAGGTTGTAACTAAAATTTTGGTTAGAGTAGCTTTATGATAATTGCATCTATTCACCACTTGTTAAAGTGCTATTCCATGTGGAAGCATGACAACTTGTTCATTAAAAGATATAGAGCGGGAAAAGGTGCTGGTAGGGAATGAAAGGCAATACCACTTTGTGCCTTTTCAGTGGACCTTTCATGAAGATCTTTCTCAGTGCTGATGAAAAGGGTGACAATGACCCTGAACCAGAAGGGTTTTTCTTGGTACAGAACTTTTTTCCTTTAATTAGTATGAAAAAGAAAGAAAGCTGAAGGAAATTAGTCCTTGCAGGACACTGATCATACTTTTGCCTTCTTTTGTTGGTCCAATGAAAGATTTACATTGATTGCAAAGTTGCAATTTAATGGCTGCAGCACTTCATCACTGAATAGATTTTTTCATCCTCAGATGGAACATTGTCAGTTGTGAATTGGACCTCCTTTGGGAAACTAAAGCATTGAAACCATGATTACCTCTGTAACATAACAACAGTGAATAAAATACTAGCATTCATTCTACAGTATCAAATGGGGTTCAGAACACAATTCTTGGATTCTGAAACATTTTTTGAGCTATTAGTACCTCAAAATAATTGCAAAACTCTCAAGATAAATTAGAAGATGAGAAGAATTGGTCAAGTATATCTTGACAAATGAACAAGATATGTGAAACTGGAAAGTGATATAATTTCTTTCTGAAAGAGCTATTGTGCCTGTAGTTTCTAAGGACTAGTGGAGGACTTTCTGCATATTCCTTGCTATATTCAGATATACATTAGTATTTCTTTCAAGACCTGGAATTTCCTTCAAACATGCCTGAATAATGATCCAGAGGAAGACAATTTGGGAAAAAGCCATGGCTCTCAAGGTCTTCTTAAGTTAATGATTATAAGAAAAGGATGATACAAACTCAGAAGCCAGTAGGGCAGGAAGAAGGTCCTGAACACACATGCTCTAGTCAGCCTATTCTATGAATAAGACTTGAACAGCCTAATGTCAAAATCCCTTATCTTGGCTGCACCTTTTAAAGGTTCAAAGTGGTTATTTTTGAGGGAATTTCCAGGAATACCATGGTGTGAAGATAATTAACACTGTTCAGAGAGCTTGCTCTTTCCTGCAGTGGGGATGTATGGAGTTTCCAGGATGGAAACTGGAAGCAGGCTCTCTGCTGTGCCTCTCCATTTGCTGTGAGAGACCAAGAGCTCTTGGAATAAAAGGAGTGGAAAGGGTGTGGGAGTTTACTTTCAGTACCATATAACACCACTAGTAAACCTTTGAAATTTCACATAATTTTCTCACATGGGTAAATTTCACATAATTTGCTCACATGGGTAAATAGTGGCAAGTTGTTTTATTTTTTTTTTTTTAATGTAACTGTCAGAAAAGGTGACGAACATTTATTCCTTCTCATTCAAGTGGTTGATAACAACAGACATGTAGGTCTACTTGTAAGCCCAGCCAGTTCCACCTGATGCACAGAACCCTTGTTTTGCCATTTCTTGGGGTTTTTTCTTGTTTGTTTGGTTTTGATTGCTTTGTTTTGTTTATTTGTTTTTTTCACCTTGGTAAACCACATAAGGCAGGGGAACCCATAGCTTTCTGCCAACCACAGGATGTCAGTCTGCAAGGAAAAAGGAACTAAAGCACAACAATGTGTGAGAAACTGTTCGCTGGAGAAACGGCAGAATTTCCCAGAAAATTTGTATAAAGGAATTTCATTTGAAAAAATGCCTTATGCAAAGTAAAATGAGCCAGTCAAAAACATATTCTGAACTCTGTAAACTGGAATGTGAACAATTACTCTCAGAAAGAAAACTGAAATATGCAGGAAAGGCTTTAAAAGAGCTCAAAATGCTGCTCATAGAATGAGGGCTGAAAGAAGCTGTTGAGGCAAAGTTACCCTCAGGCAATCAGCCCCAACCTGACATAGACACAGGCAAATTAGTTGCACAAGTACTGTTAACTGAGCTCATTCTGCAACAGAAACAGATGTATTCCAAGACGGAAAAACACAAGCTAGAAATAGCAGAGGTAGGACACAGACTGGGTGGCAGGGAGAGCTGCTGCTGCTGCTCAGAAAGCTTCAGCAGCAGTCTTGGGACAGTTTGTACAGGTGGGGCAGCCACAGGCAGATAAAAGAGACTGTGGAGTCTGAGACTGTGCACAAACAAGGCAAGGGTTTGAGTCCTTTATTTCTCAATCCCCTCTCCATGGAGACCCGTCTCAGTAAAACACGTGCTGTAAAGAAGGAGGTTCTTATAGCAAAGAACCTGGGTTAATATGCCAGATTGTGACAGAGTACGTATGGCCATGTACATGGGTAACTAAAATGGTGAGTAGGTTATTAAGGTTTTGTGTAATGCCTAAGTTGAAACTTTTCTTATCATTAGCTTTAATGTTAAATATCAGGTTTGCAAAATATATTTTGAAAGCCTTTCCATTATTTTCTATACCGTTTTTTTAAAAATTAAAATGGAGCTCCTGAACTAATAACAGAAAAAGATCAATAAGAACAAAACATTTTAATAACTTTGTTTGTGAAAACAAAAGTCTTTAATTCTTTGATTTAATCCTGACATTTACCACACAAATAAGGATGAGAAGACCAAAGTAAAAGTATGAAGATGCATTGCAAACAATAAGGTAATACACAGTACAACTTTTTTGAAACAAGTAAAAGAAAAACACAACACTTATGTTGAAAAATATGCTTCAAAAATATGCTTGCAGTTTTTGCTTTGCATCTCATGCTATAAACTAGACCCATCTGTGATTAGGTTGCAATCTTGTGAGGCTATATTTTGGCATGCAAAAAATAATTTTCAAATAAAACCACTGTCTGAAGTGACATACAGTAAAATTCTCCTTAAACTTGCTTAGCTTATGAACTCTACATACGTGCGGTTTGTCAGCTCCTTTATGTATAGCTAGGGGGCTTTCAGTGCCATGAACATAGAGTAAGTTCTTGCATTTTACTGCATTTAATGTAGCACTGCTCTTGTACCAAAGCTATTAAGCCTCTTGATCTTACAATCTCCTGCTGCTGCAACAACTTAGCAGTACGTTTCAATACTAAGGAGGCATATCACTCATCTCCTTCGGGGTCTCCAGAACTCCTGCTACGGTGATGAGTGGAGAGACTTAATGCTGTCATAAGTATCTAGTATGGACAAATGCCATGATTTAATTAGCTGTGCAGTCCAGAATGTATTACAGTCAAATATCTAGGTCTTTAAGGGTTCTATGTTACCTTTGTGGCTAAGTAGAAATCCTCTCAGTACAAAATGTCAGGTGCCATATAACTATTTGTCTTCTTCTGTAACTGGTAATATGTTTTCTCATAAAGTTCAGTTTAAGAGATTTGCTTTGATCCATTTTGGTTTCTCTGATGTTATTTGCACATATCTATAGGGATGCCACTGCCATTGTTCCAAATTTATTTTGTAGACGTATCATAACTAACAAAAGTCAGGGTCCACTTACAGGCTCATGTGCTTTCTTCTATGCTTTCTTCATGGTTGATATATGCTCCCAGACAATTCATGCTGCTAGGAAACACTAAAAGAAGAAAGTATTCCTTGGAGCATTTATATATTCAATCTTTAGCATACCTGAGTGAGATTCACTAGACCACCTACAGCTAACCTGTAGGTGTGCACAGCTCATTTATCTAGTTTGCTTGTGTAATTTCTAGAGAGGACATGCACTTCTGCAGTGTGATTCACCAAATCATTCCCTAAAAGTCCATTTTTCTCTCCATTGATGACACAGGGAGGCTGGGGAGATTAGGTCAGATGCAGACACAGAAGCCCTGGCTATCTACAGTCATGGTGTTCCAGCAGCTGCAGGATGGATGACTCCAGCCCACGTGAGGTATAACCACACTGTTACAAGTCAGGGACAATCTGAGACTGGGCTGCCACATAATACATCAGCCCTCGCTATCTGAGGCATCAGGGCTGAGGAAAGGATCCCCAAGGTCTCTTGCAACTGAAACTACACCCAGTGCTTGCAAACCCGATGCACTACTGCTGGGCAGGAGGACAGTAAGCATCATTTAGGCTGAGTGCCAGATACCCAACCTGTGCATGTCAGATCCAACAAAAAGAGTACAAAAGTTAAAAAAACCCTCTGAATTTTGCTTCAGAATTTTCCTCAAGCCCCTGGCAGGGGACTCACATCTGAACAGAGCAGATGTGATATGGGTTTGGACATGAAACACTTACCAGGAAAAAAAAAAGTCAAAATACCCTATTCAAAGATACAGCAAAATACTATCAGTTGAAATTAGAGATTTAAAAACAGTAGAAGATAGTTTCTCCCTCACTTTTAACCCTCTGTTCAGCCAAAATTATGACTTATTATATGTAGAGAGACAATCATATTTAGTGGTATTTAGGAAACATTTTTGTATAAGAATATTTTTGCAGGCCATGCAATGCACCAAGCATAATGATGTCCTCTAATGAGTATAATGTCAGGTGTTCTTATACATATCTCTTTCTAGTGGGTATCCAGTATGGATAAAAACTTTTTATACTATGATACAGATCTTTGAGATTCTCCAGTTAAATGACAGAGTAGTTCAGGTTTGGAGCAAAAATCTTGCTGTACCCTCCCTACTTAGGATTTGTGGATTCCATATGGTCACATTATGCATAACTGTGCAGTGGCAGGAAGTGGAACAGTTCACCACCAAGTCCTTTGCAGGCACAGAATGGTTCCTTTCTTGAAGCAATTAATGCAATTTTCCCTGCTAAGGAGGGCATAATCCATAGTAAAATGTGGAATACAGTTTTATGATATTATTAATTCATTTAATTTTGCCTTAATTGGAATTTTTCAGTACACAGAAGGAAGTCATCCACCAGCCATCTGTTCTTATATATACCAGTCATTGCAAAATTATCCTGTATTTAACTTCTGTTAATAAGGTTAACGTGGGAGCTTTAGCATAACACCATTGCTTCTTTCTGTACTGTGTCCATTTAAGAATGTAGTTCATTTCTACCCAAGATGACTTCATAGGCAGAAGCAATTTCTCTTAAAGGGTAAAAACCTGACACTGTTCCTTACTAAAACTTTTTCTCGGTGCTTAGTTAGAATACCTTGGCAAGGAAGCAAAAACTCTGATAGTTGACAATTTGGAGAGTACATTAAGTAACAAGTTTATAAAGTTGACATTCTATATCAGTGAATTTTGAATACTGTCAATCTCTACTTTTATACCCCTAGGGTATTTCAACAATTAACGAGTAAGGTTCTCGCTTGGACTACAGAAGTTTTAAACTACTGTGGTAGCATAAAATCACAACCAGAGCTTGGGACCTGGTAAAGGAGACTTTTTCCTGTCATAGGTTTTTTGCAGAGGAGCTCATATCAACTTGAAGGAACAAACATTTTCCAAGGTCTCAGCATTGTCTTGAAGAAATCTAGGGTATATAATTCTTCTGATGTAGCAAACTAAATTACTATTTACAAAAAAACCCACAACAACAACAACCAAACCAACCCAGTCAAAACCCACAAAACCCAATAAAACACACACCCCTTCCCCCCCAAACTCCAAAACTACACCTATACCATTTGTTGTGGTGAAGGACATTGCTAAAATTACACGACTCAATTTTACACACTACTGTGCACTCAGATTGGAAACTGAAATAACAGAGAGGTGGCTGAAATCTGCTCTTCCTTTACATAGAGTTGAAAAGTAGAGCATGTCCAACGTTACATTTGCAGTATCTATAAAATGCATTTCAAGCTTTGTAACTACCTTTTTTACTAAAGCTGTTTCCAGGATGGATGAATGACAACTGTTAGGGAATGAGTCTCTTCATAAAGAAGCCGTAGAGATGGCTGGGGCATTGAAAGTCACACTACAGCTTGATTGAGGAGAGCTAACTTTAGCCTCTTTAAGGTTCTTCTTGGAAGAATCTCATGGGAACAGATCATGCAAGGAAGAGGGGTCCAAGAGAGTTGGTTGACATTCAAGGATCACTTCCTCCAAGGTTGAGACCAATGCATCCTGATGAGCAAGAAGTCAGACAAAAGGGGCAAGAGATCCACATGGATGAATAAGGAACTCCTGTTATTACTCAAGCATAGCCAGGAAATACACAGGAGATGGAGGCAGGGTCAGGCCACTTGGAAAGATTATAGAGAGGTTGTCGGAGTAAGTAAAAATGAGAGAAGGAAGAGCAAGGCCCATCAGGAATTAGATTTGGCCAAGTATGACAAGGACAAAATGAAAGGCTTGTTCCAACACAACAATAACAAAGGGAAAACTAAGGATAGTGTGGGCCTGTTACTAAATGGAGTGGGGACCCTGGTAGCAGGACGCAGAGAAGTCAGTACTGAACACCTTCTTTGCATTGGGCTTCACTGACAAGAGCAGCCCTCAGGGATCTCTGGTCTAGGAGAGTAGGGCAAAGGAATCTTGGAAGGAAGACATTCCTTTGGTCAAAGAGCTTTGGGTGAGAGAGCACCTAGCCAAACTTGACATCCACAAGCCTATGGGCCCTGAGGGGTTACATCCACTAGTGCTGAGCAAGCAGGTGAACACCAAAGCAAGGCTTCTCACCATCATCTTTGAAAGGTTGTGGGAATCAGGAGAGGTAACAAAGAACTGTAAAAAAGCAAATGTCACCCCAGTTTTCAAAAAGGGCAAGAAGAATGACCCAGGGAAGTACAGGGCAGTCAGCCTCCCTGGAAAGGTGGTGGAGTGTCTGATTCTGAGGACATCACAGTCCACATGACGACAGGAACTTGGTCAGGCATAGTCATCAAGGATTCAGTAAAGGTAAATCATGCTTGCCCAAACTGATTGACTTCTATGATGAATCAACTACCTGGCTGGATGAGGGGAGAGCAGTGGATATCATCTACCTTGACTTCAGCAAGGCTCTTGACACTGTCTTGCACAGCATCCTCACAGGCAAACTCAGAAACTGCAGACTTAATGAGTGAACAGTGTCGTGGGTTGAGACCTGGGTGAACAGCAGATCCCTGAGGGTCATAATCAGTGGCACAGTGTCTAGTTAGAGGCCTGTCACAAGTAGTGTCCTCCAAGGTTTAATGGGCCCAATATTTTTTAAATTATTGATCAGTGACTTGAATGAAGGGGCAGATGTCTCCTGAGGAGCTTCATTTATGACACAAAGCTGAGAGCACTGGCCAATACCCCAGAGTGCTGTGCAGCACTTCAGAAGGACCTGGACTGGTTGGAGAGATGGGCAGAGAAGAACCAGCTGAAATTCAACAAAGGCAAATGCAGGGTCCTGCACCTGGGGAGGAATAACCCCAGGCACCAGCAC
>VWZT01013271.1:55968-67451 GCA_013397055.1 Pachycephala philippinensis
ATAATTGCATCTATTCGCCACTTGTCAAAGTGCTATTCCATGTGGAAGCATGACAACTTGTTCAGTAAAAGATATAGAGCAGGAAAAGAGGTTGTGGAGTCTCTCTCACTGGAGATTCTCAAGAACCATCTGGACACAATCCTGTGCAAAGTGCTCTGGGATGAACCTGCCTGAGCAGGGAGGTTGTACCAGATGATGCATTGTGGTCCCTTCCATCCTGACCCATTCTGTGATTCTCTGATTTATTAACATAGTTATAGTATCAAAAGTATTTTTTCAAATGTTTCAGAAGATATGCCAGTTTGCAAGCACGAGTGTTCAAGTGGGAAAGGATTTGGCATTTCTTAATTGACGACTCGAATTTGGCCTGATTTTATTTGGGTGGGGATGAGGTGAGATAGAGGTCTCAAAGAAACACATGCTGTTTCTATTGCTGTAATATACCCTAAATTTCCTTCTACTCTAAATTTTATTGGCATTGAAGCCAAACCACTCTACATGGAAAAGTCATTAAAAAAAATCAAACCCTTCTGATTTCACTTCCAATTTAAAAAGCTTTTAAACTAGAAAATTGTTCCTCAGAACCTCCATTATTGCTAAGACAGTTTCATTAAATAAATATGTATCACTGCAAGAAATAAATGCGAAGCAATAACTGCCTTGAAAGGCTGGATTCAGTATAGACCAAAACACATTATAGGTGTTCTGGGTCTTCTATTTTTACTTGTAACCAACAGAAAAATTCGCTAAATAATATGAGTATGTACATCAAAGGGATCTTGGAGGAAGTTAATAACTAAAGAAAAAGATAAATGAAAGGGGAAAAAACCCCCAAAACGCACTACCACCCCCCAGTAATAAACAAACAAAAAATCCCCCAACAAACAAAACAAAACACAAAACCACCCAAAACAGAAAAAACACCAGTCTTCTCATAGCAAATTTGTTTGTAATAAGAGATGGTTTGTTCAAGTATCCTTATAAAAGGGGCTGGTAGAAGTGGGGCTTAAGTATTGTATTTATAAACTCCTTTTCAATTTCCATGTCATGTTTGTTCAGGTTACTTAGCTGAAGATACTGCTTCTGTTACTATCATCTCTGCAAAGTCAATCCAACAGATTAAATTAAACCTTTTTTCTTTCTGCCTCACACATCATAAAACAACAACAAAAAAAAACTATTTCAGAAGGTACATGCTGTTTCTGCTATCAGCTGGTAGTGATGGATGAAACAGAAAGAATGGAGTTTGATTTAATCAGATAGCTTAACCTTGCAGGGAGAAGAAAGTCACCTATATAAAGTATTCCCGTGTATATTTTATTTTCAGACATATGTGTCCATGCATAAATATATATTCTAGACATACAGGTCTATCTCGTCTCACTTTTTATATTACAGTGAATGAATATATAGAAAAGGTAGGGTTTACTGTATTTCATG
Organism: Pachycephala philippinensis; assembly: GCA_013397055.1. Lineage (NCBI taxonomy): Eukaryota > Metazoa > Chordata > Aves > Passeriformes > Pachycephala > Pachycephala philippinensis. Next base: position 57,409 of record VWZT01013271.1, read on the forward strand.
CATAAGTCTATCAATGTTTCATTCAGATGACATTTTGTTAATCTTACATTACACAAAGTAGCTTCTCTGCCCAAAGAAATCTGCAGAGAAAAATCTGGTCAACACATTACAGAGGGAGAGGGAGAGGGAGAACTAAACATTCTGCTTTTCAAACAAGGCACAGGTCACAAACATTTAACAAAAGGGATTTGTCATCTCTTCACCATATTTTCTGCATCCTTTAGGTAAGATAATGGTTTCATTTTAACAAGACTTGTCTTTTCACAGTTCCCCCTTCACCCTCTCATTCCATTAAATATAATGGACAATATCCTGCAAATAAACACAGAAAAATTATTCTTGTAATTAGGTATTAAAATCAAACATATATGGAATTGCTTTCAGTAACAAATTCTCAGTCAAACACTATCAAAGCAATCACAGTATTTGTTGTCTATTTTTCTTTTGTGAAAAGTTGCTTGACTGTCTGCCTCAATAGAAATATTGTGTAGAGCTAAACCCTGAGATTCACAGAAAAATGCATACTGTGTGCTTCCTTCATTTGTTTGAAAAGGGGAAGGGGATTGCATCATGAGCAGGCTGTTTCAATTATATTTTGATATTTTTTGCCATTTGAAAGATAGCATGTTACAAATCATGTCAGAATATTTTTCCTACTGGACTTTTATATCTATCCAACAGTCAAAATATTATTTGTGAAGCATGAACATTTTAATAACTATTCTTCTGGTTTTGTGAGCTAGTTGACACTGTATAATAGCAGAAAAATGAAACCATCTTGAAGATTTATCAGAACAAAACACTGGAAATGATGAATCACAAGTAATGAAGCAGGAGCTAAAGAAGAAAAAATGTGTAAGTTTTTGCTTGATTGAAGAAATGCTAATACATATTGGTATGTAAGTTGTGACACCCTGATACAGATGTACAGATACAGCATTATTTTATAATCGAAATAATGTGGTAGGGGACAATCCCTGGAAACAAAATTTGAAGACCTCATTATCTGTGTGGTGTTAACCAGATCAACACAGCCACAGAGTGAGTGCCTGGGGTCGCAGCAGTGCCAGTTTAGGAACAAGAATTGCACGCTAGGTCTTGGCATGAGCACTGCAACACATGGCTTGGAGTTGTGGCTATTGGAGAAAAGGAGGAGAAGGCAGCATATAATTTATTGAGAAAGTTCAGGATTTGGTGGGAATTCATAAAATGGCAGTTGCGGTTACTATAAGATGATTGCCTAACTCTAAAGCACTGTGCAGCAATGAAATGGGCAGGTTTTTGCTCCCCTGCTACCGAATATCCTTTGAAATTGAAGATTGGGGTCAGAGCTGCAGAGGACAGACAAGAGGGGTAAGTGGCTAACCCCGGGTAGGAGAATTTATTAAGGTCAGATATCCAAAGGGAATTAAATCCATCCATCCTCTTATGAACTCAGAAGAGAAGTAGTCTGACTCTCCACCATTTTATATAATATTTATCACGTGCTTAGAAGGCGTGAAAGATCTAAGGGGAAAGAACTTCATTTATTTGCATTTTAAATCCACTTTAATGTGGCATAGCAAATGTTGCTATCTTCTCAGCATGAACACATACCCTGGACCAAAGTATTATAAGAATATCCTAATGGATTTTATGTCCCACTTCTATTTTGAGACCGTATTTTGAACTGGACATACAGGAAACGGGACTGACAGCTTAAAACATGCAAACAAAATACAGAAGCCAGAAGGTATTTGTCTCATTTCTGAGATACAGGGCCACAAAAAATATCAGAGAACAGATGGAACACCTCTCCTATGAAGAAAGGCTGAGAGTTTTGGGATTGTTCAGCCCGGAGAAGACTCTGGGGAGACAGCATTGTGGCACTCCAATCGTAAAGAGGGGATTTATAAGAAAGAGGAGGACACAGGTTTTAGCAGGGCCTGTTGCAGTCGGACGAGGGGTAATGTTTTAAACTAAAAAAGGGCATGTTAAACTAGATCTAAGCTGCAAGAATTTTATAATGAGGGTGGTGGAACACTGAAACAGGCTGCTCAGAGAGGTGGTGGAATCTCCATCCCTGAGAATCTTCAAGGTCAAGTTGGTCAGCACTCTGAGCAACCTGATCAAATTGAAAATGTTCTAATTGAGATGCATTGCAGGGGCATTGGACTAGATGCCTTTTAAACTTCACTTCCAGCCCAAACCATTCAATGATTCTATGATGCTATGAAGTATGAACACTCCATCTGCTGTATATTTCCTTTACAAATAATACACTTTCTACTACCAGAACCTCATCCTTAGGACTATTACAGGTACCAGGTGACTTATGGTCCGTTTGTTACTCTCAGGGACATTTTTTTCATCTTCTAAATAATATTGCTCCACCTTTTCCCAAATAGAAAAGTGTTCCACAACAACTTCTCTCCAAAGCAAACAAAGCAAAGACAAATGCAATTTTAGAAGGATGGCTGAAGTGAACCCAGCAATGCAATGTAGCAGTGTCAGTCATTACTGCATCTGCTACTAGATCTGACCTCCAAGAGCCACAAGAGTTCAGAAGTGGCTTGCATCTGCTGAATCTAAAACTTCATTGCTGGTTGAAGGTACTAACTGAAACACAGAACTGAATGAAATTATAAGGATACCTTTCCCAAAAATTCAAAATTCATTAAAATAATATAAGACAAATGAAATCAAACCCTCATTGCTAGGGGATAGAGTTAGAAGGGAAAAAGTACTATGTTAATTAAAAGCCATGAAAAATGTTCTGAAATCAAATTGTTGTAACTGACGACCGTGTCCTGCACCTTTATTGTGAGACTTGAGGCATATGGACACCATATGCTGCAATACAATGTAGGCTAGACAAAGTTAACCTGGGGTCCAAGCACAGTTTTTCCCTATTAAGGAAACAGTTCATAGGATCACCTAGGTTGGAAAAGACCTTTAAGATCATGGAGTCCAACCGTTGGGCTAATGCTACAAGTCCAATGTTAAACCATGTCCCTTAGTGCCACATCTACATGTCTTGTAAATACCTACAGGGGTGGTGGCTCAACCACTTTCTCCGGAAGCCTGTTCCAATGCTTGACAATCTTGTTCTGTGAAGAATTTTCTCCTAATTCCAATCTAAACCTCCACTGACATAGCTTGAGGCCAATTCCTCTTCTCCTCTTGTTTGTTACTTAGGAGAAGAGATTGATGCCCACCTTTCTATGCTCTCCTTTCAGGCAGTTGGAGAGAGCGAGAAGGGCCCCTTGAGTCTCCTTTTCTCCAAACAAAACAACCCCAGCTCCTTCAGCTGCTGCTCGTGAGACTTGTGCTCCAGATCCTTCACCAGCTCCATTGCCCTTCTCTGGACATGTTAAAGCACCTCAATGTCTTTCCTGTAGTTAGGGGCCCAAAACTGGATAGAGGATTTGTAGTGCAGCCTCACCAGTGTTGAGTACAGGGGGAGGACCGCTCGCCTAGTCATGGCCACGCTATTTCTGATACAGTATCATATAGTTTCCACAAATTAACATCCCAGGATAAGATGGCACAAAAGCTTTAAAAAACTCAGAGAGTTTGATTTTTTGACTCAATAATTAAACCTGCAATTTTCCATGAAAAGTGCCAAATATAAAGTTACAATAGCATATTATTATTATATGTGAAAACATATATTCTTTTGTATCTACTTGAGTGGGCTAGGTGCAAAGAGTTATTTTGTTTTAATGGATATTATGTTTATACTGTAATCGGAACATAGTACACACAAATGTAATAATGCTAATCAATGCTTAATCAATGTCTAATATCTACTGTGCCATACACTAAGGTATCTGAAAGTTACTTTATTACCAGGAACTAGGCACAAAGTAACACTACTGCTGTGAAGTGAGAAAACATTTCCTATTATACCACTGGAAATGCTAGAATGACTAAGCAACACATTTTTCAAAGTGACTCTTGGATTAATGTTTATGGTTTTCACATGTCTGTCTTTCAAATATGCCTGGGAAAATATCAGAAAAGTAGCAAATTTTGATAAGAGAGAAGTTTCAGGTTCTGAAAAACTTGTGGAGGAAGTTGTCATGATTTCTACTGGTCGGATGAGACAAGTCTTTCTGCATCAAAACTATAAATCTGTGTTCTGATCCTTTGTTGACTTCAGTATATGCAAATAAGTTTGTTTGGATTAATGTGTTTATCCATTTAAATGTTACATGATTTAAGTTGATTCTCTTACACATTTGATAAGCCAATTTAATTTATTAGCATGTTTGCCTGACCTTACCATTGCCTACATAAGCCAGATGAAACTGGACCCTCAGTGTGCTGTACACTATTCAAATTTATATGAGAGACAACCCAGCTCTACACACACATTGATAGCCTGAATACACCCAAGAGATATGTGGTGAGAAAGAATCACAGGGACACAAAGAAGAAGTAACTCATTCCCAAGCCCTTTAGAAAGATAGCGATAGACCTGCAAAGAAAAGTTGCCTGATATGTCCCCAATAAAAAGTCTGGTCACTTAACTATTCGACTTTTCATTTCACAGAATCATAGAATCGTTAAGGTTGTAAAAAGCCTTAAAGATCATCAAATCTAACCGTCAACCTAGCACCACCACCTTAAGCCATGCCCTCAAGTACCACATCCACACATTTTTTGAACACTTCCAGTGTTTAATTTCTTTTTCTAGACAGCTTATTTAAGGAAAGGTTATTGAAAAGAGACTGTTTTACCTTCAAGTACATAAGGAATGGAAGAATAAAAGTATGGAAAGCCACATTAGAATATAAGAGGTCTGCAAGCAAAACACTAAAAAGTCATGATATGGGACAAAGTAATTTGTGTGATAATTGTATTTCATTCTTAGGTAAACACATGCTGGTTTTGCCTTCACTGTTGAAAGAAAAGAGTATTCAACACTAGTTTTTATGTTGATTGTGTCTCCTGTACTTCATGCTGGCCAAACCCTGCAATGAAAAAAGATTTTAGTGTCTTTCTTAGATTTTCATTTGATGCTCCGTTAGATTTTAGTTTGCTTCATAAAACTTTATACACTACCTATTAAGAAAACCTGTTTAACCAAGAAGGATTATGATTCCCCATTTTACTAATGAGTAACTGAAATGGAGAAATCAAATCCTTTGGATCCTCCAGCAAGTCATTCACAAAGTTGCTGGAAAAGAAAGGGATGAAAGCCATATGTCTATGAAAGTCATCTTTACCTTGCAGCTGATTCTACATGCATTCACTGCACACTACTTCAGTACGAGAAGCAGTAGACGTCATACTGTTTCACAAGACATCATTCAGACATTACAAAGTATAATACACAGCACTTTATATCACGGCAATTCACTGTGCAGCTTAGACTTAGACACCAAGTGTGTTCAGTGAATGAGGCAGTGATCCCACAAAAATAATACACAGTTGCTGCGCAATTAAGAATGCTACCGCAATGCACATACCACAGGTGACCATATAAAATAACTGAAAGAACTTCAGTTTTGATATTTTCTGGCTTTTTGATGATTCACTTGACTTATGTCTAAATATTACAATGAAGCAATATGTTAGACATCCCTGAGCAGGTAAGTTTACAATTACTTGGAGCAGTGTAGCCTCTGAAGCATAGCACTGCACCTGCGCAATTAGCTCAGGCGTAACCTCAGTCTGAAGCAGCTTTATTGCTTCCAGTTCCAGAGTTAGCTCATTTAGTGCCTGTTTAGGAATTGCTCTGACAGCTACATGCTTACATTTTGTTTTCCATGGAAGGGAGGAAAGAAGAAAATACTCCTTTGTGCCAAGCCTGACGTAGGTAGCCAGGTACTCTCATCTCCTTCTACAGACTTTATAGGGAATCAGGACATCCCCAAAGCCCTGCCTCCTCAGAACTTCATTCCACCATTTCCTGTTAAAGCTAAAATTCCACTGAACCTTCCTGTATGTGCATATGCACATCTAGCAGAATCCTAAAACGCCATGGATTCAATGGAAATTTCCCGTCAGTTTATACATGCTGTCAGAGCCAGCTATAATAAAGAAACCACAAGTTACTTGCTTTAATCTTCAACAGAACACCAGGGTTTTGGCAGGAGACACTTTCATCAGAAAGTTTATAACCAACAGTTACGGATGTTTTCAGCTAACAGGCATATGTCAAAGGTAAATACAGTTTAATTATAGCTTGTGTGTTTATTTTTTAATAATGAATTTGAGTTTCTCTAAACATATTTAGTAATCAGGGAAAAATATATTCCCCTAATTTGCATCATCAACTTACAATTAATTCAGTTAGCCTTCTTCTCTGGAAAATATTTTAACTACTCACATCCATAACTTACTTTTTCAGAATAAAACACTGGAGTAAGCAGCTGACACAGAACATGCTTATTAAGTAATATACCTTAAAAAGTATTTTGCAAGGATAGATTTTCTTTTCAAGTACCAGAGCTGTAACTTCCTCAGGAGTTTTGATGCTGCTTCTCCATCTTTGGTTTCTACTGCTTCTACTGCTACAAAACTTTTCTAGCTTCACAACATTTAATTCTATTAAAAAGAATGTGCCCTGAAAGTGAGATATTGTCATATGGGAAAAGAAAATTACTTCAAAAATTCATATAAAAATCTTGAAGCTCATATTGGAGATTCCATCTTGACCATTTACTTTCTTCCTTCTGTTTCCAAAAGAAATGTATTGCACCACTGCACCGGTAGAATGACAAAAACAATGCTACATTCTGTGCCTTCTCAATTATCCTTTTGTCCTTTTACAAAGAACAAGCCAAAGAAAATTGATCCATACAAAAATAAAGGAAATTTTCAATCAGCAAAATAACTTGCCAAAGACAACAGTTTAGTCAGATCAGTTACAACTTTTCAGACAACTGAAGATTTCAGTAATGTTATTTAAGTTTTAACATTAATGAAAAAGCTTAATTCAAACTTTTTGCTGGGTGGGCCAAGTGAGCTGTTTTAACAGGTCTGAGTCATCTGTGTGGTGCCTTGAGCTTGCTGCCTCAATCAAAATGTATATTTTACTAAGAATTTTAAATTATAATAACTTGCATTAGTTTTAGACAGGAAGGGACAATCTGGCTCATCGAATGAAGTCCCTGCTATCACAAACAGATATGATCTTTCATCTCATTAATCTACAGGTGTTTAGATGCTTCAGAATTTGTGAATATTAGAAGTCATCTTACTGTTTCAAAACCATTATTGTTCAGGTCCAGTTAACAATGTTGACATGAGTTATAACAGCTCCTCTGTCAGCCTGGTGTTTTAAATTTCTGATATTTTTATGTCATGGTACACTACAGTCAGCCTTCATTCTTCTAGGCTAAACAATATCCAAGCTCTTTCAACACCTCCTTTTCTCCTTCCCCTGATCATCCTAGTAGTCTTCCTCTGTACCTGATCCATTCAGAATTCTTTCCTGAACAGAAATTGATCATCAGCAATTAGATTTTACAGATCTTTTATGGTTTAGGTCCCTGTTGTAGTATATAAAGTCTTGTTTATTCATTTGTTTCTTTTTTATCAAGAGTGTACCTTCTCTGATTTAATTCCTCTGATGATACTTGCAGTTCCAGGTGCTACCTTTTCCATTAACTTCATCGTTCCCCAAATTTCCATTGTTTCTTGACGAATGGAGTGTAAGACTCACACCTACCTTGGAAGGTATTTCCGACCCAGACAGTGCAAAGACAGAAGCTGAGGAGAGGAAAATACATAATACTGCAAGGTGATATTTAAGGGAACTGAGAGCTGCAGGATAAGCTAACCACTGAAAAATACATACAATTTGTAAAAAAGCTCTGAAATTGTGAAAATGCTGTCTGTTTACATCCCATTTACATATTTCTGCAATCTTTTCTCCAGAGCAGGAATATAACACCTGCAGGAACAGTAGCAGGTAGTTTCTGGGAGGAGGGCCGGGAACAGAGACTTGGAAACAGGTTGGAAAAAACCCAAGAAGGAGGCAGACACTTCTGTATAGCAAAGATACTCTCTCATGTTTGTTTTTATAGGTTCAGCCATCTAACCTTTTTCAGCTGGATCACAGCTGGTCTCTTTAAAACAACTTTAAATCAATGTATCGGTTAGGAGGTTCAATGTCTTAGTGGGGGTAGAGGTGCCTGAAGGATTGGAAGGCAAGATCCACACAACAATCCCAAAGCAGTGCAATCAAAATTCTTGCAGCACCGTACACTCTCACTGACACACCTTTCCCCCGATAACCTCTGCCTTTAAACTTTTATCCTTACATTATCAAAGTCCAGCAAAGGATATTAGCCTCTCAGTAGACTGCCATTAAAATGTTGCATGCCTCTTTGAAAGCCTAAATGGTGGAGTTTTAGTGTCAATAACCAGTTTTTATTTCTGTTAAGATGTAATTGTACTAGTCTTTGGAAGACAGGTGCACTATTTCCTACATCTTCATTAATTACTTATTATAAATTTACGACTTATATTGTCACATTGTATGAAATACAGTCTGTAAAACCCTGCTGTTTCTAAATCCAGCTTGTGTCAATTCATACTGTCAAATGCGTGAGTCTCAAAATGAATATACGCTTTATTTATAGGAAGAATTAATACTTTTCTAACTTGCAAATGTTGAGAATCACACCTTTTGCACAGTTAGTATTCTGTTTATTTTTATACAGTTATTGGCTTTTGTTTCCTAAAATAGGATCTGACCAAATCAAGGGGAAAAAAAAAAGGTATTCTATTGTTTTTTTTATTTAATAAAAATTTAAAGCTAAAAGCTGCTTAGCCACAAGGGAAGCAATGCAGACCAGTGATAAAGCCAGTAGTCTCTATTTTTAAAGCCGTCTTTTATTTCTGTAATTCTGATGGCCAGACTCAAGCTTTAAGTAACACTTCCCCTTGTGACCAGGCTGCTTTCAACTTTTCCATTTTATTAAAAGAGCTAAATTGAGGGTATTCCGTGAGACTAATTTGGAGTTCAGCTGTTGTTTTAAATAAAAATGAAAGTCAGAACTGCTCTAGTCATCAGGGAAACAGTACATGAAGTTAAGTTGGGAATAACCGTGCTGGGGCTACAGAGTGTTTGTATAATGTTTGTGATGTGGGAAGTGTTTGATTATGGAAACCTGTCAGAAAGTGAGAATATGCATGACAGTAAATACTGGCTTTTATCTCTTTGCTTATTTAATTGTTATTGCAAAACACTTATTTTAAAAAGTCATTAAAAGTACAGTCTTAAAGTGTTGCTGAAATGTGTTTGCTATCATCTGATTTGCCTTCTTCCTCCTCTTTGAAATACTGTAAAATATATTTTCATCCCAGCAATTTGGAACTAGCCATAAAAAAACATGTTCTCAAAGCTTCATAGTCACATAGATAATTCTGTACTAGAAGTATTAGTTTAGGAGATAAAACAAAGTTGTAACTAACAGTTTTTTCATCATCCTATAATTTCAAAATAGCTCCTTACAGCAGCAGACTTTGCAATGTTTTTAGGCTTTGGCTCACACGCGGATTCTGAGTCAGAGAACACAGAAATGGATTTCAGCCTCACCAAAGATGTGTTGGAAATAACTGTGCAGAGCAGTTCTACAGATCCTGTTGAAGTTCAGGATAACATACAGTTAAGAAATAAGCAATAACTATGAATTCTTTTGCTTTCAATCATTTACCTACAATGTCTGCTTACCTTGCTTGAAACATCTGTCATCAAATGTACAGTGAAGCCAGTGAAAATTTTGGTAAAAGCAATTGTTTCTAATAGATGCATTTCCCCCATATAACAATTCATTGGTATCTAAAACAGCATACTAAGAAGAAGCTGCATGCACATTCTGTTAGACACAGGGGTGACACGAGTTAATTTCATTGCTGTCAGGAGATATCTTGATGGGTATATATTGTGCGTTATCATGAGTTACCACAGCTGCAAGGGATTATGTCTTCTACTAATAATGGCATAATAGAATACCATAACTTGTCACAAGATTTCAAGTCAGCTATGAAATTAACCTATTTCATCACTGGAAAAAAAAGTTTCTACTGATTCCCTCCCCCCC
>VWZT01013271.1:67466-83049 GCA_013397055.1 Pachycephala philippinensis
CCCCCCCTTTTTTTTTTAATGGGACTTTGGTGCTCTTTTAAATAGGAATTAGGAAAGTTTCAAGGAACTGTGGAATGGCTTCATTTATTGAATAAACCTTGCATGTAGTTTCTAAAATTCACTCATCCTATTCTGTGTACACTGATAACATGAACAACAACACAATTTTATAGAAAATGAACAATTAATATCTTAAGCCAATGGCAATTAAAGAAGTAAAATTTACCCTCTGGCCTATGCCACATTCCCCACATGGCAAAAGGTAGTCAGTGTTTCCTGCAGCATCCTTTGGAGGCCATCAAACTTCACAACACTGAAGAATGGCTTTATTAAGAAGTTCTGAAAACAGCATGCCAGACCTTAATTTATAGTTCTTAATTCCCTTTTAGGAAGATTCTTAAGAAAATAGAAATGCATCAACAAAGTAGCTCATTCTTAAGAAAAGAAGATGGTTTTAACTCCTGGGTGAATTTTTACCCATTTAGAGAACTTAAACAACTCAGAAAATAACCAGAGGTGTGCTACAGTACACACCAGGGAGGCTCTAGAAGGTACCTGAGAGAAGGAGAGAGCAAAACTACCTCCTCCAGTGGTAGTAAGCTATTAGGCTGGGTCATCCCAGCTTGTCTAATCAGTGGCCGTTTAAAATAGAAGTGATTTTTGAAGTTGGATGGGTCCAAATTGCTACAGGCCACCAGGTGAGAAACTGAAAGAGCTCTCTATGTAGCCACAGCTAAAAGGTGCAACACTAAAATTCCAGCATTGAAGAGGCACACCAGGTATTACTACAGTGAAGTCCCCCACTCAAAATGATATTTGAAAACCACTTAAGAAAAGAATAACTGCTGCTGGCCATTTAAAAGTACCCAGACATTTAAACAGTTGGTCTTACTGTGAAAAGCAAGTTAAAAAATATTGACATTAGCAGAGAAATAGCTTATTCATCTCCTCCTAAGGTTTTTCAAGTAATTTGGCAGCAACAACTCTGTTATATCTGATTTGAACTATAGTTCCACTTTCACTGTGGCTGTGACTGTACAGTTCAGATCAGATCCAAAAGCAGTGTTTACAACATATTGCTGAATTGCCCTAACAATGTAGAGTGTGTATCAAATAGAAGGAACAGAGTATCTTGCATAAGACCACATTGAGGCAAAAGAGCAATCAGCAGCTACTACCCTCTGGTTGTTTCCTGAGAGAAAAGAATAGCTCGCTCAAGTGCCTCTCAATAATTCTTGCCAGGGTTTCCAGCAAGGTCAACAAAGCTTCATGGTCAATGGCTAGTGAGAGTGAAAGGATTAGCAAAAGCATTTAATTTTTGTCCATTGATGACAGCAGATCACTGAGCAATAAGATTTCCTTTCTTACTCTCAGGGTCATGTAGATGAACTGTTCCTGCTGAAGTTGCAGGAATTAAACTTATAAAATATGCTTTGCAAAATTTAGGAGAGAAGTTAGATTTGATTTTAATTGTTTAGCAAACCCCAAGAGCTATAGTTCATAAATTAAAAGGTTTTGTGAGCACAAACATTAATTGAGTTATATGTGCTTTCTGAAATGTACTGTCAGTTGGTTCTTGAAAAGATTAATGTTCTTGTGATTCCTTTGTATGCATGTCTGAATTCTCCGCTTGTCCCTGTGGGTTCTGTTTAGTGGCATTTAGGTCCTCTGATGGAGCAGATGACTTTTTGCAGCTGACAGTGTTGTAACAGGGATCAGAAAAAAGCTTATTCCTCTGACCCCCAGTCTGAAAGAGGAACTAAAAATGCAGATATGGGTAGAAACTGCTATTTAATGTTTTCGTTCTGTTGATAAAAACAGACTTATTTTCTCTGATGAGAGAGGTCTGAGCCTTGCCAGAATCTTCGTAAAGCCTGTTGAAGGCATAGATTTCCCTGCTGGATTTTGTTTTCTTTCTTTGTTTAACAGATAGAGTATTATTTCTGGGGAGGGAGACAGGCAGAGGTAGGGAAATGTTGCTTATGATGGTGGTGGTGGTGGTGAATACACATGTGATCTTTGTTTTCCTTTTCCCATCTTCCCATTTATAACCCAGTGTTTGCTCCAAAATCATCACAGGAAGTCTCACCCACCCCTTTCCTTTGGTAGTGAAAGGAATTTCTACCTTAGTAACACTGTTCTTTCCTCTGCCTCTTCACAGGCGGTCACACAGCTTTTCATATTTTCGTGATGTTTCTATATTAACAATCTGGGAATTAAAAATGCTTTATAGGTTTCTCTGGCCAGGTCTGTGGAGGGAGCATCAACAGTAACTTTGTTTAGAAAATTCTCAGGAGACAGGCTGAACGCTGCTCTTTTTAAGACTTGAGAGAAGTCTGAGCTATCATGAAAACTTGCTTGTTTTTCTTTAGGAAAAGAAATAATGTCGCTTCACTTAAACATCCTCTATGTCCCTTGTTCTTCCTATTCAAAAGCCGCCCACAGAGAATTAGTTTTAAAAAGGCAATTAAAATTTATGGTTTAAATTTGTAATTAATATGCATTAAAATTCTTTTTGTTTGCTTAAAGGTTGCAAATTGTATTACCATACCTATTATTTGGTCATTTGATTTTTTTTTTATGGGAATCTTTCAGGAAATTTTTGTCTCCATTGTATCAGTGGAGGATATAATTAAGAACAGAATTTAACATTGTAAGCAACGGTAACTCACTTGAACTGAACATCTTCAGCTGGGTTCCCAAAAGTGAAGGACTTGAGCTAGGTCAGTAAAAGAATTTGGGCTGAGAATTGTGGTCTGAAGAGCCTTCAAGTGCTCAGTGGGACTGTGTTGGAAGCTGAAATTCCCTAGGCTCTGCCTTCTGTATTCAAACTGCAAGATAACCTTCTTCCCTAAATACATAAATTACAACAAGAGGGAGTGAGATCAACCTCAGATAATCCTAGGAGAAGAGAAGAAATGGGCCCTCCTGTGAGAAGCAAGAAGACTAATTGTGCAGTAAGTAAGCTAAAAGCGGCCTAATAGCAAAATTTAATAGAAAAAGTACAAAGGCCTCTTTTACCCATCAATATGTGTTTAATCATAAAACAAAATATACAGGCAGGTTAGCTGCCAGTACAGAGCATTATCTAGAAATATAGGTCATGTGTCTCCACATTTCTACTCAATGGACTTATACCATGTACAGAAGGCCTTTAGATTCATGCTGTTTGCCAAGTCTTTGAACAGCTTACTTTCAGCAGAAACCAATCAATTTTATGAAAGCAAAATGCAAGTCATCCCAAATGACAAGAGGCCTAATGACAGACCATTGCCCTCTCCACCGGTAATAACAATATTCCCCAAATCTTAGAATTAAATTGAAATACACATATGTCCAAATATGTAATTTCTCGGAGTTTAAGATGGTAGAATTAAATTGAAATACATGTATGTCCAAATATGTAATTTCTCGGAGTTTAAGATCGTTAACACCTATGGTTAAGTACATAGGTCCAAGTCAGTAACTGAGACCACACCCCTGAACAGCATTTTAAAAGGCAGATTTTAATTATTAATGGAGGGTAGATATAATTTATTGTTACCATTGGCACTCTTAGAAGCCATTTCATTAAATTTCAGGTATCAACAACAAAATGAGTAACGACCTAATTAAATATAGTACAACACAAACTCTCAGTGGGTCTAAGCCTTGTATGGCATACAAGGCTGAAGAACAGAGCAGGCAAAGGAGTCCCTGACAACAATCACAAGATCATAAGGACCTGTCGACTCAGAACCATCAAGAAACTCAATATTTTTTTTTTTTTTTTTAAATGGATTAAGCAAACTGATTAAGCAAAATTTCCTTTCTCCCTTAAGGTTTAATATATTTTAAATGATGTAATTATGCATATGAATGTCCAAAGAGGACTTAAATATAGTTGCACTATTTTATTTAAAATTCAGATCCTGATCTCCCCATAAGAAATGTTAAATAAGCAACGTCTTTAAATGGCATTTTGAGAAGGACAGGAAACAGCTTTGAGCAGCTCCCTTTCTCTTCTCTTCTTTTTATCTGGTGTGATGGGCCATTCGAGTACTTTCCTCCCTTTCACATGCTAGGACCATTGCAGAGGGGTGTCAGAAGCTTTGCACAAGCACAAGCAGAATCACCTGATTTCTCCTTAGGGTGTCAGACAAAGCCCATCGAAGCTGATTTTTTTTTTTTTCCTGTTGTGCTGTACCTGAAATATTGCAACATTCTTAAGAGATGAGCTAAAGTTTGTGCCCATTCTTTTGTTTGAACTACATCACCCCTTCCCAAGATTCAGCTTGTGCTGAAGTAATAAGAATGTACCCTTTTCCCCAATCCATTTGTGAAACAAAAACAAAACAGAACAATACCATTATCTAGACCACAATGCATGTATTTCACATATTTCACTTTCACCTCAGTCAAAGTGCCTGAGAAAACAAAACAAAAGAGCAATCTGCTTTCACATGCAGAAGCAATAGTGATATTGCATGGTGAAAGAGGAGGGATTTTTTGTATACTATGTGAAAAGGGACAAAATTTGCAAGTTAAAAACCAAAAACCTGATAATTTTCAGGTTTTTCTCACACACTATAATGTGATTGGCATTCCAAGCAATGCATTCTCATTGATCCCCTGCCTGGTGCAGAAAAGCAGGTATACACATTTCTGGTCAGACAACTTTGCAATTTTGTAGATTAATCTCCATTTATTTATTTATTTATTTATTTATTTATTTTGTTTCTAGGAGTTTATTTTTTTAGCAGTATGCTTTTCTGAGAAACCCTGATTCTAGATCAACTATTGCAACCTGAATGCATTTACAGTGAAAGCTGTGTGAGAATTCTCCTTGGGCTTCTGGGAATGCCAGATTGATTTGTGTTACTAGTGTTTAGTAGAGCAGTAGGTTACTACAAAAAGTGATTTTGAGATACAATCTCCAGTCGAAATCCATAGCTGTAGGGAGTGATACTTTGAACTAGATATTTTTCCTGCATTTTGGGACCCTTGGATTGCCATCAATAGTCAAAAAGCACATAGTCATAAAGAAATCCTAAGATGTTTACACTAAGTAGATGGGGAAACTCAATGCAGGCAAGATATTAAATTAAACATTAGAACATTTTAATTTTTTTAGATATTATTTACTGAAACCTGGGGTAAGAGAATGCAGTGAACTGAAAATACCAAGCAAGGGACAAAAATCCATTTGACAAATCAGGTCACTAAGGAACTCTCTGAGGCTTTAGCTGTTGAAAAGACTTAATTTTTTAAGACAAGCTTTTTTTTCCATCATGCTGCAACATAACCTTTTCTTTCTTTCTCCTCTGTCCCACTCAAGCTGCTATACTTTAGGATCAGTTCACTCTGTTGAAAACCCATTGTAAAAATGTCAGGGTTCATATAGCTCATTGCTATAGATGACCTTGTAGTACTCTTTGCTCTTACATCACTTCTTTTAATTTCACCTTCCATTAATCATCCTTATTTCTCTCTAGTTACAATGCATCTATTATACTGTTGTTGGATTTTTTTTTCTCTCCTCTGAAGCTTCCCGGTCTTGGGCTTTCTAATCTTTCCCTTTTCTTTTTCTCTTTTTTTCTTCTTATATCATTTACTCCTTTTATCTCAGACACAATTATATTTTCTTATAGACAATGCTTGTAAAAAGTGATTACTTTAAAATTTGTGCAAAATTTATTTATGTTCAGTAAGTCAACCTACAATACAGACTAGTTCTTGGCAAAGTTATTGCTATATAAATTGTACTTCATCTTGCCTTACTTTTTTTCATATAGATTCCCCAATGTGAAGCAGGATCCATTGTCATACTCACCAAATTTCCCACTTAGCCTTCTATTTCTAATCCATTTTTATTTTTCCCATCATATTACATGTACTTTCTTGAACTCAATTTGTATTCTTGAGGAAACTCTTTTGGACCTTTCTTTTCTAGTTAACCTGAAACACCCTTCCAAATCATATTCTTTTAAACACCTTGCTTCTTTCTGTTATTCTTTCACTGACATATGTTTTACTAGGTATTTAAAAATTTATATCTACAATTTTGTTACACTTTAAAGCTGTATTTTTTTCTTTCTCCAATTCTAACTATCCCTTTTATCCTTAAATGCCATAGTCTGACATTTTCCTTGCCTTTTTAGTAGTTATTGTATCTCTGCTTTTAGCTAAACACAGTTTAATTTTTGCTTATAACTCTCTGGTAAAAGTTCACTGTGTTTATTCTCAAAATCTGGAATAAAATGATATATTTTTATTAATTTCCTAAGTATACTGTTAATATTTCTTCTGTATGATTAAATTGAATTCACATGTATCTACCAGTGGACAAATACCAGTCAAAAAATAAAAGGAAGGAGTAAAATAGATGAGATTATACATTTCTTTTTGAACTGTTGCAATTCAGACACTACCTTCTCTGATTCAGATTCTATTTTTAGAAAATATTTTCATCAACCCCAAATTTACCTCAATATTAGGGCACAAAATCAGAAGAAACAGTAAGAGTGCAATTGGAAATATGTGCAGCCATTCTGTTGTATAATAATCTTTAATTCAGATGATTTTGGTTTTATACTTTTTTGATCCCCCTTGAGCAACATACAACTATTTTTCCCTGCTAACCTCCTAAATATCAGTGTAAGATTTTGATCACGGTGACATAAAAACTGAGTGTACTATGTAATTTATTTTCCATTCTGAAATTGAGAAATCCCTATTAATGTTGATACTCTGACCTATAAATCTATCGCCTAGAAAGTACCTTGCAAACTTTTTCTTCCTTGATATAGTCAGTCTTTTAAAATCAATTTGAATCTTTTGTTTAGTGAATAATAAATGGAACTTTCCTGATTACATAAAAGATTGCAGCACACATCTAATGTGATGCTTAACCCAAGTGTGTTTTACTTCCTTTTTTGCAAATGTTAATTATCCTTGTCCTATTACAAGTCTAGCTGCTCCCTGTCTGCCTACGTGATTCAATTAATATCACTTTATATAAAAACATAAGCAGTTTCACTCTACCTTATGTTTCATGATTTTCCTTCTTCTGATTCTCCTGCCACATAGCAGCCATTATTAATGATCGCTTCTTCAGTGCCACATTTCCTGGAGGTTTTAAAGTGGTTACTTTCTCAGCACCCTCCCTTAAGAAGCTTTTATGTGGTTCAAATTCCATTGCTAACTATCATGCTATTTCTAACCTTCTATTTCTTAGTAAAGTTCTTGAAAAGATATTCTGTTCTTAACTTTCCAAACACCTTGTTAATAATAATCTCTTTGATTTTTTCCAAGTAGAGTAGATTTTCATCTCCAGCATAGAATGAAACTGTTCTATTCCACTTACAAGCGTTGAAGATCTCTTGAAATCTTACCTAGTGATCATAGTTCTTTTCCCTCCTCATTATTTTAGATGACAGTATGGCATTTGGCAATAAGAACTTAATATTTTATTACAGTATTACAGATCGTGAGGTATTTCCAATTCTTGACAACTTCATTTTAATGGCAACACTTTTTTTCCTTTAGTTGTTATTTGTCTCTTTTTTTTTTTTTTTTTTTTTTTTTTTTTTTTTTTTTTTTTTTTTTTGTTGTTGTCGTTTTTTTTTATTCCCTTTTATAACATATTTGATCTGTTAACTTCCTTTTTTTTTTTTTTTGTCTTCTTCATTTGCAGTAGTCCTGCAATTACTGGAATAATATTATAATGGTAATAACATCACACTTTGACATTTGAATTTTTAATTAAATTACTGATCAACTCTTAACTGCAGTGTTTTTACCAAGTGCTACTTAGAGATGCTAAAGAAGTTCAGTCATTGATCTCAGAACTTAATTTTGTATAAGCTACTTTCATTTTCATACACTTCAGGAACAGCTTGTGTTCCTCAAAGAAAATTCTGCAAATTAACATACTGTACTTGCATGTCAGCTCACTTGCACAGCTAATTAAATATTTCTCATGTGCATTACAGATGATGACTACTTCAGTTTATGTTTCAGAGATGTTTTCCAACATTCTGTGATTTATTTATAGGTATAGCTATGGCACTAATCATTGGAGTATTTGAGCACATAGAAATGATTAAAGATACATCAAAATTGCTTCTGGAAGGTACCACTTTTCTTTCTCTGCTTTGAAGCTGTTTCTTTACCATAATCTTCTGGAGAATGATTCCTCCTGTGTTCAGTGTCATTACTACATACCTATTGGGGAATGCCAGTTAATATAGATATGCCTTGTACTGAGCTTGAAAGTCATGTGAAAGAGGCTCCACTTGTTTGGGATCAGCTTTGTAGGAATTTGTTTCTCATTATTGGTCTGTCGCTGAGAATGCCCCCCTTTCCATTGTCACAAGATGAAAGCCAGGGATCTATCAGCCAAGTATCCCAAATGAGTGTAGCAATCACACTGGGAAATTGTGAAAGACAGTGCTTGAGATAAGTGGGCTTCAGCCTTTCATATGTTTGATGAGGGAAGGGAAGGGGGAGGAAGAAGCAGGACAAGGTTTTCAAGATACATACTTTTAGTGTGAAGAACTCTCTAGGTTCTCTTTATCCTCACTATCATAGACTTCAGTTCCATTTTGACGCAAAATTATTCTCTATTAATGTTTACAGAATCAAGATTTTGGCCACAGTACTTAGGTAAAAGTAAAACCTATTTAAGGAAATTATAGACAATGTTAAAAATTAATTCCTCAAATGGGTCTTGTGATGATAATCATCTACTTCTAAGCACATTGTCTTGAGTCAAAACAGAACTAAAACTCAAGTATTTTTCCCCCTCTGAAAAAAGAGTACATAAATTATAAATTTAAAAAAATTATTGTATTTATGTCTATTTTAAAGTTCTCATATTAATTTTCCCCATCTGGAAAACCCTACACTAAAATTCTATGCCAGTTATGGTCCCTCCGGAGTTTCCATTTCCCAAAAAGACAAAAATTTTTGACCAGGAGTTGAATTTTACTTATTCACTGTGTTGCAACTTACTTACAGAAGAGGGAAAAAAAAAAACCTGAGAAAGTTCAAATTTGGCTGTGTGTAAATTTATTTTGACTTATCAGATTACAGATTTTACACATGGGCTGTAAAAGGTGTAAAAGGTGTGCAGGCATATCCATGACTTTATTCTAAGGTCTATAGGACCCCAAAATCCCTTAAAAATTTTTCAGGATCCTATTTCAGCTTGGCAGACAAGCAGTCACAAGAAAAAGAAGTGGTAAAGTTAAGCAGGTATTGCAGGTAGATTTGCAGCAGTGTTTCCTCCCACCATTTTCCCATGCCACAGCTCACTGGACATAGATGCGAGATTCCATAGTTTTAATGAAGAGTTAACATGCTAACCTGGCAACAAATGAGAAGACCTTTTCAAGAGGCAATTACTGTAGAGACCTCAAAAACTAAGGTAAATTTCAGTGATGAACCATAGGTATAATATAAGCCATTAAAATTTAGAGGACCTCCAGACAAAAGGCAAAATAACATGAACTCTTGTGAAGTTTATCTTTGTAAAGATAAGCCAAATACAGACTTTATTCATACATATAAAATATGAAATCACTTGGAGTAGATTGTTCGGTTCCATTTTCGAAAGGGCAAACCCATGCTGCTTTGAGATTTTTGTCTTTGTTTGGCTTTTATTTTTTTCTCTAGAAGCTTTAACAACATGGATAGGAAGTTATTTATACTTCATATTCACAGGTACCCCGAAATGAAATAGCATTCTTTCCCTACTCCTGCTTCAAGAACCGTATAGCTCGTATCATTAATATAACAAAAACTGCATGTAGGAATGCATAGCAAAACAGTTTACTTCTTGCAGCTCTACATATTAGACAACAATAAGTCACAGATTCACTGCAGTAAAAATGTGTTGAAAAGAATGTAATATATCACTTTCAAGTTTGCATTACACATAAAAAGTATGACAGAATCAAATATACTGTTAGAATAATGAGCCTGTAATCTGAGCTAAAGGGAACACCTGAACACCTGGAGTTTTTTTTGGCGGAACATCCAAAACCAGTTTCTTGCTGATGGTTCTGTGCTACAAGGACCTAAGGAGATTTATTCTTCATAAATCAGTAAAAATTTGCGGGGGCAAATGCAGTTTTGCATGGGTGGGAATGGGGAGAAAGGAGATGAGGAGACAGCCAGTTCAGACTGGGCTGTGTCCTGCTGTGTGTCACTGGTCAGACAGCAGAGCAAGGGGAGCCTTTGCACAGCCAACCTATCCTCTGGATCTGTGACCTGAATGGCACTGGGTGGGGAAGGAGTAAAGTGACTGTGCTGTTGCCACCACGTTTCCTCACTCTGGAGCAGCCTTTATTTGCTGTTAGGGGAAGCAGAGTATGGAACAAAGCTGGAAAGAACATGATTACTGCAGGGAATGATTTAGAGTGATATGTCAGGAGCAGGACTGGTAAGTAAGGAGGCAACCTGGAAAGAATCTGGGCAAAAAAGTTTTATCAGAGCTCTAGTAAGACCTGAGAAAAGCTCTTTCTGGGATCTAGTATTTCAGGGGCAAGTGTTAACCTGGACAAGGTAAGCACAATTTAAGGGAAGGAGACAAGAAAAATGACATGAAAGAGCAAATACAAATGTTTACACTCCATACAGTACTTGGGGAAAAAGCAAAAAGGCAAGAAGCCTGAAGTATAGAGAGTTTTGTGTTAAGCTAAACACAGTAGGATACATGTCCATATGGAGTAAGTGAAAGAGAGAGTAAAATTTTACAGGAATAAAAGGAGTGCAAAATAGCTTGTCTAAAAATTTGAGAATTCTGTAAAATATTTGGACAGAGAGCAAGAGGCATTTTTATTTGCACTAGAATACTGGTGTACTACGACTTGGAAGGTTTATGCATTTTTTTATTAATAGAGGAAGTAAAAGAACATATGGTGGTTCACACAGGGTAAATTCAGACAGAATCAAATCAAACTCAAGGGAGTAAAATTTCTTTTTAAAATACAGGCACAGACATACACAAACACAGACACACACAGAGCATTGCCCAGAAAAAAAACCTCACTAATATTTTACAATATTTTTTGGCACTAAGCTGTTTAGGTCTGATACACATATTTTAAATTTTATTGTGGCATAAGTATACAAAAAATAGAGATTTCTGCTAAACAGTCACACCGAGAAAGTGCTAGATACTAAATACTATCTGTATGAGCACCCTTTGTTAGGAAAATATGAGAGTTTTGTATTGCATTTGCAGATACTGCACTTCAGTATGCTCAATTATCTGGTCTTAACAGCAGCATACTTTATTTTAATATCAACCTTTTACTACAGTCAGCAAATATTGTGTATTTTGTTTAAATTGACATGTCATATGTTATTATAAAATATGAAAAGGAATGATTGGGTTTTTTAGAGTTAGGCAGAATCATTTTACTGTGGTTTGGCTCAAATGAATAGCATATTTTCTTTTAGACAAGCCTCAAAAAAACGTATGAGAAAATAGAGCAACCAATAAAACAAACATTAAAACGTGAAATATGAACTAATGATTAATTGTTTACATTTTTATTAAATTACTTACAGATCTGACTGCATCTTAACCTCCTCTTGGACTGGAAAATATAAATAATCTTTTTATGAGATGGTTGATAACTGAGATAATACAGGTATCAGTTTTCATGCATATATACAAATCTCCTTTGCACTCTGTATACCACTTTATGTGTGCTAGCCAAAACCAGTTGTCAAGATTTGTGTTTAAAACAATAGCAACCAAAAAAAAAGGTGGCATTCTTTAAGGGTCCTCACTGACTGTGTTTTATTAGGCAATTATCTGAATGCTGAACTCAAGAGTAAATGGGAGTCAGTCATTATAACCTCCTCATGAAATGAAGACAGTGAGATTAAAGTTGAAAAGTCTACTACATTATTGAGTGTAGTTACTGATTATACCATGGAATCAACAACCAAAATACAGTGTAAAAACAGGCAGAGATTTTAAGACAAGCATAACTTCAGTTGTCTGAATGCAGTTCTAAAACTTCATTCCATTATCTGCTTTTGTTCAAAAACTGGGTAAATACAGACATTTCTTGAGAAAATAGTAGCTGAAGAAATATTACTGAATTATTAATTGATGTGACATTTACTCTAGTCTAATATCAAGAAAGTTCTTTCTTGGTGACTTGTTTCACACTGGCAAAGCTGTATATATTTGTTATCACTAGAAGATGATTTGAAATTCTTTTACTTCCAACATTTACGTCCTAGAAAGATTGGTAGCTCACAATATCTTCCTAAAGATGAGACATTCCTACATGATCCAGTTACTTGCTCTTCTAGGTATTTTAAAAAGCAGAGAGAATAAAAAGTGCTGCGGCAGGGGCAGGCACAAGGACAGAATGGTGATCATTATGGAAAACACAAATCCATGCTTTCTACATGAGATAATATTACCAAGGGACGGGGAAGTAGTAAGCAAAAAATTGAGAAGTCCTAAAAATAAGCAAAAATGTATCATTGTCTTTGAAAAAAAAAAAAAAAAAAAAAAGAAAAGAGAAGGGAGAGGAAAGGACGAGAAAACAATTTTTGGAGAGCAAGTTGTCAAAGACAGGAAAATAAGCCTTTCAAGTATGCCTTCTTTGCTGTTTCTGTTTGCATACTGTTTCTCCAAATTTTCTGCTATAATTGTTTACTAGTTTTGAACAGTGGACTGGTATGATTTATACTCTAGTATTCATTCATTCAAATTTCTGTATTCACTAATATATTAATAGGTTATCCTTCCAGATTGGACTGATCATTCAGATAAAAGTGATATTTTTCTAGAGACAGACACGTATTTTCCAGTAGACTACATTTAATTTTATTTCTGTAATAAAATTGATCATGTCCTCAAAAACACCATAGGCTTGTTGAGCTTGTCTCTTACTCATGACTTTAATTCTAACAGATCTCCTTTATCCCAGAAGAATTTGTTGTTGATAGGGATTTTGTTTGTAAAGAACTTTGGATAAGTGTGTGTTGAAAGATGTTCCCATACAGAGTGTTCTGTTTAGGAAACATTTTCATTTTAAGGATTATCACACCACTGGGAATTCTGAGCTTTGTACACTTATAATCAAATCAACCCTGCTTCCTCTGAAAGTTTTCATCTCTCAGAAATATCCCTTTTGAGATTCATATTAGTGATTTTATCCACAGAGATTTTTTACAGTTAAATTAAATCTTCATGAAAGTATTTTTTCCTCGCTGGAGAGAAGAACTTGAAGGAACAGAAGACCTAATGCTCTTATATGTCCATTTCTGTCCATTTGAGTAGAAAGTGCATGAAAACTGTTTCATTTCCCTACAAGCTCTCCATACACGTGTTGTACTCTGGAAATAGTTAGGAAGTGTATTGCCTTATTTTCGTTTACTACTTCCAGTCTAGTCTAATTACTTCCACTGGTGGCCCAGAATTTCAGTCCAGGTCTCAGTTAGTGAAAGTATTGCATGTAAGAATACCTTAAGTCACAGGTGGGGGATTTTTACAATAAAAAACACCACTCAAATCTCCCCCCATCCCTCCTGAAGTAGAGATATTTGTGAAAACAGCTATTTCAAATACACGTGGTTTATGTTATTTTCATACTATAGTATTTTAAAGATAACTCTACCGTTAATTCTTGCATGCTGCCTGAGAAATAATTTAGGCCGATGATGATACCAGTCAATAAGGGAAAGGACAGGGAAGGAAGGAAGGAAGGAAGGAAGCAAGGAAGGAAGGAAGGAAGGAAGGAAGGAAGAAAAGGATATAAACATCTTACAGATCCTTCAGTAGTTAGGAGACTGCAATGCTAACATCAACATTGTAAAAACTTTATTTATCCACCAAATTGGAGTGCAATCTTTAGAGAAGAAGTAGTCACTTTAAAACAGTTTAATTTCATACATTATCCAACTCAAAATATTGAGTATTTTGTTATCAAAAATGTCTCGTTAAGACAGACTAAAACCATTGCTACTGGTTTGAAGTGAAATCAGGCTTTCTCCTGCATGTGACACCACCACAAGTCATGTTGCATTATTTAAGTCGCTAACTGCGTCTATGCACATCAAGCTGCATTGTAATTAATTTTCCATCATAATCACAAATTGTGATTTGACTAGTCCTTTATAATTCAACTTGCTGTTCATTCAACTAATTTTTTTTTCAAAGTAGTTTTCTTTTCTACTCTCTACATTTCTACTCTACGTTTTCTACTCTCTTCTCTACTCTTTTCTACCCTACGTTTCCAAGACTCTCTTCTCAGATATCTCACATGGAACTAAGAACAAGAGCAAGATCAAATGCCATAAAAATATTATGATCAGTTTCTATTTTGCCCACCATATCCCAGCCTGATTTACGGCATAGTACAGACAGATTATCTGTCCAAATAAAACCCAACAAACCTAGAGCCTGTTTAATATCTCTTGTTACCCTAATCATTGGCTTCTCACCTGACATAAGCCCAATTCAACACTGAATATAAAATTACTGGTGGTATTATGGCTTTCTCTGTGGTGTTCCTCCCCACAAAACTAAAATGCTGTATGCATGGGGTCTTATCTTCACAGCATGTAGGAAATATACTGCTATCCTCATTTTGTAACATCAAATGCATAAAGGAGCATCAAAATAAACCACTAAGTTTGGGTGCTCTACCTGACAGGTTGAGGTTTTAGCAATAATAACATTTGTCTAAAATATCATGTTCTCACAACACAGTTCCTCTTAAATTACTTGCAGCTAAAAGCTCTCAGTTCTGAAGATAGGAGAAAAAGTTTCTCAGATTGGATAAACTCAATTGACAGCCAACTGTAAAAGATTTTGCTTTAAGGAAGTTCTCAGAACAACTTAATTATTTTGTAGTGAATCAAATTCTACAGAGAGGCCTTAACACTGAGACCACTTTTTCTTTTCCTAGATTGTCCATTTTTGTTCTTATTTCTTGCTGTGAATAAGGCAGATTTTTGCCTCTGTACAGGGCAAGATCCATTCATATGTTTTATACACTATTGTATCATGAGGTTGTTTGGCTATATCTGTTTTCAAGATTTGCCTGAAATGAAAATCAAAACAATAGTAAAACCAGAAGTCCTCCATTTCTAGCTGCTAACCTATTTCAATGTGATGCTTCTGTGATATTGGAACACTTGATTTATAGTACCCTTACTAATATTTCATTTTCCCAAAACATGAGGGGGAAAATAGCATTTTTCCTTTAGAGGCATTATCAGCCTCAGCATAAGGGAAAGGCAATTAGACAATCAGAGTGATGAGTAACTAGATTTGGTCATGTGTTTCTATGGTTAAAGAAACTAGGTTCTAGAATCATGAAGAAAGCTCTAGACTCATTAAAAATCAATCAAAGAAGACCATAGCAGTGGTTTTCTACCAACCATATGAAATTCAACAAGGGAAAGTGCTGAATTCTCTACCTGAGATGGGGCAACCCTGGATGTACGCACAGACTGGGGAATGAGAGGCTGGAGAGCAATGCCACGGAAAGAGAATCTGGTGGTCCTGGTGGATGGGAAGTTGAACATGAGTCAGCAGTGCCCTGGCAGCCAGGAGGGCCAA
>VWZT01013271.1:83084-109679 GCA_013397055.1 Pachycephala philippinensis
CAACTTCCTCATGAGGGCAAGAGGATGGGCAGACACCGAACTCTTTGTGGTGACCAGGGACAGGACCCAAGGGAATGGCCTGAAGCTGTGTCAGGGGAGGTTTAGGCTGGATATTAGGAAAAGGTTTTTCACCCAGAGGGTGTTTGGGCACTGGAACAGACTCTCCAGGGAAGTGGTCACAGCACCAGTCTGACAGAGTTCAAGAAACATTTGGACAATACTCTCAGGCACATGGTGTGATTCTTGGGGATGTTCTGTGCAGGGCCACAAGCTGTATTTGATGACCCTTGTGGGTCCCTTCCAACTCAGGGTATTCTGTGATTCTGTGATTCTACAAAACACAAA
This sequence comes from Pachycephala philippinensis, assembly GCA_013397055.1. Lineage (NCBI taxonomy): Eukaryota > Metazoa > Chordata > Aves > Passeriformes > Pachycephala > Pachycephala philippinensis. The sequence continues at coordinate 83,430 of VWZT01013271.1, forward strand.
GAAAGACCAGCAGCAACAAAAACTTTATATAAAAAAAAAGTTGCATGCATGCATAAAAATTATATTCTGACCTTTTCAATGATCAGTTTATGTCCAGAAGCATAAGAGCTGATAAAACTTATTTTTGCAATATAACTAGAGATGTTGTTATTGGCCATAAATTAATCTGCCCTTTTGAAAAATTCAACTGTAATGTCTATATTCTATACTGTGTAAGCATTGTAAGTTTTAAAAAAGCAAAATGGCATACAACTGATGAGCTGTGCGGTCATATTTTTCATAACGTTGTATTTCCAACATGACTTATTTATCATTGCTTTACTACTGCATAGAATAACAAAGTATAATGCTTGCTAAAATGTAAGTACTTATATAAACTCATCTATGCAGCACTTGCTTCTCCAATAAGTATATTACTAGTACTGTACTAATTCCAGTATGCTGCTAAAATTATATCATGAAAGTAATTTGGAAATTTCAAATAGCACTCATAATGTTTCAAAGATATTTTCAATGCTACCTGTCATTCCTTTTAGCCTACTAATAATGGGTTGGGAAGTATCATCTGACATTAAAAGTCTTCATGAAAGTGAAATTATGAATATAATGTCTTAAGCAGTTAGCCTTGGTACTTAAACACACATTTCAAGTTAAATTTTGTGCATGACTAGAAGGGGTTCTTTGTAATTTTTATTTTATACACCTCAAGAAACCTCTGGTCACTATTGTAGTATTCAGGTGTATCAGCTCCTTTTTCTTCTCTCAATTATGCAGAAAATGTCTGTTCTGGGGGAGCTTGTCCAAATTTGAAGTTGAATAGCCAACTTAACAGACCTAAACTTCAAAATAATGACATCAGACAATCTTTTAAGATGGTCAGGGACAGCTGGAGAACATCTAGTTTAGAGAAGAGTCAGAATGTCTTCTCTAAACCCTTGATTCAAAAATCATAGCAGTAAGTTGTCTTTGTAAGGCTGAACCAGCCCCGGTCTCAGCCTGTCCAGCTGCTGACTGCTTTGGTAGACCACTCCTGCACTCAGGCCAGCTTGTCAATGCTTTTCTTGTACTCACAGTTCTGGATTTTGTTTTAGTTCATATGTATCCAAACTCTCTGTTAGTCACTTCTATTGCCTATATTTGCAATAACCTAGATGGCAATGTGCAAAGCAGCATTAGAGTTGCTTTGGACAGCAGAGTCAGTAGGTGCTTTCAGGGAAAGGGCACCAATAGCTTGCTGTAGCACTTTTGTTCCGACATGCAGTTTTGTCTTGCTCCCTAAACACAAAGTATTGCATATCCAGAAACAGAATATGCCCAGTTGCAGCAAGGACACAAGGCCAACTGACCAATAGCCAGGAAAAAAAAAAATAAAGGAAGTGGCAGGCTTGGTTCAAACCTTTCGTAAAATGGTGGAGGCATAACTTTGACATCTTTCAGGACAAAATCCCTATAATTTAGAGAACTGTATGCTTCTTATTCAGCAACATAAGCATTGTAAGCTTGCAAGCATAGACTATTCCCCTATTGTACAATATTCATACTCAAAGAAGCAATAAATTAGCTTTTGCCGGGAAAGGGGAAAGAAGGTACCGTGCAACACTCTACACAGAGCTCCATCAATGACAAATGCAAGGAACGTGTTCTGTGTTTTGGTGCATTTTTGTGCTGGTATATAATAAACATCTTCTAGATACTCATATCAGGTTCCCTCATTAACATTAGACCACCTTAATTTAAGGGCTGAATAGGTACTGTAATCAAAAGCAGGTGTTTTATGATTAATACAAATGAAAACAAAAGAGAATGAATTTTTGACATGAGCTTATATTAACTTTCCAGGCAAACTATTTTAAATAATACCTTTTCTATGATTTGTAAGTGAATATAGTTAGACAGGGATAAATCTACAGACTGTTCTTTCTTTTAGACCAGTTTTGAGCTCTTTTGGCCGTGACACTCAAATGGGTTGTGTGAACAGCAGCAGCAAGTCAAAATCCTTTTACTTCACCCTCTATTCGGGCCAAAAGTTATATTTCTTATATGTAAATGGAAATTCTATGAACATGGGTAGTATGCCTTATTGCTAGGTAGCTCCTTTAAAATAATTCTGGAATTAATATCAAGGCAATTTGTAACATGGCAATGGGTAGAGTCACAGAATGAGGGTGAATTCCTCTTTCGGACTCAGTATTTCTTCTCAGGAATCAGGATTCTTTTTCAATAAAACTATACATGGTTTCTAGATCACCTACTGACTGAGACATGGGTTTGCCATAAAAGCAACAATGACAGGCTCTAGAGCTACCTGAAGTCAAGTGGAATTGAGGGTGGGGTGCATCTGCATTAATTGAATCCATGGCAAAATGAGATATTAAAATTCCTTTTTGATTAGAAGTATAATCTGAAATTCTTTGTTACACAGCGTAAGGTCTTGCAGTGGGAAGTAATTCATTGTATTTTTGTATTTTGTGTTAGTTTCAACTGCATGCAGTTGTTTACACAGAAGAGTCATAAGTAATGCTTAACATGGAGCTAGAGAGTTGATGGTAAAGCCAGATTTTGATGTCCCTTAACTGCTTTACAGACCATTTTTAAAATCTGGCTTCAGAGATGCTTATGTAACTATATACAAGGACCAATAACGTCAGCATGCCATAGGAACAAGTCACTGTGGTTCGATTTCAAATACTGCTGTGCATTTAATAGATCCCTGCATGCTTTGGTTTTCTGTCCTAACAATGATTGTATTTTGGAGCACAAATTAGCAGATTATTATTGATAGTTCATGTACTCAATAAAAAATGTTCATATTGCTTGAGACTTTCAAGTAAATTTTTTCTTTTCTCTGAAGAGCATGCCACAATATCTAAAACACACACCCAGAAAATGTGGTTTATAGTCAATCCAACTCTGCTGATGTTTAGATCATCATTTTTCCTTCGCTGCTTCCCTGACACTTTCATGTCAGGCTGTATTCTCACAACAACAGGATTTTTGATTAGGGATTTCTAAACTGTATGTGGAAAAAAATTTAGATTCCAAAATGGTACTGGTTCCTTGTTGCTATTTATTATAAATCAATTTTTAATAGTAGTTTGTATGAGGTGTTATAGAGGACAAAAGAGAAGAAAAAATTATATGCAACATGAATGCTAAAAACATTTATCCAGAATTTTTTTAAAAGAATAGGAATAAATAAGGTTATTAGTAGGCAACTCTACCATAAAGTGTAAAGATTTTATAAAAGTTTTACTTTTTGCTTGACTTCATACCTCCATATAGTTTTAATTTGGTGACCTTAGCTATGATAAATGCAAATGAAGTTTAGTCTTTTATTAAAGTTTGCATTTGCTTTTACATATTGAAAAATAATCAGCAGAAATTATAGTCCTCTGGCACAAAGTGGATGGTGGACAAAATCTGTTATGTGTATTATAAAACCAACCAAAAGTCTATATGAAACATCTTGAAAGTTAAACTCCAAAGGGAACAATAAGGCTAAGTATTCCCCTCATTTCAATTTCACTATATTAGTGTAAAGTATCCTAGGAGGATTCAAAGGCTTTGGCTTCCTTTGCATTTTCAATTGTTACCCATAAACACACAAAAAGGGGGTTATACTTGATTTGATGTAGAGTGGATATAGATTAAAAAATATGAAAAATCTTTAGTTCTCTCTTCTATTTTGACTTAAAAATGTCTTCTATATTCCAGTTCTAGGCGATTTTACCTTCTCTTAACCATGCAAAAGCTATAGTGTTTCAAAGCTGCAGATTAGTGATGGTGGCAGCTTATTCCTTTTGGTTATCTACAGCACCATCTTAGTGTCTTGAGGCATAAAAGAATATTATCTGTGTGACAGTTACGGCTAGAGCCATCTATACTGTTCATGCTATCAGCTCTCAAAGAGCTCAGAATAGAAATCATTCAGTTTAAGACATCTTCTGTAGTTTCATTAAAAGCTTAAAATCATGCGGTACCGCAAGTTATGACTAAGGTTATATGAAAATTTCAGTAAATCTACGATGTGGAAAAGTATATATGCAGTTGGGGTGGTTAGCATAGAATTGCTAATCTTTTGTAAAGGCAGTTGACCATAAGCAAGACAACCTATAAATCTGCTTTCCTTCTTTACTTAATTTTCATCACAAATAATGTGCCACTCTGATTGCATGAAATCATCAGGAGTGTCTTCAATTACTGTGTGCAGCCTCTGATCAAAATGACTTCCTCTATTCTCAATCTGGGGGATGATGGGGAGGAAAACGGGAGGAGGGGGGTGAGAAATGCACAGCTAGTTATGTATTACAAATGTCAGGTTACTGTGAAAGTGTATATATTCATATTTAATAATTTCTAAGCTGGAGTTGTGATTGCAATAATGGCTCATTCATATCTGCATTTCATTTAAATGCACTGTTTTGACTCACCGAACGTTTGTCATAGATATTATAGCTAAACTTTTTCACATGACCACTGAGGTAATGACAGCATTACATTACCAGAAAACTGCATGACTTGCTGATACTTCCATTTTCCTCAGCAGCTTATGAAATAATCAAAATGTGTGCATGAAATGGCGGCCTGTTCTGAATTTATTTTAATACAGATAGGCTTATACAGAGAAATGAAGAAGAGTGTAGGACCTCAGACACAAGAGACAATGACTACGCACAAAGCTGAATTTTACTAGCAGGAAAGATGGATATATGGGTATTAGACTTTTCATAGCTATAGGAAGGATAATCTTTCAATCAGATTAATGAGAAAATATATTGCATGGGCCCTACAGCACTTTTTGCTTTCCAGGCTAATACGTGATTTAAATCCCAAAAGTACATTTTCAGCATTACAATATCCTTTGATAATAATGTCGCTTGCACAAAGACAGATAAAAATAAAACAGTCCCCCTTGATTTCCCATTTTAGATTTGAAGTATATTTTCTGTTCTTTGCCTGCAATGAAGTGAATTCTATTGCGAAGAGTCACATTTAATAAGACAAAGGGAATTTTCTAATTATGCTACCTGTCAAGATTTGAATCTATGGGATTGCAACTGCAATTGAAGAAACAGAGGAAGCAATTGCATATAGTCCAGTTTACTTTGGTGTATGATTACTATTTGCACTTAGATATTGCTAAATGTAAATCAAGCACACACACAGAAGCACGCTTTGAAGTAAACACCAAAAGGCAAGTCTCAAAATGGATTTTATAGTCCTTATTTCAATTTTCAGTATGCAATTTCCCAAGCTTTTCTAATTTATCTATAGAAAAATAGTGGAAACCTGTGAAAATGAAACACTTTTAAATAACTCTGAGTCACACAAATATACAGTGGTCCAAATGGTAAATGTAATTAAAGCACGAATTACTAATGGGAAGAATGTATACACATAATTATGCTAGGTTAAGCATTTATACATCTTTCTGGGGGAAAGCAAGTACTGTAGTGGTGAAGAAAAACAAAAACCAATTAAAATTAGTGCAATGTGAAAAACAACCTTTCCATGCAATTTCTTATAATTTTTACATAGTTCACATAAGAAACATGCAAACATTAAATTGCTGTTATAAATGGAGGCCTGAAAGTTATCATACGCTGTCCTTTCAGGTCTCTGGGGAACTGTTCAATGTGCCCCATCAGACATTACTCTTATTTGCAGCTTTGCAGTCTTGGAAACACTATGGCACATTAGACAAGGAAAATAAATATTGTGTTCTTGATGGGTTTTCTTCATACTACAAATTTACACAAATTCGTGATACACAAGCAATTATTATAAACACTTAATACAAATAATAAATTAGTTATTTTAGTGGCTACATCAAATTTTATTTTTTTTATTAAAGTAATGTCTAGTAGAATAATGCAGATTATGATCATGAGCAAAAAAGTTGGCATAATCGACAAGCCCGTTTGAAGATTTTTTAATAGTTTGCATATGTGTTTATATATATCTCTGTGTGTGTGTGTGCATACACGTATATGCATATGTAAATATTCGTATGTACACAAATGCATATACATATAAATATATATGGAAATACATACACACATACACATAAAATCTGTTGCAAAATATGCTTTATTTGGTACTGAAACACAATTGGATCTTATTTTAACTCATCTGGTTTTATGCAAGTTGCAAACTGACTTTTCGACTATTTGGTTTACATCTCTATTTAGCTGCTTCTATGGTATTTATTCAGAGAGGGAAGAAAGATGGCCACATCATTTTTTTTTTCCATAAAAACATTTAAGCTCTGTAGATGTATTTTAATAACTCCCAAGTGGTGTCTTTTTGAGCACTACTATCAAATATCTTATTACTAAGCTGCAGCTTTAAACATTTACAGTAGGAAGACTACTAAAAATTCATAAATGATTTCAGCATTCTAGTCTGGCTCAGGCTTCTGAATACATAAATATGCAGCATACTCAGTTCCAGACTAAATATTTGGTGTCATCATCCACCCATATGACAAGAGGAAAGCATAAAATTCATAGGGCTGCAATCTCCTTTCACATCCATACCATAGGAACTTCAAAATTTTGATTTATAGATGTGTTAGACAGCCTGTCAATCTGCAAGGGCTCTTCCACCCTACAAATGACGTTAGCATTTCCACATGTCTTCCTCATTTGTAATTGGTCATTCAAACAGAAAATGATGGGACCAAAGATAGATTAATTCAGATAAGTGCCTTTTGTGGGCCAAATTTTTCAAAAGCAGGCATGTTAAGTTGCAGCAGAAAAATTATGCTGACCCTGTGATCCTGATATAGGGTAGATCTTTTCCATCTTCAGCATTGTCCTTTCAAAGGAACACAGAAGGTTCATGTAGTGAGCTTCTTGCCCTCTGTCACTTCTGAAGCCTCCTCTCCTTCATGCAGAGATCAGAGAGATTTTTGTACCTTGCTGTACAAAAACACCCATGAAGTGACCTTAAAAGGAAACATTGAAAGCAGGGTTGCAGAGGCTTAGAGCTTCACAAAAGTATGAGAGAAGGAGAAGATGCTTTTTAATGTGCTTCCCCAATACTGGTTGTTCATGGAAGAGGGTCTTTTTTGTATTTTTTTTCCCCCAACTATCACTTGATTTCTGTGGCTGATATATCTATGTATTTTCATTCAGTGGACAGGAAAACCATTCAGTTTCTTCAGTATTTATGAGCCTGCCTCTCAAGAGAACTGGTAGGAGGTACTCCTATCATGTGCAACACCACAAAAAAGTAGAATGAAGTCACTCATTCAGTGAACTGCTGCTTGTTCCATGAGAATTCCCTTGAGATTCTGTGAAAACTCTGTAAATTTGAACACAGTCAAGATTAGGCCCAAGATTATCAGTGTCTGTACTTCTGCAGATACAAAACACTTCCTCAATGCAGCTGAAAATTCCTTAGCCCTTCTCTATAATTACATGTGGACATAGGTTTTTCATACAGTGTTTGCCTCAAATTCACGATTTTGCAGGGAAGTACCACTCAGTACCTTGCAGAGGAACACCTTCAAAAGCAGTTGTGAAGATGTCATGACTTACATAAAGGCAAGGACAGCTAATGGCCATGACCAGTATTTTATTTGTTAAGGAAATGCTGTGCTGATCGCATGACAGGGTAATCCCAAGTATATAGCTTGCATATATTTAAAAAAAAAAATTGTACAACATTTTAGGAATCATTAGGATTAAAGGCACTATAAAATGCAAAATATTATTTAAAAGTGTGAAAAGTAAAGGACAGAAACACTGAAGCAGGTCCTGTAGTTATATCTAGCTAAGCAAAAGGAAAGGGCATTGAGCAGATTACGTCCCACTAAGCCTGCCTTTCAGGTCTTGTGTCCTGAATGTATTCAGGATTAATTCTCTACTTCAAAAGAGGTGGTACTGTTTGCATAGCAATGCATTTCCTTCCTGCTCTCTGTCTATCCCCTTTTATGCTGGTGGGACTCTGTGCAGATGGCTTGATGTCCCTCTCCAGAGTCAGCGTAAAAGGCTCGTGAGAGTAAACATAGCAGCCTTTCCTCAGATCACCAGCTGCCTCAGCCTTGTAGTTATAGAGAGATTTTCAGTCTCCCTTCTTCAACTGCACATGCAAAAGTGGTGTTCCCTACTCTTGAAAATAAACAATATCACAGAAGTTTGGAGTGATCCTTTCCATCATGGCTCCAGAGATGCAAGGAGCTGAAATTTGGCATCCTTGATCTAGCTGTTGAGTCTGTTGTTTGAACCTCCCAGTTAGTTTTACTCCTCCTTTATTTTGGCACCATGAAACTTACCCAACCTGAAGACTTTGGTGTCCACCTCTGATTCCAGTAGGAAAAAACACTTTGTGCACTATAGGCCTGATGTCTCAAGCTTCCTTAGACTCATGAAGGAAGTGGAACTATCCTCAAAAGTAACTACCCAGAGCTGCAGATGTCTGTTCTGGGAAGGAAAACCCAGTAAGGCACCAGCATGATTTTGATTCAAACACAAAGCAGCAACCAAAGGATTCAGTGCTGGCAGTGGTGGAAGAATGACTATACCAGTCTCTCACTAACTTGTCTTCTATGTTTCCTGAAGAGGCATTAAATATTAGAGATCTTTTCTGGCTAAGGCGATTAGAAATCTTAAAATAAAATTTAGTTTTCTTTCGGTTTATTCTCTTCTGTTATTTTTTGGCTTGCAGCTTACCTTTAATTTGGTAGCTTTTCTTGATTCCTTCAGTAAAGGTATCTTTGTTATGCCTTTAAAAGCAGAAATACTGGGCTCCAAAATTTTTTTAAGTTCAGGTGTTCCAACAGGACCCAACATCAGATTTCTTATGGAACTAAACACTCAAACATATAAAATGAAAGAATTACAAACTCTAGCAAAGGGATAGGGAAAATCAGGATTCTACCTCATATTTTCAGTTCAGTTACAAAGACGATACCAGGTATTCTTCCATTTGGATCCTCCTGTAGCACTTTAGGAGGCTGTGTATTAAGAAAAAGTATTGCATGAAACCTTTCAAGGTTCCAATATCCAGGATATTTTCCCTAGGTAATGGAATTGAAATATGCTTTTAGTGTTGGCATTGTTTGCAAATTACTTTGTGGGAGAGGCACAAAAGGAAGAAAAGGACTAATTTTCATGCCCAGCTTGTTGACTCTGTTATCTCTTCAGGACTGCAGAGCATGCCTAAGGAAATGATGGTTGAAAGGCAGCCCTCACAAGAGCAGGAACATACTTTTAAGCTTGTGCTCATGAACATTCTTTTCCTTGGTCCCAAACATCACCCAGGACAAGTTTTCTACAGTAAAGAAAGCTGTTCAAAACTGCCATATGTGGAAGCTACTCAAATCACCTAAGAAGTGACCTGGGCTTCATTGTAGTGTAAGGTCTCAATGCCAATTCTAATTATTATGTTTTACATGACAAATGCAATATTCATCTATTTTGCTGATGAAAGCACTTTTGGAGTCCTAAAGATATTTACATATTTAGGCTTTGATTGACTAAATTTACTTCATAGTGGCTTGTTTGGTGCTGTGTTTCCTTTTTGTGATCAAAACAATGTGGATACCATAGGAATGCCTCAGTTATTGCTGGACAGTGTACAATGTCTAGGTGTTTTCTGTTTCTCAGCAAGCAGCTGGGGGTGCACAAGGAGTTGTGAGGAGACACAGATGGGATAGCTGAGCCCAGGTGACCAAAGGGACATTCCATACTAAATGGCTTCATACTCAGCAATAAAAGGTGTGGGGAGGAATGGGTAAAAATTTGGAGTGATGGCATTTGTCTAACTATTACACATGACGGCTAAAATCTGGGAAGTTGTGACTTAATTTCTTATTTTGCTTTGCCTACACGTGCAGCTTTTGCTTTATCTATTAGACTGCAGTTGTTTGGGGTTTTATCTCTCTTTTACCCTTCTGATTCTGTCTTCCATCCCACTGGAGGGCAGTGAGAGAGCATCTGGGTGAGGCTGAGCCACCCACCAGAGTGAAACCTCAACACTACACTACCAGTCAGGTACTGTACTCTGGCAATATTATCTGCCAGGCTCCTTACTCCAATGGCAGATGCTGTGACATGATTCCATGGCAATTGACTTGTGAGTTGGTTACTTACTCTGTATGAGAACATTTCTGGACCCAAGCTTACTAAACTTCTGTGGAGAACATATTAGAAGGTAAGAATGATCAGCTCTTTCCAAGGAACACGGCAAATTATGACAAAATTTAGGAAAACAAGGTCCTGATGCACCCTCCCAAAGCCATAAGTACATTCATACAAGCCAAAAGACACAATCCAACTTCTCAAGCACATTTAATTTTCATGAGTAAAGTGATTTCTCTATAGACAGAAATTTCAAAGGAGAAATCTCAAACCTCCAGAAGGATGCAAGCTGTAGTTCTGGCACATACTAGCATTTCTTGCCAATAGTGATTTGGAAGCAGCATGTGGCTACTTCTAATTGAGGACCAAATATTTTTCAAAAGCATTCATAAAAAATGAATGGTTGATATATCTGAAGCAGCAGACTACCTCCTGCTCTCTTCCCTCCTACCCTGTACCCCCACATTATGCTAGCACTTCATAAAACAGCAACGTAACAAGTCCTTTTTGACAACGAAACTGCTTTTGTGAAGAAACACATTCATTTGCAAACATAATGAACTGAAAATGCTGATTCCACAAATATGGGAAGTGCTGTGTATCCCTCCCAAGAATTTAAAATAGTAAGAAATGACCCTTACTATGGCAACAACTAATTGGTTTATTGCCCTGATGGGCTGGTGACAAGGAAAGCAGTTGGTAGCAGTGCCTTCATCACAGGGTATTCTAAGAAATAACTAATTTAAACCTTCTCAAGCACAGACATAACCTGCTCCACATGGGAGCATATCTCCAGAGGGTTCATTAAGTTACTGGCAGTCTAGGTTTTGGAAGCAACAACTAAACACTACATCTCTGTTCTAGTCTTTGCTGATTGCCTGAAGACCTATAGGCTCAATGAATTGGGGTGGGGTGGGGTAGTGTGGTGGAAAGAATTGCAAACTGTTCCTGAATATAAACAAATAAAGAAAGTACAAAATTATATTCAGCAGAGATGTTCTGTTTAAATGCAGTAGCTGAGAAAATATGTTTCCTGTAATAATTTTAGAACAGTCCATATTAAGTTTCGGAAAAATGTTGCTTTTCTACAGAGGAATAAATAATCAGTTATTCAGAAGTAAGTGAAGTCAGCACTGCTACATTATATCAGGAAATAATAAGGGTTTTGCAAATTTCTTTCATACTCATTTATGTTTCTGTGGACTGAAAAATTCCTTTTGATCCTTGGGTCTTTCTTAAACAGAGAGGAGAGTAAGTAACCGACTTGCCTTATATTGGAAAGAGGTATATACCTGCTGGGCTTTGTGACTATCCTCTCTATTGGGACCAAAAAGGAAGTGCATGAGATATCTATGCCATGTTTTGATTCCATGTTGGGACATGCCTTGCTGACTTGGTTCACATGCTTTCATTTCTCCCTGGTATTGCTTTGGGATTTTTTGGTTCAAACTAACTCCCTCGAAAAGCAAATCTTATCCAGAACTGCAATGCTGGGTTTTTAAAATAAAAGCTCCAAGGCATTTGCAGCTTTTAGGCAGTTTCCACCCAAACCCATAAATTAGATGTTATATTCAACCCAGAGTCATGAATCTGTGGTTTGCAGTGACACTTGAAACCAGGAAAATGTATCTGTTTCTGGGCTTTTAAGTTTTGTACAGCTCTCTATAATACCGTTGACAGCTATTTAGGTATCACTGGATTTAAATGTTTGCTTTAGAAAATCACATTGGGAGAATTTTGGTTGGTAAATGAAAGCTAGTTTAGAGCTCTGTCCTATTTTGCTGAAGTTCAAAAGGGGAGGGATAAATTGTTCTAGTTTTAAGCCATTTCAACAGCTAATGGAACAGTACAAATGGAAAAGGCCCGTGTTTGTGGAGCAGAAGGGTCTGAGTTACATGCCCAGTATAGCCTGTGTGCAGATTACATGACAGCTGTGGCGTCTGCATTTACACAGTCACAAATCATTTATGAGACTGACAGTTGTGCCACAGTTTGTGGTTTTCTCTGCCACCAATTGAACTAAAATATCTCAAAGGGAAAGGTTAATGCACTATACTACTGTGCTTGGCATCCATTTGAATATTGAAAAGTCTCTTCTATACTAATGCATAAAAATCAGCCAAACCAAAGTACAGTAAAGAGCAAAAAACTGTTCTTGAGGACGAATCCTGTAAAAGTGTTGGTCTGTATTGCTTGCTGTTGATCTACACTCTCTAGGAATTGGAGGGTGGGGGGGGATGGTGTCTTCTAAGTATGTATTTCCCTATTTTACTGCAATTGAAGGAGAAAGAGGTCTTCAAGGTTACGGATAGCTGCCCTCTATTCCCATCCAGCTGGCAAAAACATCCCATACTTTTAATATTTAGTGGGTGCAGTGGGTGTATGGAGAATGCTGAACCTTTGAAACGCTTTGGGAAAGGAGATCACTCTCCATCCCAGGAGCAGCCAATTGCCTTCAGTGAAGGGGGGGAGAGAGTGGTGCTTTGGAAAGGCACTATGTCAGTAAGGATTTTTTCACCTCTCTCTTCTTCCTCCTACGTTCATGAAGTCCCTAGGAAGTAGGAGGGTTTTTTCTAGTGGAGTTACTTGTGTTACGTTGGTATTTTCACCAAGGTCAGGAATGGTAACACTGAGAGCTCTAACTGAATGATGAAGCGGCTTCAAGCAACTTACTGAGGCCTTTGTTTCTTTGGGAAATTTCCTATTGTGCCTCAAGAGGTACAATGGCATCACCCTACAGGCGCTTCCATGAAGAAAACTCCGTGAGTCATTCGAAGGTGAGTTATTCAGTGAGGTATATAAATACAGATATATGTTTAAAAGACAATTTAATTTTATTCTTTCTAGTTGTGTGTTCAATTCAAAGTGATGCCTTTTGCTATGGACAATAGACATGCCTAGCCATGTCTTTTTTTTTCACATTACAAGGTATTTAGACGCTGATGACATTGTATTGGTAACTGTTTTAAAAATACTTGTTACTTGGGTACATAACTTAGGTTTTCAAAAGCATTTAAATCACTTGCAGAGTTAATGGGACTTAGGCTTATAGGGAGTTATAAAGGTTTTGAAAAAGGTATCCTATAATTGTAATAGTTTTAATATTTCAATGGAAATCTTGGGTTTTTTTCTATTTAACCACCATAAAAATTCTTGACCAACGCTCATTTCTTCTGACCTCCTCTCAACTGAAGAGATGGATGAGTTTTTAGTCAATCCAATGGGACCCTTCTGATCCAGCTCCTGATTCAAGGATGTTCCTCTGCCCAAACTCAAAACCTGAATAGATGGTCTTAGGGGAATTTTGCCCCTTTTTTCTTATAACAAAGTGAGGTGCCTCCCCTTCCCTTCTATCCTGGACACATTCTTAATTCCTTAGAAACATGTTTCTTAAATTAGATATAAACACAATATTGTTCATTCATATGTAACCTAAATGCATAAACTTTAAGAAAATGCTTTCTATGATAATTGATTTAGCAAAAAATGTTGTTTTTCTTATGCAACTATTCTAATGTAAGTAACTGAATTAACAAGCCACGAGGAGAATATGCATTAAAATATTTACTGTCTACAATTACTTAATTCTTTCTGACTTAACAATGCAATCTATTATTAAAACTACATGTTTGATATGCTTTCTTATTCCACTTCTATTATTTCAAATGTTTTAATGATTGTTTTACAAGGAATAAAAATATACTCAATGAGGAAAATGAAATTAGTTTGATTCCTAAATGAATTAAAAGCAAAAACATTTATAGACTTTTCACCTAATGCATTATGCATGAGCTATCTTTTCCAACATTTCAAGAGTTAGAGAATGGCGGAGAACTAGAAATGTTGAAAAGAACTTCTTGTAACAAAGTTTACATTTGGAGTTCAAGAAGAGAGATCAGACATGAAACTCAGACTATGATTTTTTTTATTTTCTTCTAAATTTTGAGATGGTAGTATTAGTGCATCAGAATGACATTTTACAATGGTGGACAGACAGGAAAGACCTGGGATTACCAACAAAATATTTTAAATTTTGCGTTCTTCATCACAACAGGTTCTCTAATCCTCATAAAGAGAGTCTGAGTACAAAGTGTTGGGAACACACCCTTCACATTTCCTCAGACAGCCAGCTGAGTGCTGTTTCTTTCCTTCATCTGCATTTGAGAAGTGAGGTTCAAGCAGTGACTTTCCACGTTCCGGCATCTCAGGTGAATGCCACAGTCCTTGTGTTTGACTGCATTTGCTCTGAATCTTTCTTTTGGGAGTGTTCCATTGTTCACAAACATTCATTACAGCAGAATTCAAAGCAGGAATTCCTAAATGAAAATAACATACAATCACCTTGATCCTTTGGTTGTGGAGTTAATAATTCATTTTCTGGCACAATGTCTGCTTTGGCAAATGGAACATTTTCTCGTAAAGGAATATATGAGAACTGAGGACGTAAAGGGGCTGTATATCTGCTCAGGTTCAAGTCACTGGATCCAATAAAAATGGATTGCAATCAGCTTTTCTATGCTCCTGATGAACAACATATTATTGGCTAAATTGGGATACACATTCTGTCTCCTATGTATTGACCATAACCTGACATTATACATAGGAAAATCTTTCCAGATACAAGTTCACCAAAGCAGGTACCAAGAATGCAAGGAAACAAAAAAAATTCTTGAACACTTGAAGCACTGCTTTCCTATCTCAGACTGGCTGGCCCCTGGGACTTGTACTACCCGGGAGCAGAAGGAGGAGGCTGCTTGGTAAAGGGCCTTGAGCCAGGATCCGTGGGTGATGGTCAGGCTGATGGTCAGTGCCACACTGATGTGGTGCCATCCTATTGTGCCCAGTGAGACATATATGGCAGGATGAGTGACAGGGACCAGGGTCAGCCTCTGCCCAAGGATCACAGATAACTCCCCATTGATGGGCCTGGTCCCGGGTCAAAGCAGAATATCAGGTCAGTGGGTCAGGGTCAGGATCAGATCACAAAGACAGGCTGCAGCAAGGATCCAGGGTGAGGGTCTCAGGTGAAGGAAGGTGGGAGACCCCAACAAAGCTCTTCCTTCTGCAGCTCTGACCAAGGTCCCACAGCTGTGCTGTATCAGAAATGACCATGAGAAAAGGCAGTCAGAGCCCTTGGGGAAGGTGAAGAGGCGGCAGAGCCTGTGGGTGTACTCAGAGCTGACATGTAGCTGGCTTTCTGTACCTGGCAGAAATGCTAATGCTGCAAGTGCATAAGTGCCAGCAGAATAGTGAATCAATGTAGAGAAAGGTTGGTTCTGATGGGACTTCAGTGAATTCTGGAGTTGGCCCAAACACATTAATGTATAGATATTTTGCCTTAATAAATTGAGATCTCTATTTCAAAAAAATTTTAAGCTGTCATACAGATGAACAACATTTTACAATGGCTGTTTATATGCCTAGAGATAGATTTTCAAAGCACTAGCACTTTCTTCCACAAAGTAATAATTTGTGTTTATGGATTATAATATCTAATGATAGGTATTCTTTTGATAATTATTAAGCAACACAGAAAACTAATTTCATCTCTGATCATTCACATAGTTACCCTGACTTATTCCATTCACATTTCCAAGGTACAGACATTCATTTATTGACTCTTAATTTGTGTACAAGGGTGAAACACTCATCCTGGGGGAGTCACTGGCAAACTCTCATCAGCAACAATGATTTCAAGAGCTGGCCACCTGAGATTTTCATATTCTTTAAGGGTTTGTAGATAAAAAAAAATCACCAAAAAACACAACCAAAACTGACCAACCAAACTAAACAAACAAATAAACAAATCACACCACAAAAAATGCCCCCCCAGAACAAAGCAGTAACCAACCAACCAACCAAAGTCTACTGAACAAGAAAACCCCTACCAAACATATTGCAACTGAAAATTATGTCTTTCCACTGTGAGACCTTTGTGAGTGAAAATATTTTGACCCAATGGATTTTCAGTGAATTAAGGCTAGTAAAGGAGGAGTACAATAGGCTCCTAGATAGTCAATGGAAGAAAAAAAGGTGCTTTCAGAGAGCAATTCTGATTATGTTCTGGAGGGGCAACCTTTCTCAATGAATTATTTAAGGACCTTAGGACGACTTGACTGTTGAGGTAGTGTCTTGGTGAGATTCCTAAAACTATCAAATGAAAATGAACCTCATCCAAAGTATCCGAAATATTCAATACCACGTTGACTGTTTTGCATTCAGTCTTACATTCTCATCTTCAGCGATTCTTTAAATGCCTTCCCGTCTGTGAAAGAAAATTAACATATTTCTATTTCATAGTGGAAGGAAGAACCCACTGAAACCCAAAGCACAAAATATTCTTCCTGATTAGGAGGAGTTGAGAGAAATTTGGCTACAAGAAAGATGTAAAAGTTAAAGAGAGCTAAAGAAGTCCCTGTCATGTGATCTATTTGTTAACGTAGATTGTAGTAAACTTTATACTGTCTTTTTCAATAAAAAATGGGCATTGGTTAAAGCGCTGACTGAAGTGTGTTATATGGGGTACCTTTGAGATACACTGAACTTTCATAATGGAACAGCAGCCACGATGCATAAATAATAAGAATTTTTACACTTCTTATATTTAGTGGAGAAAAAGGATTTCAATGCAACTGAGATATTTCTCCATTTCTCTCTGCTCGCTTAATGAAATGTGTTTCAAAACACTGTCTTTCTCTTCCTTCATTTTAAAGAAAATAACAATATAATGGAGCAGAAAGAAATAAAAAAAACCTCGTTTGTATATTTGCAATAAAAGATTGATGCCAGTTTCTGAAGCATTACTGTTGTCTTCAGCATTATGCTAGCTCTGTAATTACAGAAATTCAACAAAAGGGGGGTTGTGCATGAAAAATTCTAATTGTGAACATGGGATCCATCCTGCCATGGACAAAAAAGAGACACTTCCTTGTATTTGCATTCAATTTCTATGTGCATCTACAGTTTCCTCACATTCCCTACAAATCCATCTGTGCAGTTATTCCTTTTCTTTAGGCACAGAATATAATAACACCACAGGAAAATAATAAAAAAATGCACACTTCACTATTCTTGCTGAGCGGTTATGTGATTTAAGATCAAAGTCTAAAGAAAAGCCAGGTAACAGCTAAGCTCAAAAATTAAATAATGAAGAGAATTGAGCATTAAATGGCCAATTTGAAATATTCCATATCTTAGCGTAATTAAAGCTTTACATATAATGCTAGAACCAAAATCTTCCAGCACTCCTCTTTGCTCCTAATAAAAGAAGATGGATTAGGAAAAAAAATTAAGATGGAACTGGCCATCTTGTCTTTAAAACAACAACAAAAAAAGCCTTTCACTCATTTATGGAACACTTTAAAACAGGAATAAATGAAAATGAATTAAAATGTATATATCATCTGCTGTTCTTTCCATCACGAGAAAATTTTCAGGTAGCCAACTGTTTTGAAATAAATTTCCCTGCAGTTGCTATAGTGATGATAATAAAGTTCCTGCCTCAATTTACGTGATAGAGGTTCCTAGCAGAACACTTGAAAAGGTAAGCTAATCATAATGAAGACACTGTTAGTTCTCATGCTCAGAGCAGCCTCCTTGAATTTAGTTCAAAATTACAGGACTCCTCCATTGTTGTCAATTTTGTTATATGTACATTATCATAATCTTTCTCAAAGTGGCAGTAACAAATTATGCAGCAGAGACAGTACTACTCTTTTTCTAGGTTAAGTCAGTGGACAAAGAATATGCAAGTTTGCTACAATAAGCAATGACTGAATCAAAGATATTTCTCTTTTAGCTGGTTTTTCCCATTACAAATCTTTGTTTTTTCTAACCTTGTAATGACAGTATTTTTTTTTCTTCTATGGTACATATTGTTCAAGTCTCATTTTATCTCAGTGTTGATGCAAACTAAATAGCTTTAAAGCAGTTACCTGTCAAAATGGATGAGTCATCAAAGCAATGTCAAAGATAAAACATTATTGCTCAGATGTATGTTCTACTGCAATAATTTTGTAAAATAACATAATTTACTTTAAAACATTTGTGAAGATAAAATAGCTCCCATAATAGCTGGTTTAGAAGTAAATATGCAAAATAGCTGACAAAAAAATACTATGTTATTAAATATTATTTAGATAAATAAGATAAAACAGAAATATTAAATCTGCCAAAAACTAGGACTAATCATCGTGAAAACAATGTTTTAGCAAGGCACTTCTAAAAATACCATTATTTGCAACTGTGATGTAACTATATATACAAGAATGTTTCTGTGTGAGAATCTGTATGTGTTTTGATGTCTATGTGTCACTGTCATTAAAGGTGTATGAGCTCCCCTACTTCTGCTACTTTATTGCTTGCATATGTATCACGGCCACCAATAATGAAAATATTTTATTTCTTTAAAAAAGAAGGCATTTGGGATAAAAAAAGAAAAGGCTAAGCTCAAATTAAAAGCCAATAAGATCTCAAGCTTGATGTGTGAAGGCACAAATACGCGGATGAGGATATGTCATGTAATAAGAGAGATCAAATAAATTAATGAAAGAGCCTGCCAAAGTTAATGGCCATGATGTCAGTAAGCTTTTAATTAATAACTTTCATTATTTTTAAAGTCCTTTACAGCTGGACTCCTAAGGAGCCAGGGCTCCAACAACGAAAGAGCAAAGCCAGTTATGACGATTTTTTTTCCATGGACTAAAATCCCTATCCTATCCAGAGCCACTTTCTCAATAACAGCATATGTTCTTTGGTCAAATGTGTGAAGCCTTAATCTGACCAGTGACATTCAGGTCAGGAGTACACATATGGTATGCCATAGTGACTCAATTAACCATCCATCAATTTAATTGCATAATATATCAGAAGATGTATTCTACTACTACTTACAGTTAGATGCAGGAATGGAAATAAATAAGACAAAGACAATTTTATGCTGTTTGTTTACCTTAACAGGAATGCTAAGTAGAAACAATAATATATTTTATAAGGTAATTTTGTTCTTGGAAAAAAATAATTTTTGACAGCTAAACTGATCAGAGGCTGCTAGTTTTAGAAATGATACTTCTTGTAATAAGCAAGCGTAGGTGGAAAGCACACGTTACAAGAAAATTATAGCGCTTCCACTGATTCTAATCACATTAATGTAGGGATAAGGGAAAAAGAAGGTATATTATTTAAACATTATGTAAATTATGAAGAGAGTTAACATATTGCAAACTTATAAGTAGTGACATAGTTGAGTTGATTTATGCAATCACTCCAGACATCAAATCCTTCTGGAATAATATACATGACAAAAAATGACAACATGGTGACAAGATTAAAAAAAAAAAAAAAAAAAAAAAAAAAAAGGAAAAAAAGAAGAAGAAGAGGAGGAAGAAGGAAAAGAAAAGAAGAAGAAAATGAAGCTTATATATTAAGTATTCTAGGGGAGAAGCTTGAAGTAATAGAAGTCAAACAGAAAGGCTTTCAATCCAAAATTCACTGAAAGACAGAGATTTCAAGCTCTGGTTACCAACAGTGTTGCCTAACATGATTTCTTCAGAATTTGTATTACTTTTAGTGCGTTCATTTCAAAACTAGGCCTTGAAAACGCATTGCAAAACATGTATAATATTTAGAATTTCATAAGCAGAAGCTAATTTTTTTTCAGCTTGGTCTGCATACCTGATTTGTAGCCACGGTAAACCCTGATTCTCATTTGCCAAGTCTGTGGATATCACAACTGATGCAAGGACCAGTTGTCAGACATAGGCCATAATATCTTTTTGAGCTTCTTTCCAATACACAAATTAGAGGCATAGTGATGAAATCCCTTCTTTTCTGTCTCTTCTTCGGGGTTAGAAAACATTCTAGTGTGTGTCTCTATAGACCAGCAATTGCCTAGAACTGGATCTCACGTTCCCTTTTTGTCCTCTCATGAAAGAATGCCCAGGTTGGAGTATTTTGCTTCTTATTCACACAGAATATTGAGAGAGCCATCCATAGTCACTTCATTTTATAAAGAAAGAATAGTATATTGCAGTTAGACTCTCCCAAAATCTAGAAAAATAGATATTGTCACACCTAAACGTTCAGCAGCAGCAATATTAAAGCACTTCTTAATTAAACACTTTGCAAAAAGACAAGGAAAAGTGCTTCTAAAGCTTATGCTCTGGCGTATTTTTTTTTAGCAAGAACATAGTTTTCCAACACAGTATTTTTAGATTCTGTGAGTCATAACAAGCATAGGGTAAATAATGTAGCTCTTGCAGAATGGAAAAAAAATCAAAGCAAACACAAGTTACCACTTTTTATTAGGGATCTCAGATAATTAGTGACTTGGTTTTATGTTCACTTTTAATGGGATATGCATAATTTTCTGATAGTTGTTCTCCATTATAAGTTCTGTGAATTTTCCTTTTTTCCCCCTAGTTTCTTGAAATTCTGGAAATCTTTTACTTATTCTGTTTTTAAGCTCTTAAAGAGTGAAATTGATTGAAAAGGTTCTTTCAAGGATCTGGCCCCTGAGTTGGCTCTTAGGGAGCAAAATTAGTACTGCCTCTGAGGATCCAAGCAGTGATATACTCATTTAGAAGAAATGTTAACATTTTGATATTATCAATCACTGGAAATACTTGCACATGGTAGATGTGTCTGTGTCTCACAAATGTCTCCAGCCCCTACACCTGACCTATATCTCTGCTCCTTGTTGTTCTTCTCACATACCCAGGCCATTTCAGAGGTTTCTTTTCTCTGATCCCATGTGTTGGTTAGGAAAATCCAGGATCTGTCTGTCTTGGGCTGTAGAGACAGAGAGGTGCTGCCAGACAGTACTGCAGTAGACTGTGGCTCAGGGCATCGCATGAATGGAAGTCCCACTAAAGGGCACAGCCCTCAACCACAGCCAGATAGCAAGAGTCCATTCCCATTTCATGACTCACACATTTAGTCCTCAAGAGTTTCTGCATATTGCAGAAAGCTTACAGTTGGGTATCATGCATGCATGTATCTGAAAACAAGCAATGAATCTGAAATTAAAAAATTCCTGCCCTTTTTTCTCATGGATTTGAAAAGTATTTTTCTTTGAAGAGGTTTGCCCTCTGCATTACAGGCACAGCAGCCAGGGATGAAGGTTTGTTCCTGAAAAAGCAATGATGCCTAAAGAAGCCAACCTAGAAATAGAGACTAGACAGGGGTAAGGGAATAAAGGTGGATATTTATTTGAAAGGCCTTCAGAGCTACACCCTGGGCAGGCCAAAGGCTACACCCAAGATGGATGATGAGTCACGAGTTCTTCACGCTTTTGTAGGTTTGGTCTATTTGCATATCAGCATAATTTCACCAATTAAACTTTAGCTAATGATGTAATTTCCCCTCAGCTTGCCCCCCCTATTCAAGATGCTGGTTTACACATTTTGGGCCTAGGGCAGTCTGGGTGTCCTTGGAGAGCAGCCTGGAGAGGCTTTGTTACGTCTATCTTAGCATGAGAGAACAGCAACTAACAGGCTACAGGACACTTCAGAGTTACACACTAGGAATACAGAATTTGGAAAATATAAAAGCTAAAACCTAAGGCATCAGCAATACATGCTTCATCAAGGAATAGAAAACATAGCTTGATACTGAAGGTGCTAGCTCACATCCATCAGTAAATTGGAAAGGCAACTATTCCAGACATTCCTGTTTCCTTTTTCTGAGAATAGAGTCTTCATT
Organism: Pachycephala philippinensis; assembly: GCA_013397055.1. Classification (NCBI taxonomy): domain Eukaryota; kingdom Metazoa; phylum Chordata; class Aves; order Passeriformes; genus Pachycephala; species Pachycephala philippinensis. The sequence continues at coordinate 105,218 of VWZT01013271.1, forward strand.
GTGGCACATTTTAGCTCTTGCTAGACTCTTACCTAGACCTAAACTGAATGGGAATCAGTCTGGGCTTACATTTAGTTGGTGACTCCAGTAGTTTAGATGTTACAGGGTATCTGTGACTCGGGGACAACTTACAGGGGAGGGTGAAGCAGCAGCTGACAAGGGGACTCTTTTATCAAACCTACCCAGAGAAATGAATAGCATAGCTTTAAATCACACATATCTAACAGCCAAATTAATATTTTTATCCAAGAACATCTAGCAAATTCAGAGGCTGTAGTATTTCTCCATTAAACAGCCATTTGATGAAACAAACATACTTATTAAAAATCACAAATAATTCATGGTCAGCTCAGAATCAGAAAAAGAATATCCTATCCTCAAGACTTACTGTAGCAAATAATTCCCTTTCTTTTATTACTACTCTGATTTTAATACAGCTCATGGATTTAATTATCCACTTCAGGATATATTTGTAAAATTGTAAAAAAATTGAAAGTACTATAAAATTAATAGTTTTTACAACTAATACATGATTAATACAGTAGTTGATAGTTTTTACATGTCCCGGAATAGAATTTTGGAGAATATAATTTCTGAAATTCAGTTAGAGATCGAGCCAATTTTTTGACAAAGCCACCAACCTGCCAATTCTTTCTCTGTGGTACCACTGGGGTGGTCATGGTGCAACCTTAAAATCACAGCATCAGTCAGCCTGTAAACTGTCATCCTTTTACCTCAAAAATCATAGTGTCACCTAACCTGGGAAAGTCCTCCATTACAGTCCCTGAGGCCAAAGGGCCTGATGTAGCACAGAAAACCCAAATTAAATTCTTTCTATATCATACTGCCATGTGACAATCTCCATTTTAAACCATGTGTTAAGGAAGCCCAGACTTTGTACTGGTATTAGATGCTGTCATAGTATAAGATGATGTGACAGGAGCATGTATTGATTAAGAATTTGTTGCTCTCCTTTTAAAATGTAGAAGCTGACTAAAATGAGCAAAAAAAGGGTTTGTACAAATAAACAACACATGTTCTGGGTCACGAGATACTCTTAAGAGAACCAAAGATAGTATTTTAAGGTTTTGTCTGTGAAAAAAAAAATAAATCTGGTGTAAGGACAAGAAAAGGCTATATACTAGGGAAACACATTAATTGGGATATAAATTAGAATTACTACATCTAACAGAGCAAACTGCTCCTCAGAAAAGGGAGGTAGGTAATCTGGTTTATAATGAGGCACTCATCAAAATGGACCCAACAAACACAGGCAAACAAACAGTCTGCACATAGACCTGCAAGATCACTCTCTAAATAAGTCATCCACACACAAGGCAGCTTATGTGGGGTTTTTTGTAGCATTTTAGCTTGGCTTGGCTCTGGGCTTCTTATTTTAAACAAAAGACTGATGCATTACAAACATGGAAGAGTCTGGATAAATGAGATCTGATGTTTATTCATGACAATTTCAAAAAATGTTCAGATAGTAAACAAAACTTAATTACTTTAGAAAGACATAAAATCTGCTGATATAGGATATAATGCTAAATAATAATCACCAGAAAGCCATCTCATTACTATTGGTTTTGTGTTTGATATGGGTTTGGCCCAAGGCAAAGCCCAGGGCTTTATTTATTTAAAAGGCTACGAAAACAAGACAATATGCATGTTTCATATTAAATATTGTGATGGCATTGCACTATGTGAAATGCAATGAGAAAGAAACATTGTGAAGCACCGAGGAGAATTTAAAAATTTATATTTTGTTGTACTTTTTCTCAGACATAAGCAGACTTTCTGAGGGATTATGGGAATACTAATAGCCACTATGGAGTGGTAATTTATTATAATCTCGCAGCAAGAAAGAGCACATCTATACATGTATATACACACACCCTCCACATATATAGCCATGTCTGATTTTCCTATTAAGTTATCTGTTTGGTTTTTTTTTAATTGCAAACTCTGATGAGTTTAAGTCAACGTATTTCCTTACTGCTCCTTCTGCTTGTCAGCTGTAGCTGGATTGATAAAATGCAAATGAACAAATCATTAACGAGTACTGGTTATGAATCTCTCAGGCAGTTCAGGACCCTATCAAATCCTGCACCTATTACTTTGTGTGATTGATGTACTATTGTAAGTGATTGTTCCTGATCTTATTAAATCTTATTGATTTTTTCCCAGTTTCTATTTTATGCAGGACCAGGCTTGGACTATTATGAATGTTGCTGAACACTGTTAATCAAGCTTACACAGCTATTTTGATGGCAAACAATTAGAACTCTGAAGCAATACCTTGCAATTAGCTTCAGGGATGTGGACCTCAGCACCGTAATAATGAAAGAGACCTTCTCCTTCAAGCAAGGTAATGAGATTTACAATTATGACCCCAAATAACCTCTGAGAAATAACCAATCTGCAAACATAGATGTGTTTATCAATAATTTGTGCCCTTTTTATGAAAATGTATTTTAATTTTTTTTCATGTATGAATCATTGTTTCTACTGAAGCACAGTGTATAAAGCCTTATAAAATGACAAATATATAAATTGAAAGTCTGTATATATAATTTGAATCCACTGGAGGGTTCTACAGAATGATATGCATCAATAATGTTCAAATGTTGTAAGGAAAATAACACTAAAAACTTGTGAGAAAATACTGACAAAAACTTGGGTGGTTATAATCACTTGAAAATGCTTATTTATGTGTTTAGTTAATATATAAAATTAAATATATATATAAATATATATAAATTCAGGTACACTATACATGCAGTAGGTCAGTAGACACAGACATCCATAAACATACATCTTTATAAATTCGCTGCATGTATTTTTTGAGTGCTACATGCAATAAAAATAACCCAAATTTTCTCCTTCAGAAATGAAAGCAATTAACATTGTTTTGGGAATTGTAATAGTCTTTTGAACATCACAGGTCAAATTTTTGTTACATCCAAAGTCATTAAATGTAAGATTAATACATAAATAAAATACAATGAAAAATTTTGCCTTGGAAGTGAAATAATATATTTCCAAAGTTCTTAACTTTTTACATTTTACATTTGCAGCCTAAACACATTTTTTGCTGACCATTTAGTAATGCTATAAACTCTTCCTATCACATTACACTTGAAGATTAACTCACATAGGTTTGCGAGTTAGCATATTTGCTAATTCCTTCAGCATCTTTTTTGCTAAAAAGATGTTATCCAACATTTGTAAAAGATATTTACATATAAAAAGGGAATGCCTTGAAAATTAGGAAAATTTTACAATATTCCTTCCTTCGTTTCTATGAATTTATTACATTCAAAACAAGGCATTTATACTTTGGTTTAACTGACAAGACGAAGAAGTGTACCAGGCCCAAATGCAAGAAAGAACAATTTTCAAATACAAAAAATTTGCCATTCTTACTATTCCTTGACAATAATTACTTGCAAATATCTCTGCTGTATATGACATTTTTATCAGGATGGAAGTAGGGTACTAAGCACACCCCTAATTCTGCTGTGCTCCTTTTCATTGCTCATATTATTCAAATCTTGAAAGCCCTCTCAAAGCCCATTTCTGAAATGGTCTCTGAAACAGAATGGGTTCTACAAGCAGAGACTAAAACTGTGTCTGGCTGGAGATCTGTAGCTGAAAAGGTGATGGTAAGGATGATAATTTTTTATTCAATATGTTAATCCAGATTCTGGGTAGTATTCTGAGTGAAGAAGGGGAGGGTGAAGAAAAAACTGAATTTCTTAGAACTGTCACTTTAAAATATATCTACTTCAATGTAATGTCAAATTAGGAATAGAATTACATTTTTAAGCACAAGATTTTCAAGATAAACTCTTCTTAACCCATGGAATACATGTGAGAAGTTCATCCAGAGAGGCAAAATTGGGATGTGTCTATGGATACCATATGCTCACAATGAAGGCTTAGAAAGCTGGAGGAAATTTCTGTGCATTCCCAAAGCAGTGTTGAAAGGGTTAAATGGGAGAGCTTAGCAAACATGATGAAATTTTTAAAAGGTTTGTAAGCTAATTCAGTATGTGAATTTTTTCTGATTCTCTTTACTTTGAGCACAACCAATAAATGTGAGTTATTTTAGTACCAATTTCAATTTTTATCAAATAAATATACATTTATTGCTGGATGTAACTGTTAATGAAATGTACATAATATGTAAAATCTATAAAAATGTTGTAGTTATACATTACTTTCTGACTGTTGTACAACCTTTGTAAACAAAGTATAGTATATCAACTTTCTCATGACAATAAGCAGATTTGTCATCTTGGGGACAGCTAAATGAATTATTTAATCAATAACAGACTACATCTCTGGTGATAAGACAAGCTCAGACAAATTAAAAAGTGAACCAAGTAAAGTATGTCACAAGCAAGATACACAGGTAGTGTAACGTACCTTTAATATTAAGCAGACTAACTTTAAA
>VWZT01013271.1:109757-377505 GCA_013397055.1 Pachycephala philippinensis
GCAAGATACTTCATGAATTGATACATGCAATACTTTCAGAACAGTTTTGTACAAAGCAGATGGTGGTAAGGCACCAGACGTCACAGTGTTTCTAGGTTTGGGCACTTTTACGTATAATACTTGTATTGCATCTAGCTAAACCTATCCAGTAATTTATTATTAACAACTCATAAAAGAAAGGAAGGAAGGAAGGAAGGAAGGAAGGAAGGAAGGAAGGAAGGAAGGAAGGAAGGAAGGAAGGAAGGAAGGAAGGAAAGAGAAAGAAAAAGAAAGAGAAAGAGAGAAAGAAAGAGAGAAAGANGAAAGAAAGAAAGAAAGAAAGAAAGAAAGAAAGAAAGAAAGAAAGAAAGAAAGAAAGAAAGAAAGAAAGAAAGAAAGAAAGAAAGAAAGAAAGAAAGAAAGAAAGAAAGAAAGAAAGAAAGAAAGAAAGAAGGTAGCAGATTACTGAATGTTTCCCTAATTGTTCGAAAAGTTTGGTCTCTACAGCATTTGACAGAGTGTGCTCACACCTTTTGTTTTACTCCCATGCACGTGGAAGTCCCAGTTTGTGTGGTGCTTATCTGGGCAGCCCAGCCACAGAACAAACATCCAGACTTCACTACCAAAGACAGTTCTTGCAGGTTTGCAAGCTGTACCACAGGCCAGCCCCCTCTCGAAGGTCTCCAGGCTGTTCTTAGACTACATCATATTCCTGTATGTTAGACATACCACTTACCCAGGTGTGGATAGCATTCCCATGAACTCCCAAACTGGGTCAGACCCATCCTGCTTCTGATCTTCATGAAAACCTACAAAAAAAGAGTAAAGCAATCACAGAGTGACAATTTGTCTGGTAATTTGCGCATGGTGTAAAAAGAGAAATTGGTGCATTTGCTTTTCCAAATCTTCTAGAATTATGGACAATCAGGGTTTTTTTTTTTTCCTCTTCCCTAAAATTTTAACAGGATTTTAATAACTTTAGAAATCTGTGCAAATCCTTGCGGCTTCTCGTATCTGAATCCATTTCACAAGTTGCATTTATATTATTTCTAAGGAAGAGTCTGACCATTCCAAAATTTCATAAACAGAGCCAAGCTGTCTGTTTTAAAACTGAATGGCATACAGAATAGTCAGAGCAGCTGTAAATTGTATATGTGCAATTTTAAAATGTTTCCAGCTTTTTTTTCTTTCTCCAATGAATATGCATGTTATAACAAAGGATGCAGCTCCCACAGTTTACTGTTTTCATTTATGTTTCTCTTTCTACTGTTCTCAGATCTTTTGAATAGCTGAAATCCTTTTTAAGCAGGGAAGAAATTCTCACCTCTCTCTCTCTTCCTCTGCTTCTTTATATAGCATGCATAAATCTCACAGAAATAAGTCTAGAATAATATACGTGTTTAGTGATATGAACACTTAGTGTAGCTATAAAGACTAAGTGTTATTTTGATATGCAGGATTAAGTTTGAAACACATAAGCAGTATAAAACATTGAAGGAAATAAGAATTTTGTGGTGGAGGACACAAATAGATAGAGATTTGCTTCTGTCCTGTATATGTCTATGTATTAATATAGGGTAATTATAGCTATAAGCCTCTGAATGCTAGTGGTAGTGATGTGTCTCATTGCTGCCATTGGATTCATGACAGCAAATTCCAATTCATCAAAGCAAACGCCTCTGCATTGCACATCAGGCATGATAAGTCTCTAATAACAGTGTATCATCTCCAAGTTATATGTATTAAAGACATATGCATCAAAGTGCAATATCACACTTTAAAAGTTGTGTTCATGTGAGAATTCAGTGTTTCTAAAGAATTATTTTTGTCTTCTTGGACTTCTGTACATTTGCTCTTCTATTCTTTTGTAATCCTTTGAGGATATTCATGTCACTCAGGTATTTATTTGTGTGGTGCGGTTACCACTTACACAAATACTGATCTCACATCTGATGTAACTCCCCCACCATGACACTTATTCATATAACTTATGTCAAAACTGCCTGCACTCACCTCTTAAGCCCTTCTGAAATGAAGTCCATAGTTGGGGCAACTGTAATGAAAAGAAGTGACTTGAAATAAAATCATCCATCCATGAAAGCTCAATTCACAGCTTTAGGATGGTCAGACACAGATCTTCTTCAGCTTAATTTGTAGCAAGTAGCAATTTGAGCTTCATTTTATATGTTGTACGTGACATACAACAAGCTATAAGGGGAAAAAACCTAGGAAGTGAGTGTCCTGAAAAAAAATCAAACCTCAAACAAACCCCAAGATTCTTTGCTTAAAGCTCATGTACATAAAGAAAGTAGTTCCCTGTTATGATGTACATTCCCCATGGTGCACTTTCTCCATTAGCATTTATATCTTCATGCCATTTTATTTTGGAAAGTGCTAAGCAGATCTGATACACTCAGAAAATTATAGTCACATGCCATCAAGAAAAGATATTAACAAACACTATTAGCATGTAGCTGGAGGTGAATGCATCAGAGACAGGCAGACACGAATAAAATATTTAATTTTTGTGCACTAACATTGAATATATAAATCTAAACTGGTTAGTTAGTTTGTGGACATAAATTCACCTCTCTGCTGGGAAAATCTGTCTTTGTTTACTGGTACTCCTGGTAGCTTCTTTGGAGCAAATTCCTTTTTTCCTAATAGCACCCAGTGGCAACTTTTAGACAGATATTTGTATATGCAAAATAAAGCTATATAATATTTTATTAAGAGGTTTAAGTATGAAGCAACTGTACCATATGGTAAAGCCTTTATTTGTTTAAATAGGAAAGTAAAAAAAAAACAAAAAAACCGAAAAACCAAGAAACAAAAAAACCCAATGTATTTCATTTGTCTTCAAATTCTACTGCTTTTTCATCAGATCACCTCTTGTTCTCCTTCACTACCCCTCACTCTTCCACAGCTTTTCACTCATTTGTATTTATGATCTCCAAGCTATCATCCTCTCTGGTTGTGATGCTTACAGATTTGTCCTTCCCTCCCTAACCTCCCTCTCCCCTGTTGTCACTATGGTCCCTAATTTCAGCTGTATCCTTCACTTCTTTGCCCCTCTTTGATATCATTCTGTCTGCTCCTCTGCACTTTAGACTAACCCAAGCATACATCATCTGTCTTTCTGTCTCTGTCTACCAAAGGGAACCAGGGAATGCTCCAGTCTTCCCTCTCTGTCTTTGTATCATTTTCAGCCCTATATTTCTTAAAAGACAACATATAGGACTTTTGCTCCTAATTCCTACATCTATAACAATCTTTAATTTTCCTTCAAAATGTATTTCTATTGATTTAGCTATATTTGATTTTATAGGTTCCCAATTCCTTCAATTCTTGAGATTGTATTTTTATGCTATCCTTAGCCTTTCAGATTCCGAAGCTCTAGAATTCCAAATCTCCAAACACAAATTCTTTTTCTATGTCTTACCAACTTTCAGTTTTTCTCATTGTTAGATTCTCTACCACACATTTTTCTCTCTAGTCTTTTTATTTTCCAAATTTTAATCAGAAGTTTCTTCTGCTACCTGCTATTGACAATGCAAAACATAGAGCCCTTCTTCTGAAAAGACTCCTCCCTTTCAGACTTGCTTACCTAATACATTAAATCCTCCATCCGCCACTCCACTTATTTTTGTGTTCTTTAGCATAGGTTAGATGGTTCTAAAGCATCCTCCTATTTTTCCTCACATCATTTGCATTCTTCCATTATCTGTCTTTACTTACCTGAAAGGCTTGCTAATGAACAGCTGTCTTATTCCTCTAAAAATCTTTATACATATAAGTACTCATTGTGCCCAATGCTGCTCATGAACTCAGGAAGAAGAACACAAATGCAACATCTCAGTTTTCTGCAGGTCAGATCAGATTTACCAGATTTTCTCATAGCCATATTATCGTTCACCCACTGGCCCCTGGAATAAGCTCACAACTAAACAGAGAAATATTTCAGTGTTTTATTGTCTTTTCAGTTTTTAAAAGAGAAGCTTCAAGTAGCTCTCTCCATCTTTCCTCAGCAGTCCCTGCAATGCTTCATCTCTCTTGAAAAGGAACTTAGCACATAGTACTTCAGGACTCCACCACCACAGGGAAAGTTCTTGGACAAAATCTCTACTCTTCGCTGAAAAAACAGACTCTTTCACAATCCAAACAGATTTTTCAAACCTTCTTGCTCACAGTGTCTTTAGTGCCCACTGTGATCTGTTTCACAGCTACAGTGACTTCTTGCCCTTGATTCATGACTGCCTATATTTTACCTGCATGAGCATTTTATTCACTCTCATTAAATAACTTTTATCATGTTGTTGTTGTTACTGTAAGCTCTGAAGTTATGAAAGAGGTGTCCAATTTTTTTTTTTTTTGGTTAACTGTAGCAGATTCCCATCAACTTCCCCAACAGTGCAATCTATCCAAAGGAACGCCATTTCTTCCAGAAGCCTTCTCACCAGTAGGAATCCCATAGGAGTTGGTTTTTGCCCTCCCTCAACACCAAAAGAGGTTACTCATAAGTGTTAGGCACTTCAAAGCCTTCTGTATTCCAGACTGACTTATAAAATAGAAAGTAACTATTATCAAGTAAAAAGTAGCAATTGCTGGCTTATGTTACTGGAGGATAAAAATGTTATGACCTGAATTTTCCTGTTTTCCTATTCCTTTTTTGAAGTTCTGGAAAAATTCCCAATAATTTTAATAGTTTCCAGTTTAGAGAACTTTGTGCCTGACAGCTCAGAAGAGGAGAAGCCTGGAATCATATCTGCCCACCAACATTATGTAGAAGTTCCCAAAGGGCAGAAAAAAGGAACATTGTTATCACTCTAGGAAGAAAATGAAGATTTACAATCTATTGCCTGCCTGTCATCAGGTACATTTTCATCTACTTTGTTTCTAATTGCACTCTCCAGGCTCCTTTCTACATTGCTGAATTGTCTTCCACAACGTCTGCTGTTCATATTATCTTCCTACTTTATATTTCAGCATCTGTAACTTTTCCCTCTTTGTACCTTCTGCTCAGAGACCAGGAGCATCGATGGCATGCTTTTCCTATTTCCTTGAAGTGGGACATGTCCTGGTGTTCAGGTCCTCTTCAATGGCAGCTTTTTGTAAATATTGAGAAGCAAAACATTGCAATTTATGCAAGGCTTACTGGGATGCTCAGGGAGCAATTTCATTTAGCATGTGTAAAGCCAAGGAGTCACAACATTGATTATGACTTTTTTTTTTTTTNTTGTAAGATTAGAGTTTGCATTACTGACATTAGAATGTGGGCAATGCAAAGGTTCCTCTTTGCTACAATATAATCTATCAAGGCAAGAGACCTGCAGATGGGAATACAATGATACCGATGATTTGTTTACTTTGTTTTCCTATTCAAACAGAAAAGTTTCCTCATCAGTATTATAAGGAAGGGAGGGCAAAACCTCCTCAAATACCTAAACTTATACTTACTTTTCTGGAAGGGAATATGTATTTATTTAATAAATATGCTGAGTACAGCACAGCATTCAATTCCTATAAATTAAATGCTGTAAGAAGCTGGAGGGCTTCCGTCCTGAGATTTTTTAATAAATATCTGCAGGTCTGAATTTTCTCATTTATTTTTAATTAAGACAACATTACCAAAAGTAAAGTAAAAATCCAAAGAAGTAAACATAGCATTTTACATTTTTTACCTTTATAAATAAAACCATTAAAAAATTAGGGGTGACATTGCTGCACATATCTCTGAAATAAATGATTTATCTTAGTATCCAGCCTAAAAAGGACTTATATATTTCCTTCTAGAGTGTACATTCAATTTGAAGAGGTTGTTCAGTTCAGAAATGAATGAATGAAAGAAACTTTACCTCGGGCATTCACTAGACCTGCATCTCTTTCCAGGGATCTAGGGAGGCCATTATGACACTTAGACAAGAGAAAGACTCCTTTCTATAATATTCTCCAGTGTCCATTCTCACATCTTAATACAGAAAGGGATTGTTGCATGCATATTATTAGCAGTCTTCTACTACAGCTGTAGCGTGATGATGGTCACGAGTTCAGGAACTATGCACAGACAGAGACACAAAGCAAAGAAATTGAGCAAGGAAGACAGCTGGCATTGTCAAGAAAAAGAAAGCCATAGCTTGGTGTTACTTCGAGCAACAGGTGATTTAAAAGGACAGAAGTGCTCATCAAATCACAATAAACAAATTCAGGGACTTTAATGAATGAAAGTGATACCTCCTCAGACCTTGGAAGGAAATCTACCTAAATCATTAACAACAATTTTAGGCTCAAATCTTTCAAACTAGGCTTTCACTACATTTTTCCAAAGGAACTATCACAGGCGACTTCAGAAAATGGTAAATGTTTTCTACATAATTAATTGAAAAATATGTAAGCAGAGCTTGATTCAAAAATAACTTGTGGTAGTTCATAAATTTGAAATTATTAATGAACTTTCCAGTCAAATGTCTTTATTTAGGGGAAATATAAACACAGGAGAGAAAAAGAGAAAAACTTTCCTGTACTTTCTCCATTTTCCTATCTTTCATATATGAAAAGTTAATTAATTTATGTTGTCGTCTCATTTTTGACTGGGTTTTCAAAATTGAGGGGACCTGGAAAGATCTTCAATAGAACTGCCCTCTTTTGGCAGCAAATTTGAGGGGGAAAGAAGGTAATTGAAGTCCTTTTAAGCCATGAAAAAGATTTAGCAAAAGCAAGTCTTAAGTTTTGGGAATATATGGAAGATATATTTGTGAAAGATATGGACAAGTCAGAAAGGATAGAGTCATAATATTTTTTCACTGTAATTACGCTGTTAGGGCAGAGAACGGTCCATGCCATCTAAAACCTCTCATGCCTAACTAAAGATTTTACTCTGTTTCTCCCAGAGAAATCTTAGTTCCCTGCTTCTATTTGGGCTGCACTGAAAGTCATAAAGCATAAGCCAACTCCAAAGTCTCATGAAGACTTGCTTATTTGCATTAAATTTTTTCTTTTGGTTTATATTGTACCCCTACATTTTTTTGCACAAGAATTTAGTGGAGCCTGGTCTCTTGTCAAGTTTCAAATTACAATGACTCTGAAGAGCGGAGAGGAGTGCATTTTTCCTTATATTCCTGAAATGCATTAGTATCGAAATCAAGGTCACACCTTCTGTAGGAATGTCTAATACCTGATTAGGGACAGAATAAGTCCAGAAGAGTTTTGTCAAGAATAGAAACACTCTTGAGTGGCAAAATCTACACATAAGGGAACAATTATATTTTCTGTGATTCTAGAATGCTCTTTTCATAAGAAGTGTGGTTCTCTGGACTTCTGCTGCTGTGATGAAAAAGCATTGCAGAGAAAGCAAACTTTCCATAATTTTCTAATATCAAGAAATACAAATTCACAGTGCAGAACACATTGCATTAACATCACCAGTATATAAGATTATTTTTCTCTGTCACAAACATTTAGCTTATATTCCCCAAATACCATTTTAATACTTTGAAAATAGTCCTTAAGAATTTTCAGTGGATAATTGAGCCGTGTGTGTATTTTAGGACAAATATTGGGAAAAGTCATGTTCAATACCAATGTCTATACCATTTAAACAATGAAAGCATCGGGTAAGTAACAACATTTGGACAGCAAGTCAATATGACTATGAAAGGTCTCCAATAATGAGCAAACTCAAACCAATACACTGTTTGAGTATTTGGCCTTCCTATTGACAAAGGTTGCTTTCAATCACACTGTATCTATTACCATATCAATCATCACTCTAAATGAATACAACCCGAACATTGACGAAGACATCACTTAGGCAAAGAAACTAAAGGTTCTATAAAAACAAATAATGAAAGTTTGGTTGAGCACAGCATGAAAATTAGACCTAATCCTTAATCATTCTTATTTTCGAAAGCAAACAAATTGAAACTAAAAATGTTAACTCTATTTCTTATCCAGGAACTTAAAATATATGGAAATTGATATCACATTCTTAATTATTAAACATAATGCAATCCAATACTTTGTTTGCTACACAAATTAAGATATGGAATTGAACTGATGAAAATGATTTACGTGCAGGATTAAAATATTGGCAGCTTTATAGAGTGAAATGTCACTATACTGCTGTACCTTCAAGTTTTACATTTCCTCCTTTGAATCCCTGTCAGCCTTCATGAACACTGGAGAGTTTAATCAATGCTTGCAGTAACCATAACATAACACTGAATATTTTACCTGTGTAATAATCATAGTGCAGTTTAGTACAAGTCAAAAGCAGAAATTACAAACATATATATTGCAATTGACAAGGTTACATTTTAAATTACATTAAAATTAATTCTCACACATTTCTATGATTCTTTTCTTTTTGTGAAAGCAACCTGTATTTTGCAACAGCTCAATGCACCCTAAGGCAATCAAATTGTATTTAGGATGACTCAGAGGTCATAAAATTCAAACACTTATGAGTTCATGTATTTGAATTACTTTTTAATTTATATGATACAAAACTCTTGTGAAACAAGCATTTTATTTGCTTTATGTACTCCAAAGAGTGGAATCAGATTGTAATTTGTGTTGCATTTTTTCACAGATAGTCAAGATAGTCAATATCGACAATAATATCAAAACTGTAGAGGGAAGAAAAGATTATCATCTTGGTATTGTGGCAGTCTGTTTTCCTTATAAAACAACTTTGTGTGAAGCTAAAATATATGCAAGAATGAGGAAATAAGGACAGGGACATGACACGAAATTTAGAAAACTCGAGTAGATATAAAGGTTGTCAAATACATGGAACTTATTTCCAAATTTTCAAATCAAAACCACTAATACAGCTAATTTAAAAGAGAGCTTAAGATTTTTTTTAAAAAAAAGAAAAGAAAAATTAGGATATTTAACATAATGACACAAAGCAAAGAAGAAAGGCTAAGATATATTTGAAATATATTAGAAATAATTTCTCTTTAAAAAAGTTTAATTGCTATTTTTTACTTTATTTGAATAAATAAAATTAGGTTTTCTGCCAACTTTCCCAAAGACATTAATCTATAGAATAGTCCCAATATCCGTAAATTACAAACCACTTGAATAACATTGCAAGGAAGGAATATAAATAATAATTTTGATTAAAAAGTTCTTAATTTATATTTAAACAGTATCCCCTTATGGATATTTTAATAAACAGGTGCAGTGCAAGAAATGCATTATGTCATAGATATATATTTGAAAATATACAGAAAAAAACACTATTACTGTCAACAATGCTCTTTGTTGCATTATTCCTTCAACACTGATATCGTTTTATGAAGTATCTATTGAATTATTATTTTGCCTAGAAATTTATTTTGCCTATATATGTGTTACAAGCATATAGATATTTAAGAACATAGAAAGTGCTCTGGTCCACCCAGTCAATCCCCTTGTTGCTATAACACTCAGCAGGAAGGCTTGATTTTTCCAGCAGGTGTATCCGGCTGTATCAAATGTTAAATCCACCTGTGCAAGACAGTCAATTTTAGAGTATTTATTCGTGGAAGAAATTTACTTTACTGTCTCCAGTTCTGTGTCTGATGACACACAGAGTGTCAGTTTTATAATACAAAAATATGCAATACTTCAGAAAGGTTCATTAAGCTAACCTCTGTTATGAAGATAATTTACATTTACTCTACTTCAGGCCATTAAGGGTGTAATTGCTTTAGGCAAACATGAATAGAAAGCTGCAATTTTTATCCCAACTTGATCTTCATTTTTCTCACAGCCAGCATTCAACAGGGCTGAAAGGGCAGTAGGGATGACTCCACCACATGCCATTCCTTGTCTCAGGTCATAATAGGCAAACTAACATTGAGCATTTTGCCTCTATCCTCCTCAACCACACGTTGAAAAAAGATAGTTTTAGGAGTTTCAGCATTTGAGTTCAGTTCCTTTCACCCTTTAAGTTTACGCCAAATTAAGCCTAATCTTGTCAGAAACTTTAACCTGAACTTTTACTGTCATTTATATGACAATTGCCCCCCCAGTGGAGTTCCTACAAATTGATCTGTTTAGGTATATGAGATATATCTCAAATGACACCATATTCCCAATATATTTAAATTAGAGGGTTGGGTAATAACCAATAATATGAAGTTTAAAAAGTGCTAGATTTTGCCCCTGGGATGGGGCAACCCTGGATGTATGGACAGACTGGAGAATGAGAGGCTGGAGAGCAGTGCCATGGAAAAGGACGTGGGAGTCCTGGTCACTGGCAAGTTGAACATGAGTGAGCAGTGCCCTGGCAGCCAGGAGGGCCAAGTGTGTCCCGAGGGGCATCAGGCACAGCATCACCAGCCAGGCAAGGGAGGGGATTGTCCCCTCTGCTCTGCACTGAGGTGGCCTCACCTTGAGTATTGTGTGCAGTTTTGGGTACAACAATATAATGGTGTTAAACTGTTAGAGAATGCCCAAAGGAGGATGATGAAGATGATGAAGGGCTGTGATGGGAAGCCATACAAGGAGAGGCTAAGGTCTTTCAGTCTGTTCAGCCTAGAGAAGAAGAGACTGAGAAGAGGAGACCTCTTATCTGTCTACAACTTTCTTGTGAGAAGAAGCAGAGGGGCAGGCACAGATCCCTTTTCTGTGGTGACCAGTGATAGAATCTAAGAGAATGGCCTGTAGATGTATCAAGAGAGGTTTAGATTGGATATTAGAAAAAGGTTTTTCACCCAGAGGGTGTTTGGGCACTGGAACAGGCACCCCAAGGAACTGTTCAAGACACCAAGCTGGTTGGAGTTCAAGAAGCATTTGGATACCACTTACAGACACATGGTGTGATTTTTTTCAGTTGTCCTGTCTGTACAGGAGTTGGACTTGATCATTGTGGATCCCTTTGAACTCAGGATATTCTATGGATCTATGATTGTATATTCCTCTTTGTAATTCTGGTCCCATCCAGCTCTGAGAAGACAAAACCCCACAACAAAAGTGAGAGCAAAAGTAATGGCTTACTTCCATTTTGAAGATGTAGAGAAGCTGGACATGATGGATCCTTTTTTACTTGTTGCCCCCAATGTTCTACATGATGCACCTGGAGTAACAGCATGATTTCTTTTCCAGTAATATGTCAGGAATGGAGCAGGGATTTCAGAACTTAGGACAAAAATGCAAAGAACTCCCTGTTGCCAATGAAGCTGAAACAGTTTAAAGCAGCATTGCTCCTATAGTTGCACTTGTGTTCTTTGAAAGGAAGATTTTTAGTGCAGTGAAGGTTTATTTGTACCATTTCCATAACATTTACAGCATTGGCATATTACTCTAAAAGGAAAATTAAGGGTCGTATATGAAGAGAGGGCTACAGAAGGACTGGTAGAGAAGTAATTGCTGATACGTAAAGCCATTGATGGAGGCTGAGCAGCTTGAGAAAGCTGTGGCAGTATTACTGGGTTTTGGGATTAGTGTATTAGTGTAAGATGAGTTCTGAGGAAGTTAGGGTTACCAGAAGATGGTTGTTGCTGAGTAAAAAGTACTGCACGGTACTGGCTGAAACAAAGTATGGAATAAGTGATTGGGATATGGATGAAGAAGGTCACAGGCCATCTGAAATGCTGTTTCCACCCCTCGCCACATACTGGAACATGTCCTGTGTCCTGTTCTACTTCTGCCCATTCAGAACATACCTTTGCTTGGCAGCAGGTTGGTAGCTCCTCAAGACTTCATCTCACACCAGTGACAAGGTTTTCATTGCATGAACACTTCTGACTGGTACTCCCTACCCAGTTGAGTTCATCATATTTTCCACTCCCCTCTTGAATGAGAGGCAAGCTCTCCCTTATCAGCCTTCTCTAAAATAAACAGCCATTTAAAAAATGTATGGCCATGGTACTTCAGAATCTACCCAGACGTCAATATGCTATTGGCATTACAAACCAATCCAATTTCAAGTGTTTCTTTACTACAACTTGCCAGAAAAATAATTTTGTTTAAAATAGCCCCTTCCATCAAATTTTTATTGTAATCCTCTGATTGGTCCAGCTTTTTACTAAAGTAATGCAGATTGTATCAACATCTTGTCAGACAAATATGACCTGGTTGTTTGAAACGGGCATTTCACTTTTGCCCCCACTTATACAGAATGGGACATGTAATTTACTACAGCAGACATGAAGATTCTTTGATCTCTTTCTATAATCCCAAAACACTGCAGACTTATAACAGTGAGTGGAGTTGGCCATGTGAATTCCATTAAACTCAATGAAACTCTCATGGCATGAAATCCCACATAACCACTGAAAATTAATTATTCATAATAATAACACATTTCTCTTTCCATCTGAGCATTGCAAACATCCTTTCCAAGATAATTAATTATGGTTCAAAAGATGCCCTGTACTAATGAGGCAGGCAGCTTATACCTATTTTTATATTTGTGTACATAGAGACAAAGTCAGACAATTCTAGGTCTGTTTAAGGAAATTTCAAACAAACTCCCTTTGCTGAGAATTTCACTGGTTTTGATGAACTCCTCCTAGAACCAGTGGGAACTAACTATAGTATAAAATTGCTTCAGAGTCTTATAGACATTTTTCTCCAAAGCACAGGAGTTAAGGGATAAAAAAGCAGATCTCGGTATAAAATTTATTTAGGGCTCGGGCTCTTTTAAGGTTTTCTTTTACACAGCACACAAACTCAAAGAAACCTAAGGAGAATCAAAGTGATTTTGTGGTCAAGTCTGAAACAGAATCCACTAATCTACTCAAATCCACACTCTTAGTATTAAAAGGTAGTCCTTTCCATTGTAAACACCATTATCAGTTCAGACTGGTCAGTTCAGCCCCAGACTTCACATCTCCCTCTTGTTATTCTCCATCTTTGACTGTCAGCTAAAATACAGAGCTATCTTTGGGTTGATTTTATGGAACTCAAATAATTTTGTATCAAATACTGGCTGACTGAAACACTAAGCTATAAGATGTGTACTCACAGAAACAATACCGGTTTCATCCTTTGATTTGTGCAGATATCCTCTATGTAAATGCTGCTGGCTTTATAAAAGTGTAAATTTCTAGGTATCTTGTCCCTCAGTTCTACTCATTTGAAAATCTCTCTCCAGCCTCCAGAGAGAATTATGCACTGAATTAAGGTTGGGATTTGAAACAACCAAAGCAGGCCCATGATAAATATTCGAAAACATTAGAGAGAGCTGAATCTGAAACCCCAATCCACCCATGGGTTTAGCCCTTCTAACTAGATGCCTGAATTGGATTGCCATGGCAAAGTTTTAGTAGCAAGCGGAGCTAAAGGGGAGACTTCTATGTGAAGCTGCTGGAAACTTTCCTTGATGCCTGCCATATTCAAGATGGACCTGCTACTGCTCGAGACTGACCCCATCAGCATCAGTGGTAGCACTCCTGGGATGACATATTCAAGAAGGGGAGAAAAAACTTGTGCAACAGCAACTGCAGCTGGAGAAAGGAGTCTGAGAGAAACATCTCTGCAGATCCCCGGGTCAGTGAAGAAGGAGGGGGAGGAGGTACTCCGGGTGCAAGAGCAGAAATTCCCCTGTAGCCATGCTGAAGACCATGATGAGGCAGGATGTTCCCCTGCAACATGTGGAGATCCACAGTGAAGCAGAGATCCATCTTCAGCCCCTGGAGGACCCAACACCGGAGCAGGTAGATGCCCAAAGGAGGTGGTAACTCTGGGAAGCCCATGCTCTGTCCCCATGGAGAGAGGAGCCCATATTGACCCAGGTTTGCTGGCAGGAATTGTGACCATATTAGAGCTCTACGCTGGAACAATCTGTTCCTGAAGGACTGTACCCCAGGGAAAAAAGGAACCCATGCTGGAGCAGGGGAAGAGTGTGAGGAGTCCTCTTTTGAGAAGGAAGGAGAGGCAGAAACAACATGTGATGAACTAAGCACAACCTGTTTTCACCATCCCCATGGGTCACTGTGGGGAAGAGGTACAGAATCAGGAATAATTTTAAGCCCATAAAGAAGGAAGGAGTAGCAGGAAGGGGTTTGTAAGATTTGGTTTTATTTCTCATTTCGCTACTCTGATTTGACTGGTAATAAATTAAACTAATGTCCTTAGATTGGATGTGCTTTACTCATGACAGTAACCAGTGAGTGATCTCTCCCTGTCCTTGTCTTGACCCATGGGCCTTTCCTTATATTTTCTCTCCCCTGTCCAGTTGAGAACAGGAATGATACAGTGGTGTTATGGGCACCTGGTGTCCAGCCAGGGTCAACTCACAACTATGCCTAACACAAAGCCTTCTACTAGGCATCAGTGTTCACATTTTCCCTTCAGGAATGGATGATTGGCTATTTTCTTTTTAAACACAGGTGGAGGGAAATGTGAAGGTGACAACAATATATTGTTTCTGACAGCTGTTTAATGGAAAACACATAAACAGTCCTAGGAAGTATGAGGTCTCCCGAAGAACAGTGTCCTATTAGCCACTGGAGCAACAGCACTTCCTCTGGAGCTTGCCCTTCCAGGGCCCAGGAGTCCCACATTCATTTTCTTCTTTTATTCACTAGTGACTTCTCTTCAAATGAATGACAGAAAACCAGTTCCATTCAAGGTTGTTTT
This sequence comes from Pachycephala philippinensis, assembly GCA_013397055.1. NCBI lineage: Eukaryota > Metazoa > Chordata > Aves > Passeriformes > Pachycephala > Pachycephala philippinensis. The sequence continues at coordinate 124,311 of VWZT01013271.1, forward strand.
GTTATTATGGTGTCACTTAAGAAGGTAAGAAATGATGGTTTATGTCTTCTCAAGCTGAAGAGGACCTAGAACCTGTCACCCACTTCCCATAAATGAAACCTGATTATTGGTTACTTTAAAGTGCAGTCTTGCACTCCATCAAATGCTTTTGAATGACAACAGCTGTGATTCTTTTGTTTCATGTTGAAGTCTGGGTAAAACATTAGACCGTGCCTAATAAACCAGAATCATAAGGGGACTTAGTCCCCCAGACACCTCATCTATAATTTCCAAACAGACTTAGGTATTCAGAAGGTTGCATTTTTCTAAAGGTATGCAATAATCATTTTCTGTATGACCAGAATAATTTTATTAGCTAAAAAAAGAAGTATCCATGTGGTTTATGACAGTTTCTGAAACTTATCTCTCACATGTCTGTGTCTTATATGCCTTCTGCCTTTTAGAGAAACAAGATAGCATTCAGGGAATCAGGTTTCCCTTGTGAGAGACAACCTTTAGTGCCTGCACAGGCTGATTGCCGTGGATTTATCAGAAACATAAATAATACCTTGACTCTCTGGAGACCACACCTCCTAGTTTCTACAAAAGTCAGATGTATTTCCTTGCTGATGGAGTGTACTCATGTACATTTCCTTGCTTTCATTGTATAAACACCTATATTTCAGTTTAATCTATGTTCCTAAGACCTGTACTCAAAACTCTCAGACAATGACTTTCTAGAAGTGTAAAACCTAGAACTCATGTAAAGGTACTCCCAACCTTTTTGATATCTAGAGCTTAATCCTTCTTCAGCCAGCAGCACAAGAATTGAAGAATTCTCTTGAGGAGAAAACTTGCTTTTCTCCTTCTGCTCTCCGTATGATCAGTTGCAAATGTCTACTCTCCATTCCAGATCAGCTTCCTCAGAGATAGTTAGGCAACATTTTCGTGCTATTTCTTCACTTTCAAAAGATCTTACCCTAGGAGTAGCCTTCATTCCAAATGCTTTCTAATGAAAAGGGAATCAGATTCACAGTGTTGACTGTGCTTTAGTTTGGATGTAATGAAGGAACAACTGTTGCTGAAAGACATCTTTTTACAATCATCAGAATAACTTTGCCCATCCTTTAGAAATAAGGTAAATAATTCAAAAGACATGTACTGTAGTAGTTTATGCAGGTTATTATATTAACACTTACCAAAATCAAGAACCTGCATAATATTTACTAAATATCCTCTCCTAGAGTAATAAGGAATTCTGCCTAGCACTTTGGAATGGCAATAAGTTTGTGACAAACAAGGCATATTCTAAAAAATGTAATCTCAGTCTTTTCTGGTAAATAAACAGAAGTGTCACTGGGGGTTGGCAAAACCTCAAGTTGTCTTAAGCACTACAGTATTTACCTCTGCAGTTACCTAAGCAAACTTGCCAATCAAGGAATTTGTGATGCAAGGCCTGAGATTGTCTTTCACGTGCAGTTGCAAAGTCAGAAACATAAGTTACACCTGCATAAACAAAGGCTAAGCTTCAGAAGGCTGTGGGAAGAACTTGCCAGCAATATGATATGATTTTGTCTCTACTCATGCTTCTGTGCCTCAGAACATATCATGCATTCACAACAGACTAACTTAAAGGCAGTACATCACTCTAAATAACAATTCTCTTTTTTATTATCGGTTTAAGTCACAAACATAACATTAAACTTTTTTTGTCTCTGAATTATTAGATTTAGAGTGTTGGTGCACCAGTTCAAGGTAACTAAACAGCTTTATTATATCAGCAATAGCCTTGCAAGATATCCTCATTGTATTCTGAAGGACTTAATTTAGAAGAAGATACTGTGAAACGTTCTATTTTTCTCTATTTTAGAGAGCCATAATCAGATAAATAGTGAGAAGACACAAAAGGAGAACTCTGAGATCCTGTGGGAACAAGAGCAGGAGCCATACTCTTAATCTAATGGGATGTATTTCAGTATAGTGCACAAAAAATAGGTATGTCTTTGTACTCACAATACAGCAATCTCAGGAGCACTTGTCCATGTAGCATGCTGAATATTTATCCCTATTTTTCAAGAGTTTTTAAACAGTATATTGTTATTGCAAATGTGCATAGCAGTTTATCAAATAAAAGATGAATGATCCTCTAAGTGAACCCCCTTTGAATTGAACTTTTAAAATGCCATATCCTATCTTCAGTGGAAGCACAAGATCCACTTTAATAACTAATATTAAGTGATAGCATGTAGAACACAACAAAAACAAAGGAAGTAAATCTTCCACTCTTTCCATTTTATGTTTTTTTTAAATAGAGACTAAACCCATCATTTTATTGTTGGTAGAGTCAGAAAACTCACAGCTCTAGGTGCAAAATGAGAGGACGCTGTAATGCAATCAAAAATGAACAATAGACTTAAATAGCACTGAAGGCATGAAAATAGCTGGCTATGAGCCCAGAATCTATAAATAGTACCAAACTTCTTCATCATAACTCCACTGATGATGACAACATCATCAGGAAATGAAAACAGAAAAAGCAGAAAAAGAATAAAAGCAATGGACCTCAGGAATGAAAGGCCGAGCTATTTACAGAGCAAGCTGCTCAAGTTTGACAGTAATCCTAGGGTGGGAAAGTAGCAATGGCAACTAATATTGCCATGAATCCTGCTACATAACTGTGCTAGGGAAGCAGGACAGTAAAAGAAATGGAGCCAGTCCACTGAAGAATTAGCGCTTTTGGTGCAGATTCCTAATTTTTAGGAGAATACTGAAATGTAATGTTTATCATTTGTCTTGAGCATGATGAATGCAGTATGTGATTTATACAAACAAAACGTTTTACTTAGCACAGAAGTTATGACATACCCTTCCTTCCCTTTTCCATGTAAATCCCTTTAACTTTTAAACAAAACCAGAAATAACATCAATACTACACAGATATTTTTATTATTATTATTTTTAATTTATTTTTAGGTTCTCTTCATCAAGCTAAGAATGCAGAACTACAAACTCTGGAACAATGTGGTCATTAACACAAATAAAAATAGCCCAAAATTACAGCAATATATAGGGTAACAACTGACTGCAGAGAAAAAATTCTCCTGTAAAAATACATGACTGAAAGAAGAGCTAGTGAGAAAATTCAGCTCACATTGATGAAAGACAGACTGCATAAAACATGTTCAAAATAAAACAAAACAGGAACAATTTCCAGTGCTATGGTGTGCAGATCAGATCTCAAATCCAGACAGGGAGCATGAAAACTTATCATATACACTCATAAACTTGAGCAGGTTATTTCATTTTTTATCATTCCAAATCGATTTCTGAAATCTTGCTCCCTTTGATTAGAAATTTATTCCACAATATTTTCTGAGGGGGGCTATTTTCAAAGTGAGACATTGCATAACATGAAAAAAGGTGAAAGATTCTGGATGTCAGTATTCAAATCCACATCGTCTGCATGACTGAAACCTTCTCCCCACAAATACTCCTCCTACTGAAAAAAAAAAATCAAACCTTAGACTGTAAAGAATGTACAGGCAATCCCAAAAAGTCCCATCACTTTGAGCACCCATCCTTTAAACCAGCACTTAGAGGCATAGTATTTACCTGAAATATTTGGCAGGGTCAGCAGCTTGGTGCACACCTGCTGAAGGGCTAAGCTGAAGACTGTCATGTCCCCCTTTTATACACACCTACACACCAAGTCTGGAGAAGGTAAAAATGAGATTTTGAGGGGGAAGCAAAGATAAAAACTTAGCAGACACATGGTTGGAAACTCAGAAGATGCCAACATTTTTGCACAGTTGAGATTACCTATTACCATTCCATCAAAAGGGATAGGTTTTGGCTTTGTAGAGGACTAGTTTCAGATTGTGAAAAGCTGAAAGAGAATATAAACAGAAGCAGACTTTCAAAATAGAATTGAAAATAACATTTATTTATAATAAATAATTACTTACTATAATTTCAGAAGACCCAGTACTATCAATCATGCAACTATTTTATGACATATTAATGCAGGAGACTTTTGGATGAGATGTAGCCAGGTAGGCATTATGTTCTCAAGGAATGTTCTGTTCTGTGTGCCTTTGCTGTGAAGATACACTTACTGGGGTTTAGTCTGGAACAGGAAGACTTTTGGCTTGAAATTATCAGCTTTAGACATTTTGGACTCAGAGAGCTTCATCAGAGGTGTGCGTTATAACACCAAATCAGTCTTATGAAGCTATTGGAATTAAAAACCAAATGAAATGTCAAATGAAAAAAATTTGAAGCAGTTGGTAGCCCACAACATTTGAAAATATAGTATCAAAAAGTATAATTTGTCTAAAAACGGAAGTTTACTTCATGTAAGACAGTAATTTTATTATGCCTCTCCCTATTTATTTAAATAATAACTACATTAATAAAAACTGAGATATGATCAAAAAACTATTTTAAAAGAAATAGAAAATACTGATCCCATGTTCATACAAATGCAGTGGAGTGGAGTTTAACTTTTCTACCAGGTGAGGTGAAGAGGCCCAGATTTCCTGGTCAACAGCAGCATTCTTGATGGAAACATAACAAAATAGACTGAGAAGCATATTCATTTTTCTAAATTTCTGGAGAAGGTGGCATAGCTGAAAGGAGATTTTAGTGAGGTGGAAGTTGGTCTCTTTGAGACAGCAAGGGACAGGATGACAGGAAATGGTTACAAGTTGCATGAGGGAAGGTTTAGATTAAATACTGGGAAAAATTTCTTCACTGACAGGGTAGTCAGGCACTGGAACAAAGTACCCAAGGAAGTGGTGGTATCCGCATCCCTGGAAGTCTGCAAAAACCTGTGGACATGGAACTTGGGAATATGGTTTAGTGGTGATCACTGCGGTGCTGGGTTAACGGTTAAACTCAACAATCTTGGAGGTCTGTTCTAAGCTTAGCAATTCTATGATTCAATGATAGTTTCACTCCTGGGCCAATACAGAGTGCTCACAGAGTTGCTGTCAGTAAGGACCAAAGCTGAAGACGTTCAAATTGCTGCTCTAGCTACCAGTTATCAGCCAAGCATGTGCACTCCTGCAGCTGGTTGCCAGCAGAAGCTGAGGAAACTTCACAAGTATCTTGAAGTCATTGCACTTATTGCTAGTGTCTGGGTAAAAATAATCAATTACTTGGGTAGTAAAGTGCTCTTGAGGGAACAGAGAGTGAATTTAAATAGTAAAATGAGAGTGTGTGTCTAAGCAGTTAGAGATATAAGAACATTTTACTTTCAAAAATATTCCACAAAGGTGTAGTCTAAATATTACCCATAAATACTTCATCTAAAGAAATTAGCATGATATCAAGTGCCAAGTTGTGAAAGCTAGAAATCTATATCTTGCTACTATCATTCCATCATTTATGGCAAAACAATGCTGCTACAATGCCCTGACAGGAATACAGTGCCATTAGGATTATAAAGACTGCAAATATTTTCCGGGACATTGATCTACCTATGGTGGAAAAAAAAAAAACAAACCAAAACAAAACCTCACAGTGTTTTGGTATCAATTTGACAGAGCCAGACAATCCTTCAACTTGTAACAAGAACAGTTTAGGAACCTTTAATTCTTGTCACCCCTAGAAAAGATGGCGGCCTGCCAAAGAGGAACAGGTTTTGTGCTAAGCCTCTGCTTAGACTGAATTCCTGCTACCAGATCTTCCTGCCAGAGGCATCAGCAGGATTTGAAAGAGAGGGCTGTGGGCCACAGATAGAAATTCAATATTTTTTTGGAGAAAAAGATAAGCCCCGGGAGTTCTGTGTTTTACTGCTCTCTTCACTGTGGAGAGTGGCACTTGATGTGATCCTCACTGTTGAGCATGACACAATACATTTCAGAGCTGAAACTATTGGACTGTAGCTAGATTTTGCTTTAGGGTGGAAATAGGTAGTGTTCTAGAATCAAGAAAATACAAAAAATGATGGGGATGTTGAGTCCTCACAAAGCAAATAAACTAAACACAATACAATAGAGCTGGAGGCTTGCTGCATACCCCCACTTTTATGTACACACACACACACACACACACACACACACACACACACACACACACCACACTTTCTCTGTTTAATTTTCTTAATATAAAATACAGAGCATTTATTGGCATGCAGAGCCTTGTCACTAGTTTCTGAATTGCATTAAGTCATCTCACCTGGGGCTTAGTATTCACCATGTGTAAGTATGCAAATCAAATATTAAAAAAATAAAATAAAAAAAATAATAACAAAAAACCCCTGGAGCCTGTTTATATAATTTAGCATTCCATTCTGAACTGTATTCTGAACCGAATCAGGTACAAATTTACAGTCAAGTTAATCACATCACATCATATTACTGATAGGTGCAGAAATAAAAACTGCTTAGCAGGTTTTGGGGAATCACACTCAGTGCTGTGTCTTCATGACTTCTTTTATAGGAAAGAATCTTGTCTGCACATAGAAACACACAGTTCCGAGCAAAAATGCTACAACTGCATGTGTTGCTTTTCAGTATGCACTGACTAGTTACTTGAAGAGCTAAAAACACCTCCAAATAGGGCTTAACAGCCTTGCCAATTGATTCAAGGAGCTGGGGGTGGGGAGGAGGCTTTGTATACATTGCAAAATTCTCAGAAGTCTGAGGTTAAAAAAAAATCAGAAAAGCGGGGAAATAAATATTATTTAAGTCTCTAAGGAAAAAAAGCAAGCCCTGTAATGTGTTAATGTGACACACAGGATTTCAGAAAATACATATAACTTTAACATATACGGAAGAAGGTGTTATTGAAAAGCTGCTCTTTTCTCCTAAATGAAGAAGAAGTTCACCATGACTTAATAAAATAGGATATGAAGCTTCATTTCAGAACTCCACAAATATTTGCAAAAATTTTCTGAGGTATTTGCCCAGCTGTCATGATGACTAAAAGGGAAAAATAACAGTCTACAAATATTTGAGGGGAGTAAACACCAATGATGGAGTAAAGTACCATTAGTATAATGACTGATTCTGTAGTTTAAATATGAGTAATGAGATGCTAATAAGATCTGGAAAATGTATATCAGCAATTTAGAAATCTTCCTAAGAATGGTACTGAATGCCTTCAGTACAGCTGGAAAGAGCTTGTCCTCTGGGTCACTTTAAGACTCTCATCTTTCCTGGTAAGGTTTTTCTAAGTTGCACAGATCATTTCAGCTTCCAGTCAGTCCTCCATCAGGGAAAAAAAAAGAAAAAAAGTGGCTTAGTGTTACCATTTCTATATGTAGAACCTTAATAGTTTAAAAATTAGTGAAGCTGAGGAGTTAACCTAATGTCCAAGCTCTTATATTTTACCTTTTATAACTTCTTTGACTGTATCAAGCTTAAATGTGCAGCTGAATCCAAATTTTCAAAGCAGCATTCTTTGGAAATGAAACATTACCCTCTTTCTTTCAATGCCAGATTTCCATTCTGTTTTAACATTTAATTATACTAGAAGTTGTTATTGCAAGAAGCTGTGGGTTTGAAACTGCTTTATTTATATAAAACTGATATTTGTCATAATTTTTAAAGAAGACTATGTACCATAGTCTTCTGACTAATTTTTCAGTAGAGATGTGGCATAGTAACATTTTCTCCCCGATAAATATTTTTATTAGCTTTATAAACACACTAAAAAAGTTGTTGAAAATGGCAAAAATCAGACCAATTCTAGTGAATTATAACAAAGCTACACTATGGTAATAGAAAACATCTGCTAGTGATTCGTCATTTTTAGGAAAAGTTTATTGTATAAAGCACTAACGGCCAAATTCAGAGGCCACTGATTTCATAAAAGCCTGACATACGTTTCTTTAAAACAGTCTAGGAATGTAGCTGACACACAGCTTAAGGTATTAAAAATTATTTTTAAAATTTGTCATTATTTCCTTTATTTAATTTTCTTTTAATGGAGCTGAAGAGATGACCTTCAGAATAGACAAACCTGGGCCCCTTTTTAATGGCGCCAAGAGGAATTGTAGAGATTCCATCCTTGTCACAGATGTAAAACTAGAGCAGAGGAGAAGGCCTGCATCCCCAGTTCTGAGCTAAGTGAGGTGGAGGGAGGATCTGGTGTCCTGGGCTGTCCTGGAATACTCCCAACCTGGTGGGGGTGGCAGGAGGTTAAATACAGACACTGTAATTTTGGAGATGATTCATTTAGATGATCTGTTTAGATAGCCAGAAAGATTTTAAACTGGGACACCTGGAATGTGATGTAAGTATGTATCAGTCCATCCTCTGAGTGCCCCAGGAAGTGGGAAACCAGCCCTAAACTGAGATCCGTAACGTGACTATGGAAAATCCTGAGTTCAGCTTCTCTCGGGTTTGGCAAACTCTTAGTGCAGGAACGTCACATTCTCATTGTCGTTCTCAGAAGTTAATGCTGATGCCCAGATATTAAGACGTAAAGGGCAAGTATTTTCTTGAACACCAAATCCTCAGCTCAGGATCCAGCTGTTGACAGTAAAAAAAAAAAAAAAAAATCAATTTGAGAACATCAAGCAATATTTCACATATATATATATAGGGAAATCATGCAGCTGTGGATGTTTTAACCTGTTGGGGTTGATGCATTTAATGTGTGCTTTTTTTGGTCAGGAAAGCAGTACTAGTAAGGAAGAACATCCAAGGAAAGGCTGACTTCACATACACTCTGTGCCTAAAAACTGCTGTCTCTGTTGGAGACAGAAGAATAGCTCAGATATTTCTTCAGATGCCAGGACGCCTTTATATTTCAATTATTTAGGAAATTCATAAGATGTTCTTCATAGGTCATTCTTGATACTGTTTTAATTTGTGACTTCACTACATAGAGATGTGGTGGATTTGGAACACTTTTCTCTTTAATCTGCCCCAAATGAAGTACAGATCTTTTCAACTGCAAGGCAGTTCCTTTACAGTACTCCTTCTATCCAGTCTTTAGTACTCATTTGGACTGAGCTATAACATACAATAAGTCATCAGCTTTAATTTAAGGCACCCCGCTGCCTTCTGAGAGAAACTCTGGCTCAAAAATTGGAAGTTAGAAGACTAGTGAGAACCCTTCAGCTAACATCAGAAACACTGTATACATTGTGGGCAAACACTAATTAAACAGTAACTGAAGTACTAATTAAACAGTTACAGCTACAGGCTTTGACATTGAGTTTCATGTGTCTGTTTTTTACTGGCATCATCATGGGTGGCAAAACCAAAACTACCCTCAAGATCAAAGATTAAATACCTTTAATTTTGCTAGCTTATTGCTTGTTGATTCAGCTGCAACTGCAGCCATTAAAAAGCTACTATTCAGTCATGGTTAAGGCACAGCAGTACCTTGTATCTCAGAGAAACTGAACTGGGAGTGCTTCACATCAGCTCAGCTTATACCAGATATAAGTGATACTTCAGTGAAAAAAATGAGTTTCAAGGCTGATTCTTAGAGACAGGAGAGAAGGAGCTACAAACTTCCAGCCAGCCTAAGCAGAAACATCTCACAGATAGAGAAGTACCTGAACTAAGCAGCAGTTGATTCTCTGTGTGCCATCTCTACTTATAAAAGCTGTCATTTTTGCTGGTAGAAGTCCTTTTATCCTTTTCATTTTTTTTTCTTTCTTTTTTATTTTTTTCCCTTGAATGGGGTGAGTTCTGTAAGCTTGACCAGTTTCAACATAAATAGGGTGCTACTCACTAACTTTTCTGTGGTTCATCCGTTGTACATAGATTCACCAAGGATTTCAAGTAAGCTGAGATTTGATGAATATGGCATAACTTTCAGGCTGGAAGTGAAAGAAAGTGCTGATATTACTGATGTTTGCATAACACTTTCAATGCGAGTTGCTACAAATCCATGAGAAATACTGTAGAGAATTTCAAGAGACACAAAGACAACTGCTTAATGAATAAGAGCTTGTAAACAAAGCCAAGCCAAGCAATCATAAAAGCTCTGTGCATATTTTTCTAGATACTTTCTGGTTCTGTACATTTCCTGTTTTGACAATCATTTTAACTGCTACCATACATCAGTCCAAGGATAAGACAATGCTACAAAAACCACTACAATATATCACTTTCAAGTAGTTCATTTTACTGAAAAATGCTATTGTATTGTTTCAGATGGAATCCTCTTCTTTCAAAGAAAATACATTTTCATGTACTGTCTTTGTTGTGAGCCGAATTCTTTAGTCTTTACTCAGTCAAAACTTCCAATTAACTCAGTGTTAGTTTTGGGTAAAAAGAATGACAAGATTGTTGGCCTTTTTCATGTAAAAATATTGATTTCTAACTTCTGAGTGAGTGGAATAAATTTAAGGGGTGTGGAGAGAAATAAAACTCAGGAGAGAAATAAATTCAGTTTGAAAATGAAGATGCACCTACAGTACCTCTGTCATGTCTTATATCCATATCAACATTGCTCTAGAAAGTCGAGTGTTGGCAATTGACTAAAACTCAAGGAAAAACACTACCAAGTATTGACAATGGCCTCAGGAAAACTCTGATCCTTAAGTTGGTAACATGCTAAGAAAAATTCACCCTGAAAAACAAATAAGATGATTAAGAATACAGAGCACATATAAACAAGAACAGCATTGGAAAACTGTAAAGCAGGAGTTTAGATCTTTCATGTTACACATACAATCTAGAATTTTCAAGTACACATCTGAAAAGGAAAATTAATTGGAAAATGTAAAAAGGAAAACCATAAAATATTAAAGCAAACACTACCATTAGGACAGGAAATAAGAGACTGGAAATCAGAAAGGACGTGCTGGACTATTAAAGCATTAAGGATAGGCTTCTGGTGACCTGGTAGAAGTTCTCACATCCCTTGCCATTTTATTTTAACTTCTTTAAAACAAGATTAAATAATCTGGAAACTTATGAATATATTTTTACTTCTACCATTTAATACACTTGCAGTAGGACAAATGAAAAAAAAAATCTTATAATTAACTTGGAGATGATTATTCAAAATTATCTGTTATAGAATAACAGATCATTATGGAGGTCAATGAAAAAATTAATATTGCCACCTATTGGTGAAAATAGAGAAGGCCAAATAATTCATAGTAATTTGCATATCCCCAAGGAAGGTCTTGGCCTTTGTAAAATGAATGATAGTTATTGATTTGGTTTACCTGACACCAGCTAGTCCAGGGGATACCCAGAGCAATCTTGGTGAAAAAGCCATCCTGCCGTATTTCTTTCTACTATGGCCATTGCTACTGGACCCAAAAAGACTCAAAGATACTCCCCAAACATAAGAAAGAAACAGTTTGTACCAGCTACTCTGCTATTATGCAATATATTTAATAGCAGCACTTTTCTAACAACATTAAATTAATTAACAATCTAACTCATTAGATAACAGAAATTACTTTATATTCACTTTTTTCTTAGCTTCTTGTTCTTCTTGTACATATCTCCCTCCTACCACAGAAACCGTCCTTTGATATATTTATTACTCTTTTCCCTCCTTCTTGCCTTTTCTTCCTTGCATTATATCCACTATTTCTCTTTTATATTTGGTACCTGTGCGTCTCCCATTTATTCACATTACTATTCATCTACCTACACATAACCACATGCACATCCCCCCACCCCTTGCCTTAAACAATTTGTCTGCAAAATGAGCAGTGACTTTATGATACTCGTTCTTGGAAATTTGCCTTTCTGTTAAAGAAAAGAATGTAACAGATGAAGTTGTTCTGCTTTTTCTGTTTCCTTCTTCCCCAATATAGCTCTTTAAATTTCTTAAAAAAGTAGCAATGTCAAGACATACAGCTTTGCCTTTTCCTTTTGATAGAGGCATCCTCAGAAAGACTATCCTCTACTTGCTATTAAATGCGTCAATACACAGCACTCCAGAGGAGTCAGCAAATCCATGGCCTGCCAAGCCCACTTTAAGTTCTTACAACCCAAAACAGTTAAGTTTTATCAGTCACTAGAAATGGGGAAGATTTTCCTTATTTCTTTTTTCATCCCTCCACCCACAGTGGCATACAATAAAGACAAAGATCAGAAAGTTATCCTAAAATGTATTTTTGAGTAGTCAAGTACCTTTATAGGCCACCTAATTTTGCATTTGAAACATATTTGAAAAAGAACTTGCCTGAAATTGTTCGGACAAATTTTCTGTTAAAGACTGCTTATCCAAAATAGTAGGAGGCCTTTCAAGCTCCTCCCTCTCTTCCAAAAGCATAAGAAAATAGAAATGCCTTGCAGATTACCCTGAAGGTCTACAAAGATGTTTTTAATAAGTTCACAGCTGAAGGCACCTTCAGGGAAACTCTGCTGCCAGTCTTCCCTCTCAGATTTTCAAGACATCAGTTCAAGTCCCTCAGATGCCTGCAGCTATTGTGAAAGTCTCATGCCACTTTGTTTTTTATAGGTCAAAAACATACCTTAAAGTTGTCAAGAAAAATCAATAGGCAGGCAGCGTAGCCTGGTGAGGACAGCAGCCATGTGCTCTCACCAACACACAAGGCTTAATGAGAGGACTTTTTTCATTAACTTAGGCTTCTGGATAAACTCATGGTCTAACTCCATAAAAACCAAAACAAACCCATGCCATAGTGTGAAATAACATTTAAAAATATAGAGCCTTGTAAAAAACTTTCTCTGTTTCTCAGGGCAGGAGTAACTGGAAATCAAATAAAATATTTCAACACAAAACAATCCATTCTAACCCCAGGGAGAAGGAAAAGCACAAAGGGTCTTGGTGTCCGGTGATGGTCAGTGAAGAAACTCTGATTTATCTTGAAGAATATATAAAAAAATAAAGTAAATATTTGTCTCAAGGGCCCACCTCAATCCAGAATATATAAATGTTACTTGACACTCCTAACCTGCAGCAGAAGGAATGAAGATTTTCAAATTTCTGTGCTTAACAAAAACATTACCCTCACCTGCAACAAGACAAAGTTTGCTTTATCACGTTTCAAGAAACATTAGCAGAATATGATATAAGTTACTCCAGGCAAAGAAGCCCAGTACTGTTACCATGACCCTGCTGATTGTAGGGAGGGAGGAAAAAAACCTCCCCACAGTTTTTACTAATCTTGTATTATTAATAATTTTCAGACTGGCATTGTTTCATCTCTTAACTTAGATATATGCGGTGAATAGATTTCTCAGCAAGACCTGCAATCAGCTTCCGAGTGGCCACAGAGTCAGACTAAAATTTGACATTCATGATTTGGTCTGGGATGTCCCCTTGAGTGCAATACTACCTTCAAAAAATATTTCCTAGCAAAACATTTTCTTTTCTGTAAAACATAAATGGTTAAATGATTATTTCACAAGGCCTTCTTTTTTCTTTTTTTTTAAACGAACTAACAAATAAAAATTATGGTTATGGTTAAGAAGTCTGGAATAGCATCGAAGTTCCCTTACTACCTGAGAGGTAATATTAATCCAGTCAGCTATTGGACTCTGCTCTCACAGGGGGGTGATCTGAAAGGAGCTGCACAATACATTTATTTAAGATGTAAATGGTAAAGCTACTCCCATGTTATTTGTGTGGTAATATTGGGGGACCAGTAATACTTTAAAAATACCTTTTTTATTATGTGATATCTTTTGTCAAAGAAGAAGATCAAATAATCAACGACACTGCAAAATAGAAGCATGAAAAGGGAGATTTTCCTGCAATTTTCCAAAGTGGTGCATAAGGCACACCACTTTTTAAACTGTTTCTCTTTTTATTTCTTTTTCTGTCTTTATTTATTTTGCTGAACCTACCATATAAGCCTTATGGCTAAGGAGGACTCCTGCGAAGTGTCTAATTCTATATTCACATTTATCCTTTTGATCACTCAGCATTGCACAGACATTTGTTTATTAGTTCAGACCTTAATTTGGAGAACAATAGAAGTAGAGCCCATTTAATAAAACAGCAAAACATAATAGAAGCAAATGAATGAAGGAAAGAGAAAAGCATTTTGGGGAAGACAAAGAAGGAAAGAGAATATTAAAACACTAAAACGTAGCAGAGCAAAAGTGTTAGAAAGCTATCCAGTAAAAATAAAAGGTGGCTAGGAAGGAAGGAAGAGATTTCTGCAAGTTCTTAATGACAAGGACAAGAAGCTTTCTCTTCTTTAAACTTCAAAAAGCACACAGTTGCATAGAACAGAGTGGAGAAGTTAAGCAAAACAAAGAGAAAGCATAGAAGACAGGCCTGGGAATGCATTTGAGTGATTTTCAAAGTTACTGCAACCTGTATTTTCCTTTCCCTAGTTCCTGTGAACCCTGGCAGAAATTAAGAGAGTATCAAGATTTTTTTTTTTCCAAAGCTTGGCTCTCCTTCTAACACACTGGGAACTAGCAGTGGATCTGATCATTTTGTTTACAAATGCCACCTTGAAATCAGATGTAAAGCTTTCCTCTGCAGAAAATATTCTATAGAGTCCCATTCCTGATCCTTTAAAGCTCAAAATTCAGTATTATATTATAAAGAATAAACTTCATGGTTTTACTCTGATGTTGTTCCTTAAAAAACCCCAAACTCTGGCCTTGCCAAGTTCTCGTGTATCAACATGAAAAAGGTAAAGGTCAGTAGTATTTGGTTGCTGCTATTAGCTGTAGCACTGCCTTAGTTCTTATCTCTGCAGTTCTTATCTCTTTTCTTGTCAGGCTGGAGGACAGAGGGAAAAGCCAAAATTATTTGGATCTAGATGAGATGCTGTAGTCTCTCAAGTTTTAAAATTGTCGTAGACTTCAAACACCTTAGTCGAAAAAGGAAGAACATACTCTCAATACACTCCTTGCTTCACATCTCAAGGGAAGAAATGGCACTGTGTTTCGAGCAGGCTTAGATCATTGGAAGAATCTTTTGTTGTTTCTGTTCACTGCAAACAAAGCACTGAAGGCCATGTCATTATTAGTTTCCACATTTTTCTCAGCCTCCAAGCCTGAGAGCTTTTATAACATAGGTCTGATGCTTACAGTCTTAAGCCTTAAGAGAGAGGAGCAAAGGAAAACAGAAATGGGAATCTGGAAAGGAAAAAGTGTGCTTGTCTTTCTTCCTTTTAACATCTGTCCTTGGCAGCTATTCACTTGATGATTAAGTAAATAATTCACATTGTGTCTAGATGCAAGGTGTGTGAAAAGAGAAGGGCACAGCGTATTCTGCATCTGTGGTATATATCACAAAGAGCAAATTTACATGAGATTTTTTGATTCAAGCAGCAATTAGTTTCCTCCATTCTTTTTAGATTTATTCAGGTGAGTAGATGAGAAGGGCATTGGGGCCAGCAGTAACAAATGTGCCTTGGAAGCCATGCTGACAAAGGACAGCAACATTCATTGCTTTAAAAGGAATGCCTCCAGATCCTCAGACACCTAGACTAGCCTTCCTAGAGCTTCAGAGTCTGCCCACTTTATTGTGTTCCTGCCTGTTTCAAAACAGAGAGAGAATTCCCCTCTTTCAAGACAGGCAATACACTTTCTAGCACCAGTTTTCCTTTCCTGCACATCCCACTGAGACAAAAAAAGAAGACGAAGAATCAGAGTCATGAATTAATTTCTTGTATTTAATCACGAGGTGAAATAAAACTAATACTTCTTTCTCCAAAAAACAGAGAGAGAAAAAGAGAAACAATAAAAAAAAAAATTCTAACAAACTAATGACAGAACACACCCCACCTCAAAATACCCTTTGCTACTGCTGTGTGAGTTAAACTCTGGATTGTTTCCTAATTATTTCAGAAAGGGGAAAAAGGACTATCAAAGCCAACTTAATTTGCCTCAACTAGGAGCATATCAATGAATGAATATCTTCCTGATTAAAGGACTGATGTAAAAGATTAGTGTATTTAGCATAAAATCAGCTGTGGCCAGCTCTGGAAATGTCAGCGCTGTAACAGACTGTCTGTCTATCCCGTGTGCACTCAAAGTACATCTTCAGAATTGTTGATGGCACTATTACAGATAGAGGCACCCCGCTTAGTGCAGCTGGCATTGAGTGCTGCACTTTTTAATAGAGGCAGCTAGACAAGACCCCTAGATTACACATCGACCCCTATAACTTGAAACTCTAAGGAGAAAGCTGACCAGACAAGCAGTTATGATGATCTATTCAAAGTGGTTGAATAGTCTCTTTTTTTGTGTGGAATAAACGTATATGAATGAACCTTTGCTTGCAATCCTACAGAGCCTGCAACCCCCTCCTACTGTTGTCACCTCCCTTCCTCCCTTCTATTCCCTCTCTGTACTGCCATTAAAAGATAAATGGAGAAGGGGGAAGGGGAAAGGAGAAAAAAAAAAAACCTTCTCTTAGTCTATTCCAGGTACTTTGAGGGGAAAAATTCAAATACAGGTGCACCAATTGAATGCCACTATAGGGCCTTGGATGTGAGTGTGATGCATTTTTCTGCAGAACTTGAGAACTTCACCCATGCTAGTTGCTTGACACAAAGTGGGTTGAGAGGAGTGTCCCTGAGAGAGATCAAGTCCACTTCACACTCAGAAAGCCTTTTTTCCCCTAGCTCTGTTCTCTTAGCTCCTCCTTTGTTATACTTCAGTGTATATTTTCCTATTCCATCCTGCAGAAGTGACACTGAATGCAGATGAGCAGTTACAAAATCATTGAAAGAAATTAACACTACTAGATAATTTTAACTGATACCAAATACATTGGTAATGCTTTTCAGTATGACTTCAGGTATATCAGATTTGTACTTCAAGGACTTTGGTAACTGCCACTACCAGAGTAGATAATTATGTCCTGTTTTATTTGAATATCTGTGACAAAATGTCCAACATTTCCATTCCTTGGGTTTAGATGTTTGCGTATAGTTTCTATATTTTACTCGAATTGCTTTCGGCAATATCTTTACTTAAACCAAAATTAGTAAAATATTGCAACGTATTTATTTTTCCCAAAAATAAATTCCTCACCCACTTTTTATCCAATATATAAGTAGGAAAATAAAATCTAAACTCTACGTAAGAATTGCAAGGTAATTACAAAAAATGCAGGTATGAATTAGGCACAAGTTTTAACTAAAACGGAGTTAGTTTTATAATAAAATTAGTTATTATTCATATATTAAACAAAAACATCAGCTGTAGTATTATAGAGTATTTAACCTCTTTGCAAAAATATTGAAATAAATTAATTAATCCTGAAATATTTCTAAATATAAACAGCTTGTATAATGGAATGCAAGGCTTAAATCTAGTATTAATGAAATTTCATAAAATTCTATTTCCTTCTTGGCCTGTTAGTCTTCTTGCCAGTCTAATTATGACATTTAATCTATATGATCATTATTAATCACTGACCATTATACTTTTCGCTATAAATTTCTATGTCTGGTTAATTTTCACGAAAAAATTCTGAACTTGGATACAATACACAACTACAACTGCACTTACCTTAGAAAATCTATTTTAAGAACCCAATTATGGGACAATTCAGCAAGAGATTCTACTCATAAATTCAGCAGCCAAAGCCATCAACCCCTATATATCTTATACGGTCCATTGGATGATGGTTAAAAAATAAAGTGATGTCAAGGAGGGTATGACACATTGAACTGAGGACTTAAATCTCTTTGGCTCTTCTGCACCTTTGTTGTCTGAACTGAACTTGGATAAGCTGCCTGTTCAGGACTCACAGTCAATTATCACTGATAATTTTTTCAGCTATAAAATGACTGTAGCTCATATTCCAACTCTTGAAACACTGAGCCAAAGTGTCGTAATTGGCATCAATAATCATTTTGCCTTGGTAGGGACCTATTTGAAAAATGTGTTGTCATATTATATCTTCTGAATTAAGTTCCAGCATATTAAATATCAAAACAATGTGCACAGATGAAAAATCAGAATATTTTCCTCAGAAATGACCTTATTTAAGAGGCAAAGTTATGAAATTTGTCAGTGCATGTGTTCATGTTGCCATATTTCCACATCATTAGATACAATCTGTAACAGGAACTAGTAAACGGAGACTTTTTGTACAAAATGCACAAGGCACAAGAAATACAGACAGATGATAGATTTAAAGATGTTAATTTATTAAACATGGAGGCACTAGACAGTGAAGGGCTGGGCAGTACAACCTTCTTTTCCCCTCTCACCCCAAAATATCAAGCTCTGTATTGCGTCCAGCACGGGGTTAAATGGCATCATCTGATATAAACAATAAATCAGAGCTGGCTCTATTCAGTGTAATCTTCAGGTCTCAGCCCACCTCTGAATCATCTTGGGTTTTTTTTCTGTAAGCAGAGACGAGATGTTTCTTAGTCTGCAAAGACTTACAGTCCTTCTTTCTCTTTATGGGCTAAAAGTTCCACTATCGAAATGTTGAGATTATTAATCATGTTTTCCTTTAAAAGCTGACCCTTTCAGATTTAGTCAGTTCTTGACACTGGTAGTAAGTCACAACAGGAATGAATATTTCTTATTTTCAAACATCTAATTTCTTTCTACTTTAAGAACAGTGTCCTCTAGGAAAGGGGAAAAAAAAACCCCAAGATACACCAACCCCAAAATTATTTCTCTGGCTTCAGATGGGTGTGGCGGATAGACCACCAAATCTAGAAAACAAGACTTGACAATACGTCAGATTCACAAGTGGAAGAAATAGGATTGAGTGTACATAGTGACAACATGGTTGTGAGATACTGAAGAAGATTTTAATAGTGAAAGGGAAGCAGAAATATACCCAGGCAGTCCATTCAAATCTTCTTTGACATTGAATAGGAAGCAAAATGAGGTAGAGTAATGCCTACCCTCGCTCAAAATTGTATCGTTCTGAGAAGCAAAAAAATTCTGAAGGACTTGGAAAAGAAAGCAGTTCTCTTCCTCCTTGGAGATTCTCAGGGGTAAGTAGTCCCCCACCTTTCTGCCCAGATTAAAAAAAAAAAAATCATACTGTACCTTATTTTACATAATTATTATTGCCAAAAATATTAAAAATTTTTAAAAAAGGAAACCAACAAAAAGTTTTATTATTGCTTACAAAGTTATCCAAGGTGGTTTGGGGGTTTTATAGAAGATAAACAGTCTCTGCCCCAGAGAACTTACTCACAGTAAAAGGAACAGGACAATTAAAAGCATAATCTAAGCATATAAATGTCAGCAATTTTGAGTCAATGCCAAAAGTTCATTTCTAGATTAACATTAACACAAAAAGCATTACTGCCATTTATATAAAATAACAAATATAGAGAAATTGAACTTGCAAATTTTAATATTAAAAGAGGCTCTCTCTGACATAATCACACTAATACTGAAGTCAGATTTTCATAAATGTATCACATAACTTTTTTTGGGGTAACGTATACTAATTTAGAATAGCTAGTAATGAATCAGTTCCAACTAATGGCTGCATCAAAACTTTGGAAAAAAATCAGGGCATCAGTTTTTGTTTTCTTGTTTTCCTGCTCCCTTCTTTCCCCTAAAAGCCCAGATTCTTTCAGCTCTTGCTTGATGTGTTTGCATTCACTGTTTAAATACTACAGCTTAACATATTCATACTTTAAATAAATCACAAGGTTAATAATCATATTACTGTATGCTCAATATGAAGCTTTTTATGACAGTTGAAATATTCATGGATCCTTGAATCCACTTCATTTTCTCAGTCTTTTTGTTTCACTTTCTTAAGTTCTCAACTGCTTAATTTAGGAAGAAACTTCAAAGAGCAACTGACATCTTTGAAGAATCATACGGAAACTGAATCTGAATAGCTCTTTTTACAAAGGCTTGAATTCAGGATCTAACGAAGCTCAAAAAGCAAATGACCCTGCCACTGCTCCTTATACAAAAAGGGTCAGGCACAGTTTTGCATCTACAGTATTGCTAACTTTGAAAATTTTCCATATGAGACATACTCAGTTATAATGAGTTCAGAGATTGTTAGCCTGCTGTTTAGAATGTAACTGAAAAATTTTAACATTAGCCAATTTGAAATGTGCATCTCATCACAATCTTAACTTTCTCCTAAAATGGTTGCTCTCTCCACATAATTCTTTTTTTTTTCTTTCTATGAATGATCTTTTAAATGAGATAAAAGGGATATAATTTCAAATAGTTCTGATAGTAAAACTGATATTTTTCCTGTTAAACAAGTGAAGGAATGAATTCTTGGTCCAACATTCACCTCCTGAATAAATTTCATTGCAGTTTGTCTTGACACAAGCATCCTCATTCCACTGACCTTTATTTTGCAGTCTATAGAGGCTGAGACCACACAGCTTTGGTGCTGTTATAGCTAACTGTACTTAAACTTTGTGTCTGATCAACTTAAGTGTATTGGATTTGAAAACAGTTAGTCAATTGTTTCTAGTCCCTAGGTGGTGGTTTATGGTAATGTTTGCATCAATACTAACAAAAGCCATACTGCAGTACAAAGTACATCAAGGAAATGAAAGACAAGGCTGCCTGTTGTCAGCTCTGTCTACAATAAAGGCAGGATTCAGAGCTAGGGCAGAGATCGTTAGAGAACCACAAAAATGAATGAACCACAGAAATCGTAGGGCTGATGGCTCACATCAAAGGTTTGGGGACTGGCTAATGGGCAAGGTTGCTCACAGGCCACAAGACACATAACCTAGACTCATTTGGCCATACAAAAAGGTCACAGGAGGGGAAAAAAGTACGTAAGACAGTGCAATATGGTCTCATGGTAAAACTATGTAAGAATGGAAAAACGTTGTTAATCTTACTCTTTAAAAGTGCATTAACTACAGTCTGTTCTTAGTAACACAGATTTGTATTCTCAGTCACATCTACAAAACCTGTATTTACAGTTTCCCCAGGACAGTATTATAGTACAGACTGCTTAGAATAGTTTTCAATCTTACAGGTAGAACATCAGAATATATTATTTTCAGTTCAAGTAGCAAGCCCATAATTAAAATATGCTTCTTGCAGATTCTCTAAATGTTAGCAGAATTTCTCAAATAATTTCCTAATTTCAAGTGGTATCACGTACAAAAAATTTAATGCTACAAAAAAAGCTAACCTGCACAAATAGAACAATAATGATAGAGGAATATATTTTTAAATTTTTCTTATTATATCTTTGTTATCATGTATAATTTTAGAAAAACAATTAGAGGCACTAAATGCTGGCATAATATGACATATTCATACAATGGCATCTATTAATGTAAGAATGTAGTTATCCTTTATTTGAAACCTAACCTTTGGATACCTGCTGTGCAGCTAGATGCTAGAATGTCAAAGAAAAATAAGTGAAAGCATATCTCATCATGGGGTAAATTGCCTGTTGAAAAGAAATGTACTTAGTTTCTCATTTGAATGCTGCTTTCGGCTAAAAAAGAGAAAGAGGAAAAAATAGGGGTAAAAAAAGAATGAAAAGGGAAGGATTGCTATCAAGATAAAGACTAAGCTTTCCTAACCAAAAACAAACCAAAAAATCCATAAGAAGCAAAAAATAAAATAAAATTCGCAACCCACCCACAAGCAAAATAAGAAGAATAAAAATATTCAGTTTAACAAAAAGTATAATCCAAAAGGAAAGGGAAGCATCATATTCACTTTGTGTTACTTGTCTATTTTGGTCTATTTTAGTCTTTCCACATCAATGAATGAAATTTGAGAGCCACAGCAAGCAGCATGATAAAAACAACAGACATACTGTACTACAACAACTTTTTGAAAAATAAAATGGGAAGGAATACTTAGGAAAAAGAATGATTAATTCAACTTTTAATGTCCTTTGCATACAGCATATAGAGAAAATAAAAAAGAGGCATTACAAGTGCTCTGAACTCTGTGTGCTACGTACTGTGTTATTAAAATGCTGCACACTACTTCTACTGTACATTCCCCAGTTAGTAAAGAAACAACTATATACAAAGCAAGCTGTAATTACATGGCTATAACATTTATATAATACACATTTGGAGAGAAGCAACATAACTTAATATTCAAACTGCAATTGTATAAATAACACTTGAAATTTGTTGTTCACTTTTTGTTAAGTCCATTAAGCAGTTCCTAGTTGAAAGTTCAGAAACAATTATCACAGTTCTTAAATATTAATACAATAAAAACTAGATTTTAAAACGGTTTGAAATACAGAAAGGATTACTATGTACCACTACGGAATACAAAGCAAAAATAATACAGACCCTTTAATAACCATCACTAAATTTTCTTGACCTACCTTATCTGTAGCAAAATGCTAAGTCCCCCGAGAGGCCTTTGACTAATTTTCCTAGTAAATTCTTCAACGACACATAAACAATCAAGGTTTCTTTCACAATTCACTCATTTTACAAATACTATATCATTCTCAACCTTTAGAGATTATATTAAAACTCCCTTAAAGCTTAGCATATTGAGTAAAGAAGCATTTGTACTTTAAAACAGGACCATCTGCATTTCATTAACAGCTTAACCACCATCTTGTCTACAGATAAATACAGCATTATTAAATCTGTTTTTCAGAAAGTAGTTATTATTCTGAGTTCTTAAGTTGCATCAAATTATATTCTTATAATATTCCAAAGCTGTAATTTAAAGAGTTTAAAAAAATAAAGGGAAAGAACATAAGTATCTTTCTGAGGAAAGTTATTGATGCAGCTTATAATAATGAGGCATAGTTTGTACCTACTTTGCAAAATTTCATTACAGGAAAGAATTGCTCCAATTTTATACAAAAAAACCCCAACCCATTCAAAATGACAAAATGTGTTTGGATAGAAATTTAAAAAATTCAAGGACGTTTGAACGTTAGCTGTCATTATGGTCCAGTTCACTGTTTATTTCTTTGGTATGCATCTCCTGACCTGTATATAAAATTCATAGTTTCAGAAGTGACATGTGCAAGCCTTGGACAACTGGGGAAAAGGCATATTTCCTGACCTTGTAACCATAGCAACCACTTGCTGATTGGTAGCAGGCAGCCTTTCCATCCTTTACCACTGAAGGCAAGTATGTGAGATTGCTGGCTTTGTTTGTGGCTTGTGCTTTATTTACATGCAAACACGAATGTCAGCCTTAAAATCCCCCTTCCTTTTTTGTTCATTTGTATGTTTTTGTTGAACATTATGGTAGGAAAGCAGGGAATGAAAGACCCTTATTTCATAGTTTTGCAATCAATTTACTACAAATATTAAAGCAGTAAGTGATTCCACTTTAAAACATGCATGCACACTTTGAACAAAGTTGGAAAGATGAACAAAATTTTGCCATTTGTGCTATTAAGATGTGCTTCAGCAAACAACGTTTTATAATTGATTCCAGTCTGCGGGAGAAAAAGACCCGTATTTTTTTAAAAGCACTTCAATAAGAAGCTATTCATAAAATAACATTTTCTTCCTTTTCTACATTTTTCTTTCCTTTATTATTTTGATATTAAGGAGTAGACTAAGCGAAATGTAAATTATAAAGTACAGAAGTGTGGAGGCTGCCTCATTCCATGATTAAGGTTACAAATTTTCCATTCAGCATCACATTAAACAGGTTGGAGGCTCTCAGTCCAGCTGAATCCTTTGTTGATAGCAGTCACAAACACACCTCCCCAAAGCCTCCACTACAGCTACTTTCTCCAATTAAAAAAAAAAAAAAAAAAAAGAAGAAGAAAAAGAAGAAAAAGGAAAAGGACTCAGTACAATTCAGCTTGATATATAATCTGTTCAAGGGTGGTATAGACTAAGCATGCATGGACACATTTTCTTCTTATCCTGAAAGAGGCTGCATCTCCAGGTCAGGACTGTTGTTAGTGACAGGGAGGTAAAAGGGCAGTCCACTTAGCCAATGTCCTGCTTAGACTGTAATAAAGTGTGCACTAACGAAAGAATGCACTTCATGATATTCCTCTTCTAAAGCTATCATCTGAGAGAAAAAAAATTACTTTTTTTCTATATGAATAGTATGAAAGATGCTTTTAATTTAATGGGTAAGTATTTTAGAGTAATTTTTCTGTACTTGACTAGCACATTTACAGGTGTCTTTTGACCACATTAATATTATTTTATAATGGGTTTACATGATTTTTAAATCTTTGTATTACGAGCATTATTCCTGCATGCATTCTTTCTCCTTAATTGCTTCAGAAAGTACTATTATTAATTACCAAAAATTAGAAGCGATAATAATACAGTGAGAACACTCTTAAGAACATTGTTACAGGGACACCAAAAGGCAAAAATCCTTTACCTGCTATAGAAATATTCTGTAGAATGTTCTAAAGTTTGCAGGACTTTAATAGGCTTTTTATTTATCTGACACTACTATCCATACACATGAATGAGATACTAAGAAATATATATAATGCACTTTATACACACATATGCATACATACATATATATATATATAAACATATACATGCATAGAATATGCAGTCCATTTGACTATAAATGGACTAAAAGTGTTTAAAAATACATGTTATGGGCTTGTTTACAAAATACTAAGTAATGAAATAATCAAATCATATTTCTAAGCAGTACTAATGTATCCTCTGTTTTCAAGAATATATTTAGCGTTCATTTCAGAAACATGTAAATTTACTGACAGAACTAGTCAAATTTAAGTCAACTGATATTTTGGCAAATTTAATTATTAATTTGCATATATTTTCTGAAAATCAGGTCCTTACATTTGTAATAACAAATTTAAAGTTTCACTTTGTAATCAGATCTAATGCAAAAAGATTCATTTTAAGTCTACAAGGCTCTCTCTGGGACCTATTTAAAAATCCTCTATTTAAGACTCATCCTTACTTTTTTTTTTTTCACATGCAAAGGTCAAGTTCTAGTGCACTTAAAAATATTACTCAAAGAAATCACTCTCAAGAAAAACATTATTTAATGTCTAATAGTTAAAGTATTTTAATATTGTTTTATCAATGAAAAAAAAGATGCACTCTGACCTGCCACAGACATGCACACTGATGAAAAAGATCTCTTCCAACTAGTCAAATTACAGTTCCCCTATAGCATTTAAAAGAGAAAAAAAAGTCTGTTAATTTTTCAGTTCTTTCTTAATATAAACATTAAAAATCACAGGATTTTGAAAGAAGTACCTTAGATTAGTGAAAGATTTTTCGTTTTTTACATAATGGTTCTACTCAGAAGTAATTTGCTTTACTAGAATGCTGTAAAGTTCTCTCTCAGCTCTGATGTACTGTATGAAACATTTCTTAACTCATTAATGTCAAATATAAATTAGTTTTATATTGGTATTTTAACAAACCAGACTCCACAGGCAACATAAAAAGCTAGACTATTGTCAGAAATGGTGTAAAGCCAAATGCAAATTTAACCCAGGTATCATTTATCATAAAAGACATACAAACATAAAAAAAGACACATTGCACTTTCTTGGATGTCCTGAAAATATTACTGAATGCTACGCAACACTATTATTAGGATTTTGAACACAAACAAACAAACAAACAAACAGAAATGAAAAAATGCAAGTGTTTTAATTGAGCCAATATAAGGTAATTGAACCCGTGTTATTAAAATATTTTTCTTAGATATAACAATTCTGGACTATGACTAATATGCAGTGTTGGAGTGTCCTGAATATGATTTTTCCCCATGTATATCCTTTGAATATCTGAGCAAGCATGTTGTATTGTATTAATATCATAATTCAAAGGGAAATTTATTAAGCCTCCCCCTTCCCAGTATTCCCATCATAGCTAAAAGTTGCAAATTCTATATGGCAGAGCCTAGACAGTAATATCAAATTTTAATAACAATTTCTCTTCTTCAGTCAGTGCTATACTGAAGAAAAGCATAAATTGCTGTGACTGACCGTTAGTTGTTAGAGAAGCAATCTGACTTCTCCACACCCTTATTTCAGTGTATCTGCTCTGTCCCTCAGCTGTATTAATGATAGCATGAAAGGTCACATGATAAACGAGTGACAAAAATATCAAAACATATTAGCCTGTAGCTTTGTTATCAGTGTATGGCAGAGATGACAGAAAATTGTATTTTTCCCCTGAATAATTTTGTGTTACATTTTGCTGGCTAGGCAGAGTGAATTAGGGAGAAATTTCTGCCTCTGACTGTTTGTCTCTTTTTCTGACATACTTGAAGTAATAATATACATTAATAATAGGGACTAGGCACAGGAAAGAGGTAAAAATTCAGGGGCAGGCTGTCTGTTTCAATTCTACAAGGTGCTATCCTTGTTTCTTTTGCAATACAAATTTTGTTGAAAAATATGCACAGCATTGAATATTATTAACGCTACTGATAATGATCTGCCGTATATTATAGACATAACAACAGTAAGATGCAGGAAAAAGAGAAAAATAACTTTAAAGCAATGAGGTTATGTTTCCACCCAGTTGTACTTCTCACCAGTACAAATGCACATACTCACTAATTAAATAAAGGCAAGCACCAACAATGCTCATTGTGACAGAGACCTAGTAATTACGAATTAGAGACAGATATTACTCCTGCTGGTTTAAAGGCTGGCAGCAGTTGCAGTCCCTGGGGAGATGAGGTTAGCAATCTTTGAAAGAGAAAATAGAAATTGGCGGGAGCTTAATATCTTATGGCCTATCAGTCTCCATGGTCAGGCCATATCCAAGTTCCCTTTGCTGCTGGCAAACAGCACCAGTGGCAACTCAGTCCTTAAGCTCCTAGCAGATCAAAAGCTATTGAATAGAACTGTTCTGAAAGACACAAAGAGAGGATCACAAGCCCAACCTGAAAAGTTATGTAATTAAAACCTTAATAAACTGATAGCATATACATATAGATGGAGTATTAGAGATGTACTGCAACACATGTGAAGTGTGACTAAAAATGAGGGTGCAGCGCTTTCAATGAGCAAACAGCAGTGGAAAGAAACAAAAAGTCTTTGAGTCTTTACCAAAATTTAAAACTGATTTTTTGAACTTTCTCAAATATTTTGTTGACTTTTTTTTTCATTATTATTCATTTACATGCAGTTCCATATTTCTAATTATATTTTGAGAAAAGAACTGCAGAAATACATCTGAAACAAAAAAGTTCTTGCAGTATTTATGATCTGATTCGCAGAAGACAATACCAGAAATCTCATGAGAACAATGTTCTCACATGAGATTTCTAACCAATTTTATGGACCAACACGATCTGAATAGTTTGAATCTATTTCCAAACTCCAAACCTTTGAGATACGTATCTCATCACAAATGCCTTGTTGTATTGTGCAGAAACTGGGGAGTGAAATAAGGGAGTATGTTATATCCTTCAGGAACTGTCAGTGAGTAAGGAGGTTGTAAAGCCTGGAATTCTATCTGAATTGTCCAATTTATAGGTCAAACTTTTTGTCTTTTTTCCTCTTTTTTTTTACTTATATATATGCGTGTATATTTATAAATATGCTTACGTGTATAACTCTGTAAGGAAATTCTGCTATTATTTACGTACAAAAATAAACACCTATTAGTCAAGGCACGGTACAAACAGATAAGAATAACCAACATTTGCCCCAAAGAATTTTCAGGTTAAATAATTCTTATTTGTGTTTTCACAAATTTGTGTTTTCATGTTATACCTTGCAGTATATTCAAGAGAGTGCTTACGCAGAGGAAAACACCCCCTCCTGCCTGCCCCCAAATATATCTCCACCCTACAATACCTGGTACTTTTTCAGGTAGAGTTTGAGCTCCTTTTCTCTTGCTTTTGACATGTCTCATACTGTTTGTCAATATTCATATTAAGCCCCAATACCATTGTTCCAAGATGCAATTCAAGTTCTATACTTACAGTTAATCAAAAGTCAGGGTTCTGCTTGGGATATCTCAATAAGTCTATATTCAACTTCATTGTGTTCTTCTACTATTGCTCTCACATCCTTCCCCCAGGGTACAGCTGGTTTGATTTATTTAAATAACCAAAATATTTTATTTCTTTACCAGACTAGTTTCACTCTTCTGTGTCTCCTGAGTTTCTCTCTCTTTCTTTCCACACATATATGTATATTCTTGATTTATATTAATTACTTCTGCTCAAGACCATCCAAAATTGATACTGCTGATAGCCTCTGTTTCAAAGTTTATGAAGTTTCACCGAATCTATAAAGACTTCTACACACAAGAAAGCTGAAACTTACTATAAGCATTTTAATTTTTCTTTTTTTGCTGTTGTTGTTGAATTCATCACTTTATGTTTTGTATTTAGAACCATGGCCACTCAGCATTTCCAGACAGCTTCTGTATGAAGTACAATGTAAGTACACTAAACATACTACTACACTAATTTCCATTCTTGGCTTCAAAGAATAGTGTTCAAATTGTCCGGTATCTAAAACTAGATACTTATACTAGAAAACTACTAGACAATTTATGAGACAAAATTAGAAGAAAAATCTCACCATTATCAGAAAGCACCTGATTCTGCCTTCCTGGGGTATATAGTTATACTGAAGAAATACCATTAAACATTCAGGAGGTGAAGCCATGATCATGGTATAGCTATAAGAGACTGAAGAAGAATAGAGTCATCTATATCTGGTTTTTTCCAGAAGTGGAGATACACACTTTCAGGTCATTATCATTTCATCCCTACAGCAATTTATAAATTACGTGAGACAAATTACCCCCTAAAATTTCTATTTCTCTCCACTGACTACAGAGTGATCCTAGGAGGAGCAGCCAAGATGCACAGTCTAGAACAAGATGAGAAAAATTCTTAGACTACATATTCTCTCTCATTATCTTCTTCATGTTTGTGATGGTGAGAATAAAACAAAAAATCCTACTAGAATAAATTCTTTTTCCCCCAATAGCATGAAGAAAATGTTCCAGTGTTTCATCTTCACCAAATAAAATTAATCTTTGAATTTCTTCCATCATCTAAGTTCAGCCAAATTTTCTAGTACTTACCAGGCCTTTTTGTTCGTACATCTTGTTAGTCAAAAACTGAAATACAACTTTAAACGAACTCCAGTCGTAAACACCAGCATTCCATAGATATATTAAATTGACAGACCCATATATTTGCATATTTAAAAAAGTACTGTGAATTTGATATCTCTGTCTTTTTACTGACTGTTTTTTCTCAGCAAAATGTAATAGCCATTGTAGCAGGAGTAAATTACTGTTTGTGTGACTACATGAACACATAGTATATCTGAAGACTAATTGATCCTCAAGGACTTTAAACAAAGTCTAAAACTTTCTTCTCTCCCAAATACCATTTGACCTCACTGTCCAGGTCATTTCAATACTGACCTGTATCACCACTTTTTACTAAGAGAATTGCTGATTCTCTTTTAAATCTTCTCTTTAACCTACTTCATTGAGTGCCCTCCTTGATGATACATTTTCTTTCAGTACATGGATTTAACCATCAAACGCCCTAATTTCATAAAGTCATAGAATCAGAGAACAGTTTGGGTTGGAAGGCAACCTAAAGAGTCATCCAGTCCAACCTCCAATCAATACATTGATACATAGATATGTTGATGTATAGATAGATAGATAGATAAATAGAGATATATTGTATCTTATGAAGACTCCCGAATTTTTTCAGTACTACTCTTCCATAGAAATATTCTGTGTTTGGTGCCCGTTGTATAGCTCCACTATCAACCTTTCCAACTCTTAGGGTTCAATCCTGAGTATGGCCACATAGCCATAATGACAGATAAATCTTTCATTAGCGTGAATCATCATATCTGGATTGCAAAAAATGTTAATCAGGATCCATACAGTTGTTTTACTTCAACTCTTTTACAGATCAAGTTCCCCTCTAGATAGTTCTCATGTGTTTTAGTCTCTGGCTCCACAGGGCCATAATACAAGTCAAGTGGTTTGATGGCTTGAGTGATTACTCATGCCAGTTCAATGTAGACCTGTTCAAGAGACCTTACAGAACTACTTGTCAAGTTTATGAAGGCCTTTCAGTCAAATTTCCATTTCTATTTCAAAAAAAAGCAGATCTAGTGTCTCATGGAAGTGCTTAGGACTTCATATAGGGAAGAGGCATGAGCCCATATTTATTTTCAAAAATGTTTTGATTTGCACAAGTTGTTGCCAAACAATTCCAAACTTTGTGTAAGTCTATCCCACATTATCGCCTTTGCTCCAGTTTCCTGATATTTACCTTCTGAAAGAAATTATACATGCTGATTATATACTAGCAAACACTCAGTCTGTCATATTTTCCTCTTTCTCTTCACATGTCCAAACCCAAAATCAAATCTGTTTAGAATATGGAAGTTCTATCTTCACATTTTCTATCTGAATTTTTGTATGCTAGCAGAATATTTAGTTAATAGACATATTGCCTTTATGCTTTTCAGTTAAATCTAGGTTACTTTAATCATTCTCCCATCTTTTTTCAGTCTGATTATGTGGTGTGAAATCTTCCCAACATATCATTTGAACTACATATTTTTGTTCTTGTCATTTTATGCTACAGAATTCCTCATAGATATTAATAATTTAGAATATTTAGCCTATGAAAAATTCTATTTTTAATTTTATTTTAATTATCGTGTTTATACTTTACTAGTACTTTTCTGAGGTAAAGATTAAGTTCCATGTCCATTTTTCTTGGAAAGAGCATGACTCTTCCCATTCTCTTTGTAAGATGGTCCATTTGTAACAATGACTATTCCCTGGCTTTGTCTTTCATTCAGCAAAGTGATACATAGTATAAGAGCGACCCTTCATGAAATATGATTTCCTTGACAATACCTAAGTTATTCAATAATTATTCAATGTTTTAATTCTATCATTTTAGAGAAGTAGGCAATATCTTACGCATGTTAACAGTTCTTAACATATGAAGTATATTTTTAAACTCTAATATAGCTCAGTTTGAAACGAGACTTTGAAATTTAGTCAAGGTATTTACCCAAGGAAAACCTGTCCAAGTAAAGCTAGCTTATAAGCTCTAAAAATAATTACGTCTCTTCTCTGACTTAAATTCCTCATGTTAACATGATGCAAGAATGATAACTGAATTCAGTGGGGCTCACAGGACTTTCAATATAGCATCAGGACTATCTTTATTAAAATTATATGGTAGCTGTTGGAACGCCAAAGTGGCTACATTTTGCTCAAATCTTTGTGTGATATTTTACATAACTTAATGAATTATTCTCTATGTCAGTAGACACAGTTTGCTGGCACTGGAACTCATGCTTGGACCAGCCTAATAAGCAAATAAATTTTCAGAGGCTACCATCAGAAACCATCTCATTGCAAGATCACTATCAAATTCCAGATCTGGTATAGTGATACATACTACGAAAAAAAATATTACTACAGTCCAAGGTTCTCAAAATTGGTGAAATTTGTGGTTCTACCAGTTGTAAATGATCTTCTCCCAGTTCACATCTGGAGATGCGTGTTTTTGATACACTCTTAATCTTAAATGTGGCATTCAAAAACATGCCCTGGACCTCTCCATTGTAACAGGTGTTGTCCCAGGAAAGTATCTGCCTATTTCACCATATGCAAGAGTGTCCCCCAATCTGTTTAGAGTTCCTATTCAGTTCATAATCATGCAAGCATTTTGGAAGTGTTATTGAACACTGAGACTACAGAGAGTTTGATGCAGGGTACCATTTGTTAACTTCAGCTCTTTCTCCCTGCTCCATATCAAGGATGTAGGATCTTCATGAGTACTTAAAAGCATCAGTTCAAGATGGGTCAAGCTGAGGTGGATTTTTTCAGCACTTCTTCAAACTGTCCTGTCATCTGCAAATCAACGAACATGCTGAATCAGGAATCTGAGATCCAGACTAGGTTTTATTGCACTTCAGGCTAACCTAATAGGGGATGGATGTATTTTAGCCCCAAGTAATAACGTGTCAAAATATTTGCCATCTTATATGTCCCTATCTGTTTGAGGGAAAACTTTGAACAAGCAGAATGTGAAACATAAGGACATATCCAGTGGGACCTAACCACATAGTAGAAACAGACTAGATCTAATTTTCTCTCTTCCTCTTGCCCACTTTTCCAGTCCCCTCCTCTGAAGTTTCTATGGTACTTCAGTTGACCATTGTCTTGGTCACCAGTCCAGAGCAACACAAAAAAAAGCAAGAGAAAAGTATGTAAGGCAACATTGCACATGGGTGATCATAATGTTTTAAATTACATATGATTAATACTTTGGTAAAGGGCTATATCAATAAGTTGTTCTCTCCTGGAATCTAAACCCGTCATTAAGTGCTGTGAAGATGTCCTGGAATAGCTTCCAAGATTGGGTTTTAAATAGGGTTTTTTTTATAAAAAGGCCTCACTTTTGACCCAGCAAAGGTTACAGAGGTTGCAGCAAGGCACAGCATTTGCATGTTACACACATCACAGATAAAGCAGTGGAAGTCTACATCTCAAGTACTAGTTTGCTAGATCTAAATGCAAGTTTTAAAAGTAGAAGTGCTAATGGTCTCACCACATCTGTAGGCAATATGCACTCATATCCCTTGCTTCAGAAGGAAAAGATTCTTTTTGAGCTCATTGAAGAAGAAAATCTAGGAACCCTGAACATGTGGCTGTTATTTATTTAGACATTGTAACTGGTCTGAGCACCTATGATCATATTCTGAAGCATTCTAGAGCAGGCAGGCAGGGAGTTATCCCTTGTTAGTGGCATGTGCCTGTGAATTGGGCATTATATTAGCAAAATTAAGAATCATAGTATGTAAATACACTAATGATTCATGCAGTACTGTTTGATGCCTGTGGTTACCACCCCAGCAATTATTTCTCATATCAAGTGCCTGTGAAGCTATAGAAGCTGAGAGTGGCCAGATTCCAATGAGCAAGAAAATAGGTATCTAATCAGAGGTTATCAAAGGCAAGCTTCATCTCAGAAAATTCTCTAAGTCCTATTGGTCAACCAAGGACTTGAAGATAATATTTTCCAGTGGATAAAAATCACCTTGTCTCAGAGGCATCTTGATCTAAGAAAACATAAGGAGCACTCTGAGTAGGATGTTTTGTGTTGTCACGTAGCCACCCTAGACTGAAAAACAACTGTGTGGCAAAAGCAGAAATTATACAGAGGGCTTAAAGGCATTTATATCAGTAAAAATACAGTACTGGTAGTGAGCAATAAAAGGAAGGGGGGTTGTAAGGTGTTATTAGTGATAACCAACATGGGTGCTGCTAGACCATTGATAAAATGATATGCTAGAGTGGAGCATAAAGGTACCTGGAGGATATGGAAATCCCAGCTTTGCACCATCGTGAAGGGTACTGCAGAAGGCAGAAGTGATCTAAAGCATACAGATCAGGAGTAACATTTTGAGGATTTTGGCTTGTTCAGACCAGATCCAGTATGACTATTCAAGACAGCATTGGATAGAGCAAAGGTCTCACAAGCCTATTAGCAATGTCTCCAGACATGCAGTTTTCTAACAATGTTACACATTCAAGAAGAAAGCTTGTTTTCTGGGAAGAAAAGTTTATTAAATCAAGTTCTGACCTTTGAAACTTACAGAGGCACAGTTCTCCACTTAAACGCACACACAAGCAACATCTCTCACACGACTCTATCATCTTCAGTCCCAAATTATACAATGCCAAATTCGTAAACAGACAGTTGTCACCAAGTAGGACTGTTAAAAGTCAACACTAGAACTATTATGTACACAGCAAGTGTACCCATAAGTACATTTTGTAGTTCAAGTTATTGCACAAACTTTACCTGGGTACTCAATTTATTCACATTTTCCTACGTGATTCTCAAGTGAGCTGTAACCATAAAGGTCAGATTATAGACCTCAAACACTTCAACTAATGGAAATAACTTTTATGAGGAAATACATTGTTGTATTTTATAAGGTGCAACCCATGGAGGGAAAACACTATCTCTGTCACTGCATTATGCAATGACTTGCGAATGGGCCCAAGACTATTGGTAGTAACATTTCCAAACCAGCCAGGCAAGCCTGTGTAGGACACCTACAGGGACCAAACCTGGGATTCTGGAGTTGAAAGCACCAGCTCATCACTTACGGCAGAATGAGAATTTGAAATTACTACTGAGGAACTTACAGATCCATACACTTCTGTGTAAAATCTAGCTACCTGAAAAATACTAATAGAGATACTCGCACAAACATTCTTTAAAGCCGTACAGAATTTTGCCCATTTAATCTAAAATGTGGGTCAGCAAACAATTTAGATTTTTCCTTATAACGGCTTCAGTTCCTTTTTCTCTTGGGGTGCATTCAACCTCATGGGAATTAAGTCTCCAAACCAAATGGATAGAAGGCACCTTTTCTCATAAGAAAGTTTAATAAGTAAACTTTAAGGAGGCATTTCAGTTCAGTTACACAGGCAAGTAGGCTTGAATGCTAAAGGATGTCTACTACCCTTCAAATTCTGTAAGAACCTCAGATATAAGAAATGCAGAAATTATATACTGTATGGCTGTGGTATATTACACTAGAAATCTAGACCGAGAAACTAATTTTTATGTGTTAGTATTTTTTAGATCCTGGCATTCTTGCATAGGTTTCTCATTTGAGTTTCAGCTATCAAGCTGACACTAAAGTAATAGGAATGTGATCAAAGGAATATATTTTATGATTTGAATTATTAATTGTAAATTTGGTTAGACCATGGGTTTTCTACAACTGAAGGAAATAACACAGTAGAATTAAGTTTCTTTGGAGTTCTTTGCAGTCATCAGTAGCATTTCTTAGTTTTAAACTATTGTAAAATTTTAAATAAAACATTATATAAAATTTAATTTGGAAATAGTCTAATAGTCTACTAAAAAAATAAACTTCACAAAGCAACCAAGCTCATCTAACCTAAATAAATAATTCCTACATTCTTACTTGTGAATAGCATAAAATTATTTTAAAGATCAGCATGTTTTGACTATCACCTGTGTTCTCCTATCCGAGAATCTATATGACCATTACTGATCATTTACATACTTGATGAAATTACAATATACAGCAATAAAGCTTTAGCTTTTCCAGGTGTAATCATTTAACCTAATTCAGGAATCCAAGTTTTCTGCATAGTCAGAGGAAAAGAAAGACTCATTCAGAAAGTGACCTAAAGAGCACGAAGATAGAATCTTGTACTGCTCTTCTGGAGGTTGCTCTTTCCATCAACACTGTATAGAACTTTAGAAGACTTCATAGCGTAGAAATCCAAGTTGAATGTCTACAGTAAATATTGTCAACATGTCTATGTGAACATGTCTACATGCACAAATTAAGATTGAAATTGCTCCTTACCATCAGTGAATGAGAATCAGCATAAGCTTTGTGATATTCTACAGCTTTTCTTTATTTCTTTAAGACAGTTTTTCTAGTACAACACTCCAATTCAGAATCGGTTTCACATGATACTGCATGTTATGCTAAACCTTTTATTTATTTCCATATTTTTTGCAGAAAAATCTATTGACTGCATAAAGATTATATTTTATATGGCGTTGTATTCCCTATGGTTTTCAATGCACTAAGCCACTCAGTGTCTAATAACACCATTGTCTAAATAAGTCACTTGAATCCAGCTGCTTAAAACAAAAGTAGAATTTAGTCCTAGATCCCTAAATGATGGTTTCCTTACTTTCTTGACTCTAGCATCATGTGACAAGCTGAATTACTACATCTAGTACTCATTTTGTAAGTCATCACGATATTTACACATTCCTTCCTAACACACGATTATCCTAAAATTAGTGTTGAATACTGCTTACCAGTCTTACATTCCAGTTTTAGGATATGGTCCACCATATTTACAGTCACTCAGGTCTAGCTGAAAAACAAGGAGAAAAATATTGAGCATGAAATACACAATAAAGGGAGCCAATTACTCTGTACACCCTACTGTCTCTGTACAGACTTAGTTGCACACCAATTAAATGCAACAGTTCACAGGTAACTTTAAAAGAAAGACCTTAAGAGACAAGCCTATTTGCAATTCTTTAAAACTGTTTTTAGAGCTTTTTTTATATACTGGAGAAATCAAAATAAGCCATGGAAGACCAGGAAAGATAAAAATGACAGAACATAAACACCACATAATCAGCCCCATCAAGTTCCATAACACGTAGGTGCTCCCACTACAAAGAATTATTTAAAGACCACATCCTTAAAAAGAAAAATCTTTCAAAAGATGAAGATGAGCTATTTCTGATTAGAGCCTTGTTCATATTACTGTAATTTCTCCACCATAGTCTTAGGAAGGTGTGTGAGAAGATACCAATCCATTATAGCGATTATTTATACCAGTAAACACACAAGTAGCAAACACATTATACTCTATGACAAACCCAGAAAAAATAGGAGAAATGTAGTTTTGTTCAGGCACATCAAAAAAGGGTTTGCAACACACAAAACTGTTCTGACAATCAGTTTTCCCTAAGTTTCTTAACTTCATAATTTAGTATCTTTTTTTAGTGTCAAATGCCACCTTACTCTTCATCTAAACACACACATAACTCCATTCCAAAAATATTTCTGTTTTGTACGTTTTTAGGAGCTTTACACCATCTGAAGGCCAAGATGCCAAACAACTAGAGGGTGTAAAATTGGTCTGGAAAACTTTCTTGGCAATGGATGAAATTTGATAACGATACTAAGGTCCAGCTATAGACTCAGCGTACTGAGAAAACCCCAAAAGGAAGGAGGGTCCACAGTCCATCCAGAAACTGCAAATGTGTGGAAACACATACCCTTTCTGCCATTATATATCATGGGAACAGGCATTGTGACTTCATTATCTCTACAACTCAAGAAAAATAAAGTACTGTATATGATCAAAACTGGTTTGAATAGTGCTTATTATGAGAATCCACTTCGGCTTTATATCCTGACCCAGAACTGAACACCCTATTCCAGTTTGCTTATAACACAGAGTGCAGAAAGAGCCACCTTCACAGGGAGTTAACCTCCAGCCTCCACAGAACCAGAAGCTCTAGAGAAAAACAAAGAAAATTATTTTGTTAATTGGAAAAAAATGTGTAATTAGATGAAAATTACTCAGTTTAGCCCGCCAAAAATGAAAGTAGTTTTGTGCACAGTTTGTATATGACTGAGTTGGGATCCACTGGGGATTTATCTCAGGTGATATACAAGAGGTCAGATTAGATGATCTATTGAACCTTCTGGCCTTAAACAGTATGAAACAATGAGAGTTTTTATTATATCCAGCCTTGTACGCCTCTCTCTAACTGCAATGCTATAAATTATTAAATATAATAAAAATTTCTAGTCACTTCATTGCTACTTTTTTTAAAGCAAACAAACTGAGTTTTAATATTAGTGAATAAACTGCTTCTTTAAGCTATAATTAGTATAGAAAGAAATTATCAAAATCATTATAATTTAAAGTATGGTGGAAAAATGTTTTGTTTAAATATTTTAAAATTACTTTTATATGATTTAAATACATTTTTGCTTTCAAAGGTAAAAATTTCCATTCACTCAAAAATTACACGCTAACATTTTGTTCAGATCTACTCAATATTTTAACTGAAGATGTACTGTAGCCAGCATACATCCTGAATGAAGCTTTTCTGTTTACCAAAGTTTCTTAAGTGCACCACATAATTCTAATATTTTAACAAGTTTTTGAACATTCTTCCTTTGCAATAATAAAAAATGTCCTAACAGGAGTGATGAAATAACCCTATTATAATAATATAAGCCCATTAAATAACCCTGTTATATTGCCTCAACTGTTTACTCCTGACTACTGTCTATTTCAGTAGTTTACAGCCAGTTACACAATGAAAATAATTTATACTGAAAATTTATATGTCTAGATATATATCTGGAAATCAACTTGAGAGTAGATAACTGGTTTTTATTTTGTTTTGGTTTTTTAGTGGGAGGAATTTAAAGGGAGACCTTCAGGAACATATTTCAATGTACTTGGGTGTGAGTTCAGTTTATCATTGCCAACAATGAGGCCTCGTGTATGTTTTTAAAGAAATTAACATGTAGAGTTGGATTAGTATATTCATATACCTTAGCCTCAGAAAGAAACATTAAAATTATCTAGTCTGATATAAGATATATGATGATCTTTTAGTTTTCACCCGAACTGTATATGAGACCAACAACCTAGATTAAGTTACAACTCCAGTTTTGCTACAGTAATATTTTTAAATAAACTTCACATATTTCTAATTCTTGGTTGTTTTACATCAGTTTACAGATATTTGCTCCTTCTTATGCATTTACTCTAGATTATAGTTTATAAACACACCTTCAAGTGTTTTTAAAGTATTATGACATCCTTTCCCTGTTTTTTATTTTTTTCAGAAATGATGTAAATTTAATGTTTTATTTATTCTCTCAAAAACGTTTTCTCTTGCTCTAACAATATATTAAGATTCTTTCCCCTATCCTAATAATTTTAAATTGCAGACATTTCCCTGAGATAATGTATTTTATATCTCTCTCATCATGATTGTATACATAAGGAAATATCCTACCTACTCCCTGCTGCCCTACTTTTACATTCCAGGGATCACATGAGGCCACGTCTGATCCTCATGAGAGTGATGCACATTCCTGTTGAACTGTAGTTCATGGAATTCACTCTCATCTGTGATGACGAAGATGATCAGTAAAAGCAAAATGGGTCATAACTCTTCTGTTCACAAGGAAAGAAATGGAGGAAAACTATGGAAGTTATTGGTAATTTTTTAGTTTTTTTAAAAGATTTCTGCTGCCTTCTTTTACCCATTGAGAAAACAAGGCCAGTAACTGAATTTTGCCCCATATCATTCAATCTTAATGATCAATAGTCTCCAGTTTAGTTTCTCCTTTTCTGCGCTAATTATCTGTTGCAGCCCATATGCACATATGAATACCACAAAATCTACAGAGACAACATTTACTGCCCACGTTTTAGTAATCAAAGTCCAATACGAATCTCTGTTCTCTGTCAAGGAAAATGCATAAATCCAGAGCCTTTCATTATTTTATCCTTGTAAAATGTTATTTTTTCAGGTAAGTACTGATCAATATAACATTAGCTTTTCAGGAACTAATTTTGAAGACATAATGCAACTGAATTTGGAAAAAAAAAATCTACCTTTACAGTAGTTACCTTTACAGTATTGGTAAAACATATCCCTAAATCCTCAATTTTTGTCTTCAATGTTGTATTGTCCCTATGTGGTTTAATGTTCTAGTGAACAGCAGCAGGTACTTCGATGTCTCCAATTATTGAATCGTTAAAAAAAGAAAAAAGTTCATAGCTTCTAGCAGATTGAACTTGGATTAAGGCTGAGTTGTATATATAATTTTACTGCAGGACATTTTTTCATATTACAGTGTAAGTTTTCTTCCCTTTTAATATACTAATGAACGACAGTTGCTATCAATACAGCTAGGATGTATTGGGGAAAAGTTTTACCAATTTAAGTTATTCTGTCACCAGAGAGAACTGTATAAGAGAAGAGATCATCACAAAATGTGACTGAAGAGTGAACTTACTCTATGTTGCGTCCCTGATTGCTCGTGGCTGTATAATGTTCCGCGGGAGTGTGGTTATGTTGGACACTCATTTCCTGAAATCTTGAGAGTAAATAAAAAACATTTTGATATTGAGAAAGTTGCTCAAAAGATTCTTATGAACAGATGTAATTCATTACAGAAATACAAATACACCTGCTTTAGATTTGATGGAATAAACCATGCTCATTACAATGTCTTTCTATCCCACATACATTCATTAGAACAGAAGAAGCGGAAGAAGAATTTAAAGGAGGGACAACTTTATGAAGCACTAAGCACAAAGGGAAATTTCCCAAATGTACTTTTTTATTTAAACTAGAACAGTGAATGGCACCTTTCTTCCAGCTGATTTTAGCTGGGATAGAATTCATGTTATTTATGGTAGCAAGTATGGTGCTGTTGATAATTCAGGGATGTTTTCATTACTGCTGAGCAGTGCTTACACAGCATCAAGGCCTTCTGTGCTTCTTACCCCACCCCACCAGCACACAGGCTTGAGGTACACAAGGAGTTGGGAGGAGACACAGCTGGGACAGCTGACCCCAAACGGATACCCCACACCATATGGTGTCATGCTCAGCATATAAAGCTGAGGGAAGAAGAAGGAAAGGGGGATGTTCAGAGTGATGGCATCTGACTTACCAAGTTACTGATAAGCATGTTGGAGCCC
Source organism: Pachycephala philippinensis (assembly GCA_013397055.1). NCBI lineage: Eukaryota > Metazoa > Chordata > Aves > Passeriformes > Pachycephala > Pachycephala philippinensis. Next base: position 164,365 of record VWZT01013271.1, read on the forward strand.
TGCCTTCCTGGAGATGGCTGGGCACCTACCCACCTATGGGAAATGGTGAATGAATTCCTCAGGGTTTTTTGCTTGTGTTAGGGGCTTTTGCTTTACCTATTAAAGTGTCTGTATGTCAACCCATGAGTTATGTCACTTTTCCTCATCTGATTTTCTCCCTGATCCTCTGGGTGAGGGAGCGAATGAGTGTCTGTGCTGTGCATAGTTGCTGTCTGTAGTTAAGCCATGATAGTCTTGTTTATTGATTATGCCCACATTCTCAAGTAGAACTGTAAACTTGAATAAGAACTTGTTTCAACAGAAGGCAGATAAATACTTTGCAACTTTAAGAATGGTCTAGTGGCAGAAATGAACAGTGTCTCCTTTTGGTTAGTCAAAAACTCCCTTTATATGCAAACTGTTCAATTTTTTTTTCAGATAATAAGAAAACTTTCACAGATAATCATTTAATATACACGGCTGTGGTTTTTTTGTTTCTTTATACATAGTAGGTAGAAAGGCACTGATTCTGCCAACTTGTCATCTTCATTCTCACAAAATGATGATTTGAACGTTGCCTGAAATCCATTAGGAGATAAATGTGGGTAAAGTTTAAGAACAGAGCCACATGAAGTCTATGAAATATGAATCCCAAGGGTGGCCACCTCTTTTCATTCAAACAGGAAAATAATAATTAAAAGCATCTGATGCATTACACAAGATTGGTTAATTAATTAAATGAAAGTTGTTTGTTTGTACTTTGCTATAATAGAAGAGACAGTACATGCAAATATACTACAGAATGTATACTAATATTGGCATGAAGTTGCAGGTTCACACTGTTGGTACAAATTCTGGCACGTTTTATAGGCCTGATCTGTACACAAAAGGCATGTATAACGAGTAACATTTACATGTTATAAAGGGTGTGAAAATTCTCAACATGCTGATAATTAGAAACACTGTTAGAGGTTACTAGTAGTTGATTGTCTGATGTGAACATTGAAAGACACTGTGCTAACAGTGATATCTAGCTACAGATCTAGTTCATTGAACACAAAAATCAGACAAATTTAAAAAAAAAAAATTCTCAGAAAATGTTTTTTTAATTCCTTCATTGGATTTTGTAAAAGAGCTTTAGAGGGGACTATCATACGCTGAGCACTCAAACAAGGTTTACGTAAGGCAACAATCTTCCTATTTTGTAGTCAGCATGCCTCACCATCAATAAGGTACTAGGCACAGATACATATACAGATATAAATGTTTTGGTCTACACAAGAGTAGTCATGTGGCATTTAGTAAAAATAAAAAACAAACAATAAAACCAAACAAGTCACTAAATTTTCAGCATTTATGTGATCTCTGAGAACTGCCTTTTAGGGCCATACTCTAGTCTATCCTCTGTTATAGCTCAAGAGAAAATGCAGATGCCTCTGTATAGTTTGTATCATCTGGAGGGAAAAGCTAAAAAGCTAATTATACCTATCTGCATGGACATAAGACATTCAGAAATGGATAAGCCTTATGTTTCTAGTACTGAAGTAAGAAACTGCAAATGCTAGCCACAGGTCTTTGACATGTCCAAGGCAATGGGCAAAATACAGTAAAGTTAGGTAGTATGTCCTCATTGTTACTGGATTCGATAATCCTCACTCATAACAAGGCAATACTCCCAAGTGGAAAATCTTCTTCATGGAGATTTGTTTTCCTCTACGTTGTATAATGACCTGACACAAATGAAACAGCAACATTTACTTTGTGATTATAGGGCAGTGTGAACTTTATATTTTATAAAGCAAATGAAATTTGTCATCAGAATTTAGTTGCTTACAAATTTTACAAACCCTTAAATGTAATACAAAAAATAAATGAAGGCAGAGAACCATCTTCTATGTCCCACTGTTAAGTGTAGAAATATCTTATTCTGTCAATGTGATTTCATAGCAGGATGAAAAATGTCAAAAGTGGGGATGACAAATCAGTCTAGTGAGGAAAAATGACTCTCAGACAAGAGATGTCATTTGTCATGATTGCCATTTGACTGCACTTTCTCCTGTCTTCTCTTTCAGATGAATGTTACTTTGCCATTAATTTAAAATTATCTTAAATCAAAGGTGGGTTGAGCATGAAAAGCAAAGGTACCCATCTTTTGAAGTTTTGCAATATGCAGAAACCTATTCAAATGTAAACTTACTGAAAACTGACATACACATTATAAAAAAGGTTATCATCATGAATTGTTAACTTAGAAAATATTATAGTTCTTTAGTTCAAAAGTCCATTTTTCCTAAATACAGGCAACAGCCTGGCTTTTGTTCGAAACTGACACAGCTGAGCACAGCACTCTGAGCCACTGCATAATACGGGTGGTAATTAAGCCACAGCTTCAAGGTTGCATGGGCACAAGACAATTCAGCCTAATGAAGTATCGATTGGCTGCAGTCGAGGTAAAACAAGTTGACATTCATTTAGAGGTAGCAATGCGAATATACCACAAAGCCACCAAAGAAGCAAGGGAAAAAACAATGAAACTGAATTTTAATCTTGCAAACACAATTAAGATTCTTATTTACAGCATGTTGCTATCACTTAAACTAAAGCTAATTGCATACTTACTGCCCTGACATCAGATTCTTAAATCAGCAGAAATTATATTCATAGGCTGTTGGCAAAAAGCACATGAAGTTCAGGGTTTCAATTAGAACCTGTCCTAACACTTCAAAAACCCAACTGCAAAAAAAATACTTATAGTCAAATTTCCACTTTATTTACCCAATGGAGTTTATTTTAAATGCTGTGATAAACTCCTCTGTAACAGAGGCAATGTGATTACTAAAGACAATAGTTTTACCCCTTAATGGAATAATTGCAAGTAGATATTTTTATTGTAACATTATGCAAATATTCAATATAGCTTTTAAAATTAATTTTATTTCTTTTTCTGTCTTACATTATTTATAAAATCATAGCCTTGACCATATTTGTCTCATGTGCACATATAGATATAAAATTACAATATGCATAAAACGCATAGAGCAATGTATAAATGTACATCTTTAAACTTACTTTTGTAATCATTTTGTTGCTAATTACTAAAGTTAATTTTCTAAGAAGTGAAGTGTTCTCAAAAGCCACAGGATGAGTGCAAAATTTTTGACATTAATATCAGCAAAATCTCTAGTAAAACAAGAGATTACTTTTTACTCCTATTACCAAATCTTCAGGAGATTTAGAATGAGGATACAAATATAAAAGTGTTAAATTTTTTTCTGTGTAATATAACATTTAACTTAAAACTCCTGGAATTTTACTTATGTACTTTGAGATTAAAATTAATGAGTAGTTTAACAACTCCAATAAAATATGTCTAAGAGAACAATACTAATTAAAAAGACAACTCGAAAAATAAAAATAATTGAATCCTTTCCAAATTGTATTACTGGTTACAAAGGTTTCTCAGGAATTTCTTTGAATTTGGATTTTTGACTTCTAGTTTAAATAATTCATCAACATCCTTTTTCCTGAATTGTTAACATAAAAAAAAAATTGGCCAAAGAAGACTGTAACTCTGTACACTATCATTTTACACGAAATCCTTACATTTTACAAACAATTACTCATAAATTGCAACAAATGTACTATATTACATCATTCTAACAAAATCTTCCTTATAAGGCTGAAATGTGAATGTATTACAAGTTTTCATCTTCCAAAAGTGCAAACAATTTACAGCTTGCACCAATCACATTTTCTCATGAAAAATACCCCCAAATGACTGAGGAAGTGCTAATGTGTCTAATTGCATTATAGACCCCTCTGGCAGACAGACATTTCTTTAAAAAGTAACTCATTAAATCACTCTGATTGCCAGATGTTGGGATTCACATCAATTGCCCTACTTGTGTACTGAATTAAGGCAGCCTGAGCACTGAAGTAAACCTAAACTATTCTAGTAATCAAAGTATTAATCTAAAAATTCAAAAAATTGAAATCTACATTTCTACTACATTTACTGTATGTGAATTTTTACAGGCAAAATATTTTCATCATCACACTTGTAAACTGATTCCCAGTGTCTATTAAGAGATTTTTGGAATTTAAAATAACAAACAGAAAATGCAAGGTTATTCAAAAAAATAATTTCCCCCAGCATACCAGTGTTAAATACTCAGAACAACAACTGTATTTTTGTACTGGCTGGAGTCTGTGATCATGGTCTGCCTCATCAACTATCATCACCTAATGTGGAAATCATGTAAAAGAAACTTCATGTCATTGTTGTAGATATATTACAAGATATTCCAAACTAAGGTGACAATTTTGTTTTCTCTTGGTGGAAACATATGTGGTCTCTTGAAGCCAGGTCAGCACCCTGCATAACATGAGAAGAAATACTACTCCAGAGCTGATATACTACTTGCCTATAAAATTTCCCCCTTCTGCTTGGTTCAAGTCTATAACCACATCCCCCATTATCTGTGAGGTCTACGGTCTAGATGGAAGTGGCAGATAGAATTTCTAGCCACTAGTACTTTTGTTAAAAGTAAATATTTATCTTGGCAAGGATTCTTCTGGGCCCACATCTCAATTGTGAAGTAATAATGAGAAGAATTCAACCCAGTATCAGTGCAATGGGGATTCCTGAGGCAGAAATGTTCAGTCCAGCAGACTTCAATCCCCTTTCCCAAATGACTGCAGAAAGAATCTCTGTCCACTGGAGATAAGCATTTTGGAATTAATGGCCATTTACAAGTGCTTTCCTTTTGGTAGACTACCTCTCAGACCACTAGTGAAGAAGCTGTGCCCCAGTAAATGGATTAGGGAAAAGCACAGATTACTTTTGAGAGAACTCATCAGCCTAGTTGCTATAAGTGGTCTGGATAGACTGTGCATTCTACCTGAAGAAATGAGGCATATTCACGTAATATCTCAAGGCCTACAACTGTTCTTCTGAAAAATTTCATTTCTTTTTCTGAAGACAAGTTCTCTCTCCATATTGAAAATCCAAATTTTTTACTGCTCTTTCAGAATATGCTATAAATTTTGTACGCAATTGTATTAGTATTAAACAGGATGTTTTTTTAAACATTTAAGTCAATGTTAGAAACATGGTTTTGGTCAACAGTTCATATTTACACATCTTCAAAATTATTAAAAAATAACTCAAAATAATAACAAAAAATGCTGTCATCATTGCATACTTCAATAGTAGGAAAAAAAAAGGACTAATGATGCATTCAAAGTGAAAACAAAAGTTTATTACAGTATTTCAGCTGTTTATTTCCATATCTCATATTACAGCTGTTTATGTCATCAAAATTCTAATCTTTTATTTACTATTTAAACATATTTTCAAACGCAAGTGAAATTAGTTAATTTTGAAGACAATTTAAACCTTCCCCAGTAAAAAAAACAAGTTTTCATAGTATGCTTCCGCTGGTGCTATCTTGTGTTACAATGTTTCTTACTCACAAAAGTAAGTTAAGACAAAAAAATGTAGCAGTAAATGTGTCAGCGAATTTTCTGCATTTCATCAAAATAATTAGAAACATTTCCTGGGAAATTCATAGTTGCTTTCCAAATATGTGTCTACTCACAAAATCTCTGCTTTTTTCTACCTTCTGGTTTTAAGCCCAGGATATTACAATATAACATAAAACCACCACAATCTCATCAGAAAAATACAATTATTTAAAAAACATTATGTCATTTATGAAAAGATATTATTTAGCTGTGTATATATACAGAATTTGGTGCAATTAGGTTTACCTCATCTGAAAATGGAATATAAACACTTAAAAATTGTCAATTGTAATTCTAATTTTCTATATATTCTTAAATTATTTTTTCTGTATCAATATTACTTAGTGATAAAACTACCTCCTAAAATATTTTAATATATATATAATAGTTTTTTTAAAAATATGTGTTTATGTGTTTCATCAGGAACTGTCATGATAGGACAAGGATTAATTGAAAGAGGGTAAATTTGGGTTAGATACCAGGAAGAAATTCTTTACTGTGCGGGTGGTGAGGCACAGGATCAGGTTTCCCAGGAAGGCTGTGGATGCCTCAGCCTGTTCAAGGCCAGGTTGGATAAGGCCTTGAGCATCCTGGTCCAGTGGAAGGTGCCCCTGTCCATGGCAGGGGTTGGGACTAGATGATATTTAAGGTCCATTCCAACCTTTTAACGTTCTATGATTCCATGATTCTATAATAAGATTATTCTATTCTGGCTCATCTTTGAAAGGTTCTAAGCCTATTATGTACACTTTTATCTTTTAAATGTCTTAGAGAGGTAAAGTGCACCGGCAGTTTAGGACTGGAGCCAGGAGTAAACTTGCAGCCTGCATGGTTCTCAGCATATGCTTTATGCATTTAACTACAATTTAAATCATTTTACACTTATATTATCTAGTCACTCCCAAGAGAAAAGAAGAGGGCCAAACACTGTCTTCAAGAAAGACAGAGAAGAGAAATAAACATAAAAAAATGCAGGTTGTGAAAGACAGGGAGTTATATCTATGCCTTATTCAAGTTCCATCAGCTAAACTCTAGCGAAGACATTCAGTTTTGTCAATAAAAAAGAAAAACTCAAAACTGAGAGGTGTCAGTCTGCCTAGTACCATAGTTAAAATCCAGGGATAGTACTTTTTAATTCTTTTAAAATATTTGTTGTAGCCTGTATTGCAAAAATCAGAAGGATATCTGCAAGAAAATGCTTTAAGTAAAGGTTACAAGTGATATACTGTTTCAAAGATCTAATAATAAGATAAATGTATTTTACCAGGAGGTCATCAATTCAGATTCCACAAAAAAATCAGCAATGCTTTGACTTTTAAAAAATGTCATTCCAGTTCATATTAGAGTAATGACTAATTTAGGAGGATGAAAGTCACTGTTTAAATCAGTCTGTCACTATATTTAACAACTCTAAAACTAAAGTTTTAGAGAATCAAACAGGCCCACACCAGATTTTTTACTCCAAGTGATGCCTTTTTTTTTACTCCAAAGCAGATAAACATGAGATCCATGTTGTAAGACATATGCGTGCATTTAAAATTAAAAATTCATTGACTTCTAAATAGAAAAACTCTTTTATAAATACATTATGTTTTCCCTTTTCCTACACTACTCAAGAACTAAGTCAGAAGTAGATGCCTCAGAAGACAATGGAACTGTGAAGAACTTTCCAATCACAGATTCCAAGTCTCTGCTATGGCACTAAATATGCTATATTTTCACTTGCATAAATTTAAAAAGTTGTATCTGAAAACTGATTAGTTTTCTGATCTCCTCATTTAACGGAATGTTCCAGATGTCCATTCCTCAGATGGATAGAGAATGTGTTCTAATTTTTAACAGAAATTTAATTATGATAAAATATATATGTGTTTATAACCATTTGCTCTCTATGCGCAAAACTGTACTTTAAATTTTTCATTCCATGGGCCCAGCTTCATTCATACAAAGTTAGCGTTGCCACAATCTCATCACAATGTCAAGCGAAGACTATGGAGATTATATTATGATGTCAAAATGCAATTGCAAGGAATTTTTATTACTATCTATGGTCACCACATTTACAATATCAAATCATGATGAAAAGTGTTTCAATGTTTCTCTGGAGATGAAATTATAATGTCAAGCTGATGACACAATGAGGTCAGTACAAATCTTCATAGACCCAATTGCAATGTTCATGCAATGGGAAATATATGGAGACTGTCATATAAAGACTATAGAAAAACAAAGTGGACAAAATCTACTGGAACTTCAGCAAGCTTTAAAAACTGTGAAGTTGGAAAAGGCTTTGAAAAATATCCTCTCAAAACATTTCCCTACTCTTCATCACAAGTTTTCTTCAGGTTTTTTCTCCCTAGTATCACCACTGAACTATTCTTTTCTGGATTCTGTGTCCATGATTCCAAGATATTTTGGCTGTTCCTAACTTTTTTCCAGTCCCTGTTTTACATAGCTCCCATTGAGTTTGCCCCTCTTCAGTCCCTAAACTCTACAACAATTTCTCATTTGCTATTATTGAAATGTCAATGTAGTATTTCCTTCATTTTTTTCCTAAGTATTTTTGATTCCTTTCCTGATGACATTAAGACCACGCTTAACTACAAAATGCTCCTCTCACACAGGGTTTGAAGCCTGTTTTTCACTGAACTGCCTACTGATGCCGAGTTTTGTTACTTTTTTGCAGTCTTGGTGGCTTTCTTTTCTGTCTCTACCACAAAAGAAAACTGGATGCCTGTTCCAGTCATCTCCTAAATTACTGTCTGATTTTGTATCACCTTTTCCAAATTTTCAAGTTTAAATGTTTTCTGTACTCTTTCTTAGCACGTGAATTTATCTCAAATAACTTTATTATGTCTGATTATTTCCTTCATCTCTCTTTTTACAGTTCGCATGTTACAAACAGTATCCAGGCCTCCTGTGTATGCAGACCAGGGTTCGGTGTAAATTTCTTTTATAAACTCTCTCTCTGGTAATTACCCAGGGGTAAAGTAATATTTAAAAGAAAATGTGAAATTTTGCTTGGCAGTAGACAGTGTTATATGTCTGAAATATGCTACATTCATTTGGATAAACTTCAGTTTGTGAGCTAGTGTTTGAATCCTCTTTCTATATTTGTACAGATTGATGCTAAGTAAATAATAACTGAAATATTATAAAAAAAATTCCAATATAAAAAAAAAAAATTCAAAACTTTTGCATACCTTTATCTCAGTCAATTTATATCTCTAAATCCTTGGGAGGTTCTTCCTTTATTTGAGTTATCATGGTAGTATTTATGCTCCACTAATAGAATAGAATCTATATTACAAAGAGGTAAAAACAAGTGTCCTATCATCATTAATATTGTGGTTTGAAAATGCATTTACCAGGAACAAACCCTGATATTCTAAAAAATTTAAAGACCATAAAATCCACTGAGGGCTAATCTGATTGATGACCCCGGTGCCAATACAGAGGTAGATCAGTACACACTATACTCTGGTGGTATCTTTAGGGCATATTCATCTTCCTTCTTTTTACACATTTTAATCCTTCTCTTATTTGAGTGTCCTCTTCTAAATTAAAAGGTATTTAAAATCATAATATTGTTACAGTTTTCTAAATCAAGAGTGTACAAAGACTTAACATTTTTCCACTTGTTTAAAGCTGGTATTCATCAGGACAGCATGAATAACAATATTATCTGCACTGAAGCAGATTATTCTCACTTCTTCTTAAATAATAAATTATATTGATGTGATTTATCCAGAACAAGTGCCATAAATATTTTAACCTAATGCTAATACCAATCAACTGGAATGTTTAATGCAAATGCAAAAGAATGTATTTATCATCATTTCCTTATTTTAGAATTTATCTCCTTCATTTTTCCAGCACCAGAATTTGCATGACCTTTTTCTCATAAGGACAATGATAGAATAGTATTGTAGGTTCTTTTCCACCAAGCCCACAGTCTGCTCATTGGCTTTAGGTCAGTGAAGTTTTCCTTTCTTTGATGTTTAATCTCCTTTTCCCTGGTTTAAAAAACTGAATAATTTTACTGAGCTAATGTAAGTTTTAAATTTCTCTGTTACCACTCCAGATTAGACATATTAAATTTGTAAATTGTATGTTCTAAAAGCATTTTGAATCTGCTTTTGTTTTCAGTATCTTTTTCAAAGTAGGAAGAAAAAGTCTTACTTGATTATTAATACAGCAATAGATATAATGCCTCACGTACTCTTTTAGGAAAAAGAAAAAGGAGAAAAAAAGGGGAAAAAGCAAAAACCACAATATTAATAAAAAGGAAGTAAAGCCCATGTTTTTGCAGTAATGGAGAGCTGACAAGTTTTTTTCACAAACTTGACACATAACTAAAGATAGACAAAGGCAAGAAGTATTGAACATAAATAAAGTAGGAGCATATTAATCAAAAGTGATTGTCAACATTTTTAAAAAGGAGGATAGGTTTTATTACTACTTCATATTTTTGTAAAGCGTTACCAAATAACCTAGATATATGTCCAAATATCTTAGATACGTATAGATATAGAAATTGATATACTGTACAGAAAAGTGAGAAGGAGTGAAAAAAAAAAAAACTAAACCAGACTTCAAACCCTAGCATTCCATGACTTCACAGACTGTGAATATTCCAACTTCCTTTCCTCATGTACTGCACACTGAGAAGCAGAGGGTGATTGAGGACACATGGAATTTTACATCCACTGCTTTAATACAATTAAAGCAGCGGATGCAATACTATCTTACTTTTATCCATTAATTGGTGTAGCAAATTACCACTTCTCTCTTCATCAAAGCAGCATGGAAATAGGTGTGAGGTCCTGCAGAGTCATCTTTACACAGGAGCTCTGATCTATGACAAAAGGAGTGATGCACGCATACTGTATGATAGTGTCACAATTGTAAAAATGGAAAATTTCTGTTTAAAGCATCTCATAAGAGAAAAAAATATACTCTACATCGTTTTTTAGTGTCAAATGTAAAGCTTAAAGTCATCGCATTAACACTTATTCTAATGTGTTTCCAGATTATTACTGTGCCCAGATTCTTGTATACAAGATTAACATAGCAGGGATGTTTGAGGCAGTGGTTAAAGTACCAACCAGGAAAACTATTGTCCATTATGGACATTAAAAATGTGGGTTGTATGCATTGATTAGCTTCTCTGGCCCTTATATGGGCTACCTTTGGCCAACAGTTTGGTTATCCATATTAACATAAAGATGAGTGTGTACACAGTGTCTACATGGCTTGAATATGCAAAATTATCTACGGTGTATCTGCTCAAAACTGATAGATCATGTTAAAGGGAATCATAAACATCAGCCAGATGAAACAATAATCCGAGATCACAGAACCGTAAAATATCATGAGAGGGAAGGGACTCACAATGAAACATCAAAGTCCAACATCTGGTCCTGCACAGCACAACCCCAAGAATCACACCATGTGCCTGAGAGCATCGTCCAAAAAGTTTCTTGAACTCTGTCAGGTTTGGTGCTGTGACCACTTCCCTGGGGAGCTGTTCCAGTGCCCAAACACCTTTTGGGTGAAGAACCTTTTTCTAATATCCAGCCTAAACCTCCCTTGACACAGCTGCAGGCCATTGCATGCTGTCACTGGTCACCAGAGAGAAGAGATCAGTGTCTGTCCCTCCTCTTCCACTCACAAGGAAGTTGTAGACTGTGCTGCAGTCTCCCCTCAGTCTCCTCTTCTCCAGGCTGAACAGACCAAGTGATCTCAGCTGCTCCTCATACGGCTTCCCCTCAAGGCCTTTCACCTCTGGACACTCTCTAATAGCTTTACATCCTTATCACATTGTGGTGCCCAACACTGCACACAATATTCAAGGTGAGGCTGCCCCAAAGCAAAGCAGAGCAGAGTGGGACAATCCCCTCCCTTGCCCGGCTGGAGATGCTGTGCCTGATGCACCTCAGGACACGCTTGGCCCTCCTGGCTGCCAGGGCACTGCTGACTCATATTCAACTTTCCATTGAGCAGGACCCTCAGGTCAGCTCTGAATGATTCTGTGAGCAAAGGACTCAACCTGAAAGGAAGTATAAACTAACCTTGAAAATGTGTGACAGTGGAGAGAGGTAGTGGAGGCGACAGCAGAAGGCAAAAGCCTGCCAGAAGTGGTCCCATGCCCTCAGTCACAGGTGCTTCCAGCAGCCACATGCAGCTCACTCACAGCTACCACAGGTACACCCTGGGGACCCGCACCCTGAGTGAATGGAGGTTTCTTGCAGGGGGCTGTCACCCCTGGGGTAAGTAGTGACAGCACAAAGCTCAAGCACAGGATGGGGCTCTTGCACGAGCAGGCTTTTGCAGGTGGGGTCGATCATGTTGAGATGAAAGGGGTCTGCACCCTCCAAAACCTACTGTCTGTGTGTGGGTGTGTGCATGTGTTTCTGTCTGTGTGTGGCTGTGTGCATGTGTTTATCCACAGTTAGAAGTTCTTGGGATTATAGAAGGGCGTTTCAAAATTTCCAGGTATTTATTAACTTTTTCTAAGTATCTAGTGACATGGTTTATTCATTATTGTACCAGTATTGACTCTCAATACATAGTTCATTGATGCTTAGTTAAATATACGTGGTTAATAAATTAATAAATCACTTCAATTTTTATTTGATTTAAACCACACAATGTTTCCCTGCAGCAGAAAGTCTCCACTTTCATCTGAAAAACATCATGAATGAATCAACTGCAAGGTTTTTTGTAATTTCTAGACTTCTAAACACTCCTGTGGTAAAAATAGGAGGAAAAGAAAAAAGAAAATTAAAAAAAAGAAGAAAATAATGCTGTTTTTCCTATAATTTTTCCCTGATTATGAGATGTTCTGGCTAATTCAGAAAAAGAAGACACACAAAATATAGCAGCACTGAATGTTTATAATCTCTCTAAGGTTAGCAATGTTTAGTGAATCCATATGAAGTACCAACTAACTTTGTAATTCTGTTATACATTTGTATTAATGCATACTGAAAAGGCTTTGCTTATCGAAGCAGCAACAACATCCCTACAAGCAATAGCTAATAATGCACCTTGGGGCATAGACTCATGCTAAGAATATAGTATTCATTTTTAGACACTTTCAGGAGAGTAGAAATTTTAGACAAACCAGTACTGTTTTCTGTAACAAGATACTTTGTTGTAAAGTATGCAGAAATTATCAAATAACCCCCATCTAGAAGATTCTTAGCAACAAAAATGTAAATATCACTAGTGTTTATCTATGAAATACTTTTGCAATGAAACCTATTCACATTTCCTTTTATTTAGAGAAACCTATGGTCCACAGATCTCTTGCTTCTCAACATTACTGAAGACCTCATGACAGCAGTCTTTTATCTTTCAATGAAGTGAAAATTGGGAAAAAAAGAATGAGAACTACACATGAATATTTACAAAACACAGAAAGAAAATTCAAATGAAAATTGCCATCCACAAATATAAGCTTAACCTGGGTTTCACCAATAAGATGGTAAAAATGGTTCATGTTACATTGGAAGACCCACTTTTTGTGTCCATTCACAGTAAATATACTTTCCCCTGAAGACTTGGATTTCCCCATAGTTTGACAGGGCATCAGTCAGAACACATGCAGATACAATGGTAAGTGTTATAAAATTCTTAACAAGGGTAGATAGGCAGAAATTCAAAATATAATGTAGGTCAGATCTTTCCACTTGTTTGAGCTATGATTTGAAGAAGGGAATTAAATTCCCATATCTCACTGACTTTCACTGGGATTTGGGAACCAGAAACTTCTTTAAAAACCCTAGCTTTTATTGAAAATTCTCACGGTCACTTTGAGAACCATCCTCTTGTGTGTCAGGTGCACTTTAACTGGATTTGAAGGCAGTTACTCCTCCCCTCACTGGACTCACAGATACTCCTTTGTGAGCTGTAATGTGGGCTCTTCAATACATTTAGTTCTATGAATAATTAATGCGTCTCCTGCTCTCACCACTTGATTTCCAGTTATTTGCGTTGCATGCAATATGCTGAGCCAGTTTCATAGCTCCTAGACTCAAATGCAGGTTTCCAATCTCATTAAGTGTAATGGGATATGAAAAATAAGCGTTTAAATAAAAAAAATAAAAAAAAAAAAGAAAGGACTGTAAACCTGTTTCACATTTCTTAAAAATAGTAAAAGTAAAACCTCCAAGAAAGAAAACATAGGTGTTGTTTATGGAAGAAGAAATAAAAGATTCTATGCTAAAATTCAGTAAGCATCAGAGAGGATTTTTTTGTTTGATGTTTTATTTTGTTTAAGTTGGGGGGAGGGTGTTTTGGCTTTGTTTGTTTCTAGTTCTGTTAAAAAAATGAAAAAAACATCTGAAATATCATCTTTTGGTTGGTTTTCATTCATTTGCTAAACGTAACTGGGACAGAGTTTACAAAAGCCAACTTGTCATTCAAGCTAGCCACCACACTTCATGGATGACTGAATAAAAATGAGTTTTTCAAGAGGTAACCAAAAGTACTGCCTCAGTGAATCTGTATGTACTTACATACTGGACATAGAAGAAAAAAATCAGTTAGATGTCTTTCTAAGACAAAGTAGATCAATCTCATGGCTTCTGTAAGATATAAGATGGATCTGAACAGACTGGATAATTTCCAGAAGCAGTTATATCAGAGCAGATATAATAAAATAAGAGTAGCTGCAAGAAAACAGACTAGATGGAAAATGGAATGCAAAACCTCTAGGCCATTCTGGAAGCAAGGAGGAGAGTCCAGGAACTTTTTATTATTTAGGTATTGAATTAAAATATTAGTTGTTAAAACTCTTAACAAATGTTGGCATATTAAATAAGTTTCCATTTACTGATTTTAGAAATATGTCTTCACGTTTATGGAAGCAGCTATTTATGGAAAAGTCTTTTCTATAAGTGTTGTAATGAAAAGTTGTAATTTAATTTATTCATTACAGTTTAACTGATGAACTTCAGTTAATTTAAAATAATTTGTACAAAGAAGAGAATATCTATTTCTGTTACTAAAGCAATGTAAATCTGGAGTCGTTTCTGTGGTTTCACTGAGTTTTAATTCAGGTCTTAATTTTTGTTTTATTTTTCTGCACTTTTTTTATCATAGACTTAAAATTAAAGAATAACTAACTGACATATAGTTCATGTTTTGATCCTACTACTAAACCAAAAAAAATTACTTACTAAATGCAGAATCCATCAAAACAGAATTAGAAAGTTATATCAAAAAAAAAAAAAATCCTTGACATTTTATTATTTGCAAGACAAATAAATTTTTTAGTTCCTTAACATGGTATTCTTATTTGCTTTTTTTTCTCTAGGGGGAAGTTTCAGACCCATTCCTTTCTGATTCTTAAGCATCATTCAGTTTGCTTTCTCCAAAAGCTGAGCAGTAAAAAAGACTTGATCAGGGATTGCAATCTCTTCCTTTCAACTTAAAGGCTGAGAAACTTGACCTTTTTGCTGTTCAGTCATTTAAATTTCCAGGTTCATATCTCAGAGATATATGGGGAGTTTGTGGTTCTGCAGGTGGATGGAAGTGACACGTCCATCTCAAGAGCAGAAAGAAGGATAGACAAAACAGTGGGTATACAGTGACTTTTCTTCTCTACAAGACCTGACATCTTTGATTCTCTCCTCTTTGCAGCATCTCAATCTTTTTTGGGCAAGACAGTGCAAAGAAGCAATAATCCTCAGTGTTTGTAAGTGTTTGAAACAAAGATTCACCCAGCCCATCCTCCTGTCTCCAGAAGTGACCCACAGAACCTGGTCGCTGCAGTAAAGATACAGCCGTGTTCTCCCAGAACATTTTCACAAGCTCAAGAGACATGCAGCATGGAAAATCTCAACATGTTATCTCTCTCTGGGATAAGTTATAGGTCTATCAAATAGCCAAACACTGGAACAACATCCATAACAGATATATCAGGAAGTATTCAGCTGCTTGAATATAGTCCCCCTTTATGTGACGTGTTCATTACACACAAAAAAATGCAAATGTCTTCCAGACAACAATATGATTACATTTAGTCTGAAATATAGGAAAAACATTTCATATACATATAAATGGATTAAAATTCAGAACGTACAATAGATTTTTAACTGTAAGTGTAAGCTCGTAGACAAGTACACTATATGTTCTTGTTCTTGAAAACTTATTATATGCTTCCTAGTCTACTCCTAGTTCTGTATGTATAAATAAATGTACGTGTAAATAAAATTGCTTGATACAAGTGATACTTAGCTTTTTTTTTTTCTTTTGGATGCTTGTAAATATAAGCTGAAACCCAGACTTATCTAAGCCAAAGAAGGTTTTAGAGATAAGACAAAGTACTCTCCAGTTTCATTAAGAAGCATAATATAATCCTAACACAGCGCTGTAGATGTCAACTGAGCTTCTCACGAGAGCAGAGGGTGCAGAAGTCATTACATATTTTGTTTAAAACCGCCTGTAAAAGTAATGAGGATTTATGTTTGGAATGCTCTTGTTAAAACACAAAGTTCAGCCTGATTCTGTGTAACATACTGTGAAAAATCAGCAGAGTTATTGGAAGCAGTGATACCTTACTGCCGCACCCCAGAATGGCTGCTGACAGCTTTGGGGTTCATCCACAGTGGCTGCAGAGGCACAAGGTCTGGGCAGCCGGGGGCTGTGGGGTGATGGCAGTGGGAGCAGCCCGTGCACTGCTCTGTGCCAGGAGGGATTCCCACCAGCTCTGGCACAGGAATGAGCACTTTGGTGTGTGCCAGAGCTTTGCTTTCTTGCCAGAGCCCACGGTCCCCTCAGCAGAGGTGTGAGGGGTGGGATGAGGGGTGCATGCACACACCCCTGAGGGACCGCCCTGCCTCATCTTCCCCTCCTCGCATCACCGCATCACCAGAGGAGTTTTCATCAGGTGTGTGCAACCCTTGGAGAACAGAAGGGCAATTAACTCTTGTGAAGGGGAGAATGCATGAGTTTGACACAATGTTTGTATTCCTGCTTTCCCCAATACCCAAGTCAGTGATCAAAAGTTTGCTTTTATCGGCAATAAATTGCATACAGTTCTCTGACTCACAAGTGTTTTGCCTGGGACAAGTTTGTTGCTGGTTTACAAGGCCTACCACACTCCATTTCTGTATGTTCTATCCAGTGCTGGTGTGCTGTTAAACACTTTGTTCTTTGAGGCATGCGTTTATGTGGAAAGGGCCCTAGAGGTGCAAGTTATTTCACTTAATGAACAACCAAAGAAACGGAACATTTTAAGATTTCTTGTCGTTCAATGATATTTTTTCCTCTCTCATTAGTATTTTCCTCTTCTCTAAGAAATTAATACCAGCCTAACTGGTTCCAGCCTTAAACTTAAATTTAAAATATTCCGTCTTTATTTTTTCCCTAATCTAGAGTTATTCATATCACATTAGCAATACAGAGATGCTTCAAGTATTGCCACGTTGAAAACACTACTTAATTTTTCTTTTAAAAAAAAATTCCAGCTTATTTCTGTAATATTAATGTATACCATCTTTATTCTGTAATAGGAGACACAATATGTTTTAATTTTTTATTAAATTTTTCACTTTAAAACAAAGGATTTTCTGTAATTTTTTACTTTATTAAGTTATACATACTCAGTCATTAATCAGAAAAAAAGTTTACACAAAAAAGCGGGACATACAATCAGTCCAATACAAGTAGGAGAAACTTCATTCTCTCCCTAGAAATGCATGGAAATCTTAAGAAAATGCAACTGAGTTAAATCTTAGCTTTTGTACTGCCATTATCTATATATACTCCTGGTAGAAAGAAGGGACAACAATTTCTCAGAAAGTCTGCTGTCAGGAGGACAATGGCTAGGAGTTTTTCCAGCTGATCTGCCTGAATGTTCTTCTTAATACAGGAGTAAACATTGTAACACCTTGGAAGAGATATGAATGATAGGAGAAATATCTTCTTGATCTTTTATTGTAGGGTTCTGCTTAGCTGAGGCATGTCCACCTTCTCTAGCAACAAAAAACATTGCCAGCATTGCCAGTATGTATGATAGTGGAAAACTGACATTATTGTCTTGATGTAGGTAGTTGTTACTAAATAAAAACTTGAATTATAAACTTGATTGGGCTCAGACAAAGAGCCCAAAACTTATACACTTGATATAGGTTTAAATAGTTGACCATGTCTTGTTAATATATGTGGAATAATCTCTGTTGTCTGCTCATAGAAAGGAAAGAGACTCAAGTGATCAGCTGCAGCAGTTTTCATTCCTTCAGTATCTCTGTATATAGTCCAGAAAATTCCCCAGGAGAAAACTGGCATTATACACAGCTGCAAGAAATAAATTGGAGGAACTGATAACAACTCTTGCCTATTCTTGATTAAAGACTATTTCTCTTCTGTTTAGTCTTTGAAAGTTTTATTATAATACTGGCATAGATCTCCAGTCTAGAGTGTTGGATCTTCTGCTGGCATTGGTATCAAGCCTTATGCATGGAGGCTTCCCACTGGGAAAAAAACTCAATTAATACATCACTGCTGTTTTTGTGGGACTGTGTTCTGACACCAGTGGATGACATTAAAACCAAGAGGTCTTCAGTACATCTCTGAATGCAAGTCACAGAATAGGATTGCAAAACTGAAACATTGAAACCTATCAAAATTGAATTTCATATTCTTAAAAATTCACATTTTTATTCTCAATCATATATATGGAAGTGCTTTTTAGCATTAAACCACCGTAAATCTAATGATTTTCAATTTTAAGTAAGTGTTTTCATTGTTTTTTGAGATAAACAGATACAAAAACATCTTCAATGCAAAAAAATATTAAGATATTTTTAATTTGAAAATTACATTATTAAAAGTTAAATATAAATGGGAATATTGAGGCATAAAATCAATTTTGAAGTTATTTCCACAGCAGGTGAGTTCCTACTACTTTTTACTTCAAGTTGTATTTTACATAGTCTTTGTTCCATTATCAAGCATTAAGAATAGTTAGGATAATTGAATTGACGAAGTGTTTCTCCTAATTTTGATTATATTCATAATAGGAAACAACTTGTAACAGTTTATTGAAATAGTCCAGGAAGGGAGAAGGAGAAGGTAGGAGATTATCAGATTAAAAAAAAAAAAAAGAAAAAAAAAAGAAGCAAGCTTTACCCCTTTACTCTTATTTTTACATTGTTCAGGTGTGCGCTTCAATATGTTTATAATTTTTTCTGAAACTTTTTACGATTTCAATTAATTTTAAGGGTCAGGGTAAAGTGTTCATGTTGTTTAACCAGTCTTATAGGGATAACATATGTCCTGTGTTGTCCACCCTTTATTACAGAATTTTGCATGTTATAGCATCTGCAATCTCTGGTCTCTGGTTTGTTCAATCTAATACACAGCAGCTTCGTTTTCATACTTTCTTTTTGGATATTTGATATATTTTAAAATTATTTTGTCAGGGCATGCAGAGATGCTTTGGGTTTGGTGGAGGTTTGTTTTTTGCTTCTATGTTTTGGTTGGTTTTTTTTTTCTAATTCCCTAGAGCATCAGTTCTTGATTATTTACTTATCTTTAAAAATGCCTTTGTTCATCTTGTACGTTTCTGTCTCTTTGCTTGTGACATTCCTTCTAACTATAAGTTTTCCTTAATTGGCAGGTTTGCATTTGAGTTTCCTACGTGGAATGACCCCTTGTTCCTTGTTCTGCAGTGTCAGGAAACAGAAATGTCATTGCTGATTAGGGGCCTGAACCCTCTGCTCCTCCTTCTCATACAGTAGGCAATCTTGTTCTGTACACACTCTAGCTGCAGGGTCAGCCTTAGGGGAACTCTAAACAAGTGTCCACATGGGATACCAAAGTGGAAGGGGCACTGATAGGGGCAAGTATTCTTTGAGCTCATTTGTCTACCACAGAAAGTCTCTTCTGTCCCTTTAAGTGTAAAATGTCCACTGGCATTGCCCAAGTGTGTACATTTTAACCAGATAGAAGCATTTTTGTGCCTCTGGCTTACTACACATGTACATCAGTGATGTTAATAACACCTCTGCCTAACAATGTGACACTGAGATGTACTTCTAATGGTTGTCTTTCCTCTGAACTGAGATACAAAAGCTTTCATTTTTGGTTCTGAAACCCTCTGTTAAACCAACTTTGACCTCATCCCAGGGCATGATTACCTAGTCTTGCTTGGGGCACCTGAAGCTCTAAAGATGGCCTTGTGTAGCTGTGGTTGAAAATCTCTCTGCTTAGTGCACAGAGTGCATCCTGTCTTACAACTGAGTGGAAACCTCTGCTTTTTCCACTTTTGCTCCTCACCTAGGGAAGTGGAACAAACCAGAAGAGGGAGGAAGAGAAACTACACAGAAAAGAACAGACAGTAGTGGCTTCAAGCGGCAGGGAACATGCATAAGACCAAAACTTCACCCTAAACCAAAGGATTCTGCAAAACAGAGAAACTAAAAAGAGGGGAGTGGGAATAACACTTTACTTCCTACCATATTCGTAGCCTGAAGGAAGTCTATGGATGATCTACAAAGATGAGGAAATGGAAATGAAATATAAAGGACTAACTATGGATCCCTTTTACAGCAACTGAGAAAACTGATATTGCTTGGAGTATTTCAGGGATAAAGGAAGAGCTTTACTCCCTAGTGCAGGCCATAAGAGCAGTTCTATAGTCACAAGGATAACTTGTTATCTACAGCAACTTCAGATCCAAACCAAATCTATTAATCCATTACATGAGCTCATAAGCTCATATGAATTTGATTTCCATTCTACTTATCTAAATAGCATTGCAAATAAAATATTTGTACACATTAGAAAAAAAATTTTAAAAAAAGTTGAGTATCTGTGTACTTATTTTGTCAGACAGGTATATAGGTCTAGTATTAAACAAGGTTATTGCTGATATATGCTTTTAATCAACGTATTAAATAAATATCTACATTTTTATGAATTAATAGACATAGAAAAGAGAAAAAAAGAAAGACCATTTGTTATTTTTTCAAAAATATAATCTAGAGGTGTCAGTGAGCCACATTTCTACAAACTCCTTCAATAAGAGTAAGTAAAACCTTTTACCAGTTTCATAAAGCTGTTTTTGGAAGAGATGTAAAATTCAGCTCCTCCTGACTGGCTTGTCATTAAAAATCCCATGGCACTTTTCACAAAAGAAGGGCTATTAACTATAATATTCTGGCCAAAGTCCAAGTCACTTTGTGGCTACCAAATCCCCAGCTGAAATAGTTAGTGTGCATTTTCCTCAAAACCATACTCTGTAGACGACTAGTTTTTTTCTAACAGGCAATGTCATTTTGATAAGGCTTATATGAACATTTAATATGATTATTTTGGATCAATACAGTGATCCTTTAAAATAAAAGTTAACATAATAGCAAATCTATAAATTCTCAGCAGCATTTAAAAAAATCAGATATTTTGAAAGACATTATTTGGTTATTGGCATGCCCTTCTTTTTATGATTTTTTTTTCTCTCTCAGGAATTTTCAGGAATAAGCTTATACATAATGTAGTGATATTTGGTACCTGATATATCATCCTAACCTGGAATCCATGGGCAGGTAATTAAACAAGTATCCAGTCCTAGAATTCTGAGTTTCTCCCTTTTATTGGGCAATTGTTTTAGATAATTCAGCGGGGAAAAAAATTGTATTTAGTATGACTTGTTTAGATGAGATGCTGTGAGAACATTTGGTTTTCAAAAATGTTATCCTTACTACTGAAATGCAGAACATCTGTTCTATCCTAGGTCATCTGTGAGAGCTGAACAGCAGTTTCTTCTACTCTGCACAGGCTGAAGGTATGTACTGTATTTGATGTTGTGACACTGGTTTGGGATTAGCCTACGAGTGCTGTCTCAGACCAAGACAGATCCATAAGAAAATCCAGTCCATGATGTTTTCCACATGTTTTCAGCCACACAATTAGCCTCTCACTTTCCTGAACATTAAATGTATCTAGAAATTATCTGAGAAAATCTCTTACTGCCTACTTCCTAACAATGCAACTTAACACAAGTTCACCAAGCTAAATCGAAATGAGTAGGTTTA
Organism: Pachycephala philippinensis; assembly: GCA_013397055.1. Classification (NCBI taxonomy): domain Eukaryota; kingdom Metazoa; phylum Chordata; class Aves; order Passeriformes; genus Pachycephala; species Pachycephala philippinensis. Next base: position 185,919 of record VWZT01013271.1, read on the forward strand.
GAACAGTCTGACATTTTGGTAAGTATCAGGCAGTGAGGAATCCTAGTCAAATAAGGCTGCTTCTAAGGGTTGCAGTAGGGGTTCATATTAGGCTTGACACCCTTCAATATTTATCAGTTCTCTGAAAAGCAAAGATAAAATCAGAGCTGATAAAATTTATGGGATGACACAAAGATTGGCACACTGGTAAATAATGAAGACAGGCAGTCATGGGAAGTGATCTGTATCACTTGATGACTGAACTGATTCAAATCATGTACAGCCAAAGTTACAGATATGATTTTGCAGGAATAAGGAGCTACAATTAGGTGGGACATTAGAAAAGTTAAAGGTAGTGATTCCAATTCCAGTTTGGTGCATAGTGTATGTCCTGGTAAAGATGGGCATATACATTTTCCATGTGAGAAGAAAATCTTGCTTTTTCCTTTTGTCCTCACAACTCTTTTGACTCTCACAACTGCCTTCTAAGAACTGATTGGCTTCTGACCCTTTTATTTAAGTGTCTGCATCTTATTTACATTCATGTTTATGAGTTTACTGTTGTTAGGGAAAGAAGGAAAATTTCCATCCTAAGGCTTCACCATGTTTGAGTCCATTTCTAGAGTATCATAAAGTATCCTCACAAAACATTGATAAACATATACCATAGACAAGTCATTCAATCTGAGCCTCCGGTTAAATGCAATAGCAAAAAGAGACTGTCTGATCTGTTGATATGTAAAGGGAGAATATTGAGTAGGATTAGAGAGGCAATTTTATTTTTGTTGTTCCAGTATGCATTTTCAAAAGATTACTGAAAAATTTAGGAGGGTTTAGATAAAAATGATTCAATGTCTGGAGAAAAAAGCTCAAGCATGAGAGACTTAAATAACTTTGCATGGATCACCAAAAAAAAAAAAAGTCCAGGGAGAAAGACTAGGCTTCTAAAGAGAATCTGTAGTCTGGTAAAGAAGGGATGAGTATTTTAGAGGCTGAAGAAGGACAAAGTCAAATTAAAAAAAAAAAGAATGATTAGTTATCACTGAGGATGAGGGAACTGCCTCATGCTGTATTTAGGTGAAGATAGGATGGTTTGCTGGAAAATATACTTCAGTCAAACTCAAATTACTGGATTCAATGCAGCAATCAGGAGCTAAAAATCTGTTGCTTACTTTACACAGGGGATCAGACTAGAGGTCTCATCAACCCTTTTTTTGACCCTAAATTGTACAGAAATTTTGTATCAAATTCAGTTAATGGCCCTGACAATTCTGTTTCACTTTTCATCATTTCAAATCTCACCAGACTTGAGACTTCACTAGGGCAAGAAGCTAAGCATTCGTGAGAAATCCCTGACTCAGGGAGATCCCACTGTATGTGATTTTAAAATAACAGGAAGCATAAAGCAATACCAGATGTGAAATTTCCAAGACGAGTGTGAAAGGACAGTGTCGGTGTAAGCATGAAGGCTGAAAAAAGACACAGTCCGTCTTGGAGGGGGAAGGAGGAAAGATGTGGATGAGGAAGGAGAGAGACCTCCAAGGATTAGTTTGGATAAATATGAGATTAGTATCCAAACTTCTTGGTACTTCTCCAAACTAAACTTCTAACCTTTAAGGCTTCATCCACCCATCGTAATTTTAGCTGATCTTGAAGACTCAAGCTGCCAAGGTCATGGCTATTAAAGGGCAGAGGAGGAGACTATTAAAAAAACAAAACAAAACAAAAAACCCCCAAAGCTTTTAAAAAATAATTTATGCTAATTACATTTGTGAAATAATTTTTCCTGCATGTCCTAACATGGAATATCTCCATAGTCTGCATCTGTTTATCATCTAAGATGTGTTAGCAAGATGTGACTGCTCATCATTCTGCTCTCTCACAGCATGTTACAGTCACTGTAATAACATGTACAATAGAAATAAACTACTTGATCCCTCATTAGAAAATAAATTATACTGCCCTCATACATTTACTTTACTTGTAAAACATTAGAATAGAGCTCATGAAAACATTTACCCACAAGAAAATCACATAGTTAAATATGATCCAATACATACATTGCTACCTAAGGCTCCTTGGAATAATTTCTCCAGCCTGTAGATAGGAGGTTTTTAAATACATCTCTGGCATTTTTCCAGTACTGTTATTAAGCTCTTGGAATTTCCCCTTTTCTGTGGTTCCTTTATGTGTTTCTTGTCATTCCAGTATCTCCAAGTTCCTCAATTTTCACCCTATAAACAGGCACTGGCACAATCCTGATCAACTATTATATAATGGAATTTATCATGTATATTAAGTTACAATTCTTGAGGGTTTTTTAACCTCTCTGCTTAAACTTCAGTTTTATTTCAGGGTATTATGATGCATAGCATTTCTGGAAATTCATGTTTTCTTTCAGATCTCTTCTCTCCCAACGTTTTAGCACACAGCCTTTATAACAGCACTGTCACCATAATTCTGGATCTCAAAATTATAACCATATTGTAATCTCAGGAATGAAACCTTTCTAAAAGGATTTGTGGGAAAAAAAAAGAACAAATAGTCTATCAAAATTATGGTGCTCCACTGCTATGTGACAACACAAATACTTGAGTTACATGAGAGAAATATGTGTTCATTTGGAAGTGGCAGTGATAGTCTCTAAAGAACCTCATGGAGCAGTATATTTATTTTGTTCAAATATGATTATTATCATTCATCTTTATCCAAAAACTCTAATCAAACACTATAAGTTAATATAAAATTCCAAAGGATAGTCTGTTACTTAGGATCTAAGTCTTGCCACAGTCACAAAGGACTTCATACTAAGATCTTTTCTCCCCACTGCGTTTTAAAGCTGTGTTCCCCTTCGCTGAAGGAAGAAAACAAAACCAAACAAACACCAAAATAAAAAACCCCTAAACAAACAAAATAAGACATCAAACCTAAAGTCTTTAATATTTATTGAATAAATACATCTTATTGTAAATAATATAAGTCACATTGCTATGAATTTGAATAAAGATTGACCAAGGATGGATCTCAGGAATTTGCTCATTGACTTCAAGGTTATTTCCTATTTCTATTTATTTGTGTTTTAAAATAAAGTCCTCATTGTCTATCATTCATTCAATCAGCAACCCAAAATACACAAAATCAGAGAAGTGTAAATTTTGTCCACTGATTTTAATGAGGTGTTAACTTTAAAGTGTTAACTTTGAAGCTTAATTGCACCTACAGTAAATACAAATATAGCTAACTGCTTCACTGTCAGATGATGAATATCTTAGCTAAATCTACCCAACATGTCTAAATTTTCATTCAGGAATCCACCATTCATTTGAATGGAACAGAACTATGAAAACTGAGCCCATAACATATACATGAAGCACAGTAAGTGAACCCTGTGCTCTGTTTCAAAAGTCTCATCTAAATAAACACAGATTGAAAATAAAATGCCTTTCTACAGAATTAATTAAAAAAACCAACCTTTTTTTTTCCTTCTACCACTACACAGATATTTATAGTAACATGCAATTTAAACTCTCTGCAAACAATTTAAAAGTGCTATAAGGATTAGAAAACATTTTACAGAAAATCTAAAAAACCCTTTTCTAATGAAGTTAATTTTTGCCAGTCTCAAGAAGAAAGATGAAATATTTGACACTCACTTCCATAAATCTTTCTCATATAAGTCTTTTCCACAGGTTTTCAATTTCAGTAAGATTTAGATAAGACTTGAGAAGTCTTAACTCACTTCCCAAATAGTTCATTTAAATCATGCATTCAGTATTAAGTAGTAGTAGTGTTGTTAAGGGAAGTCAGTAAATTACAAAGAAAAAAAGAATGAGTGATCCCATAACCTGGAGTAAAAATATAATCTAGAGTGACAATAAAAACACAAATTTGTTTTCTCACAAATTTTAAATGACTTGTACTACTGTTTCATCAGATAACATCTCACATACACAAGTCTTTTTTCACAAGAACTTTCAAGAATTTCCCCGAAATTATTTCACTACTAGCATGGAAGAATAGTGATGCTTTAACTGCTTTTCATTCAATTAAAACTGAAGGAGAGATTAAATGGACAAAATACAGTTTCACAGCATAGAAAATATTGTTGATTAGGAGCACGAGGACTAGTACAACAGGACTTTATTATTGGGAAAGAAAATATCAAATATGTGTATTGATTTTTTTAGTGACTTCAGAAACTAATATTTACTGTATATGGCCCATATATATTTTTTAATTCACTTTTGATACTGCTGAATATTTTTACTTATTGAATTGATTAAGACATGCTGGCAATGGTTATTGAATGCACCACAAAACTAAAATTTTCTGAATTTCATATTCAGTTAACAGAATTAATACTGTCAATAGTGTCTGAGGGCTTTAATTATAGGTACTGGCCTCAAGTTTGTTTTCTGACTTTTGTGAGGTGGGGGTAAGATATAGACAGGAACGTAGTGGAATGGTTATGTATATATCAATCTAGTAGTGGAAAATTTAGGGGAGAGAATAGTAGTGCAGGAGGGCAATGGATTCACAACTTCAGTTGTGATTCTGGTTTCCACAATCCCCTTTTGAAGACACTCTTAAGATTTCCACAGTTTTATCACTCTTTTGCTACAAAAATGTATGTGACCAAAACCCCCTAGTTGCTTCTGTTAATTGTAGATCCTGCTGCGCTTTGCTAAAAGGCTTAGGAGTCACTTTACTATATATAATTGAAACCCCCTTGTTTTATGATCATCTCCATCATCATGTAGCTGAAATTACTGAAACACTATGAGAAGAGTTCTGGTTTGAGATTCTATTGCATTACTGGTACATATACTTAACTAGCTGAAAGTAATGCAGAAGAAAAATAATTCTAATTAATAAAAGTTTCATATAAATGGATTTTTTTTGTTTACTATAGACAAACAAATGAAGAGTACACACAGGATTCCCTGCCATTATTCCTGCTGGACAACTGTTAATTTTGGAAGTAAACCATGAAAATAACACCCACTTAAAATGACTCAAACCGCCCCCCCCCAAACCCAACAGTAAATCCTCTCTTTTCCTACACAATCAATGAATCAATCAAAAATAATATTCAGTCTTCAATTTTCCTGTTGTTCTTATAGCATTGCTCCACCTCCTGAAATGACATTACCTGATCTTTACTTCAAAGCAAAAGAATAAGTAGAGGGAAACTTGCAGTAGATTTCCTGGAAAATTCAACTCTTCTTCTCCTCTGCTCTCCAACATCTGAGCAAAGTTGTGGGGTACTTTTCACATGTTGTCACCTTGCTTACTTCCCATTCTTTTTGTTACAATAATTTTATAGATTATTATATTGCTCCAGAACAAACAGTGAAGAGAGAAACAAAAATGCCCTATCTCTTTCTTCCACACAAAATTTATTTATCTCTTTTCTCTCTTCTACACCCCCTCCTAAATTTTTTTGACCTTAATATTTTTTTTTTTTTTACTAGTGGGCAAATATTTCATTGTAATTGATACTATGCTTACATGCCAACATGAAGTTTGACCCGACAGAAACTTTACATTTGTTTTCAAGAATTTTGTAGATAAATATATGAAGACATGAAAGTCTGATTTCTATGGATTAAATGCGAGTTAGTGACTTTTCAATACCTTTGAAAATCTGATTTTTGAGTTCTTTACACCTCAGATTCCTAACTCTAAAATGGTTCCTGCAGAAGCTGAGATAGGGAGGAGATGGTACTACTGTATAGGGATCCAAACATTTGACAAAGAAAAAGAAGCTGTCGTATGGCATCTATAGGAACCTGGACTTGTTGGGAGTTAAGAGAGATTATGTCAGGGCCTGGCTGAAAACATTTCTACTACGGATCAGCAGGTCATATGGCCTCATTCTTTGCTTCACTGTGAATAACACAGAGATGATTTATGCAGATAGATTGTTCTTCAGATATCTGTTCTCTATATGCAGCTGTCCATGAGTAGTGGGTTCTTTCTCTCATCTTCTATTGGCTTACTCAATAGCTTGATTTTGAAATCCTCATTAAAAAGCCCTGAGCAATAAAGGTTGCCGGTCATTCCTATCTGACTGGCAATTCTGATTTGGACAAACGTAAAGCATATATCCAGACTCAAATGATTTGGAAAATTTAAGTTAAGAAAATGTTGTGGTTCAATAGTATTGATTGCCATCCTAACTTTGGTACTTGCTGCTGATTCGTAGCTCTGCCTTGCCATCTTCCTACAGATATGTAAAATGTCCTCTGTAATCTTGACAGATAGGCTCAATTACAATGGTAAGATAACTCTATTATTAAGAAGAACTCTAATATAATAAATCAAACTATAAATAACCTTAAAAGGCTTTTCCACACAGAGCTGTACTTAACATATGCTTTATTAAGTAGAGTTTATAAATTATACATTTCCTCTTATTCTCAGCATCTCAATTTCACCTTATGAGGCCCATTTCAAACAATAGTATAATGTCAACCTAATCAAAAAAGTCTCATGAAATATATAAAATTATATATTTCATGGATACGGGATTCATATTCACTTTAGAACTTTAAATTTTAATTATCTCCCAAAGTTTGAGTTATTCAAGAGGAAGCTGAATGGCAAACCACACTATTGTTTACTGAGTTTATTCAACTGTGCAATTATAAATGTGATAATCATCTAGTACTTTTTTTAAGAGACAGGATTCTCCCTAAGGAAATGTTATTGTGAACAAAGATAGTCTGTAAAAGAAGAATCTGATTTCAAATTTTGCCCTTAAGAATTAAGTCAAGTGAGGTTTTATTTTCTGAATCCCTGAAATTGAATTAATTCCTTTGGTTTTGGCTTATATTTCAGATTAGGCGTTAGCTATCTAAGTTTATATTCTAAATTTACATTCTGTCCCTTTATCAGAATATTAAAGCATCTTACATATCTGCCAAAGAGAAGACAAAAAGGTCTCTGTTTTTCTCTTTCCATCCCTCCTGACAGCAGGAATTGATTGGCTTATTTTTTGGCTTTGGTACTGCTAGGTGAGAAAAGTAGATTTCACTGATTTGTTCTGAAGGTACTGAAATTTATGACCACTTAGATCTAGTCCAGATGTGGTTCCACAGTTGTGGGCAGCTGCCAAAAATCTTTAGCAGCTGTGCAAATGCTTATGACCACGTAGGGAGAATCAGTCTCTCAGGAAATTTCAGTCAATCTCAGAGAGCATGGAAGCTTTGAATTTCACACAATATTCATTGGAAAGCAACTTAGTGCTGTGATCTCAGGCGCTCTTAGTTCAAATACCTTTCTAAAGTTTTTTTTTGAATGAACTTTTGGAAGACTAGACTTCATAAGATCATTATTCATGATAGCAGTTTTCATTGAATCAACTCCATACATGGTATCTATTATGGTCAAAAACCTTAAAAATTCAGATGCTGTACCTGTCCAGTCTAGCCATAAATTGAAGTGCTGCTTCTCTTTTAGTCTCATTTTTACAGATGAAGACTCAGCATGTCTATTTGCTGCCAAAATTAGAAGAACACTCATTGATATTAATAACTGAGCTTTATTTTTTTACTTTTTTTTTTTTTTTCATAGCTTAATGGTAAATGTGAAGCAAATATGATGGGGGATTCTTCATTGCTTGTGAAAATCAGATATTTCAGGCTAGTAACTGGGATACTGGAGAGAAAAAAATAAGAGTTTGAAGGTCTGCACCACAGGTAGCAGACAATAGAGGCAATAATTAAATATTACAGTTATTTCTTTATAATAAATAAAATGTAATTTGAGAATCTTGTTGAGATACATTATTATATTTTAAAATGTTGTAATTTACACTGTAATTAAAAACAATAAACCTTAAAATAATGAATATGTTATAAAGACAAGCACAAATATATAATGCTCTCCTAATATTTTTGACTATGCCTGCCTGAGAATATTAATAGGGGATTCTCCTCTGCTGCCTGGGAGAAAAAAACACCAGGCTGGAGGTCAGTTTTCTCCACTCTTACTAGGATTCCTTGGCCTGATTTCTCACCTCCATTTCTGGCAAGTGTCTGGTCTTTTGCCTTCAGTTACAATCACAGATTTTTTTATTAGCATACTTGGGCTTAAGGGAGAGAAAAGCTATGGTCATGCAACAACCATCTATTCACACCAAAGAGCCTTCTTGATGAGCAGTCCTTACAAGTCCTGTACACAGAACACAGGTCTATTCACATGTCAACAGCTACTGCCAGCTCATCCATACCAACACGGATACACCTGCCTGATGGAAATCTTACTAATATTTCTAGAAAAGGGTTAGTTCTTTCTCAAGAAACATGAGCTTTCAACTTCTCATAATAGGTTATATAGTTTGTTTATTAATTAAGCTAAATCCTAATTATTTTATTGAGAATAGGCTTGGGACCTTTAGAATTTTGTTAAGAGTGATGCAATGAGAACACTTCTATACTAGTTCCAATGTGGACCAGTCAAGTGAACTCCAGTTAGATTTTGCTGTTTTTGATCAGCAAAAAAGTCCAAATAAATACTATCATACTAACATCTTGGACAGCTTAGATCCCTACTCACCGCACTTCTCTTCACTCTTGTGGTTGTTCATAGTGATAGAACTCTTTGCCCTTGGGTGGGATATAGTGACAAGAAAACAAAAATAAGTGTTTGCAAGCATCTGTTTTTCTGCAGCATGGCTTGGAGTTCCACTGTCTGAATGTCATGCAGTCTGCAGAAATGACTGTACAGGAGAGGGGAGAGATTATGAGATAAAACAATGAATTGGATGTAATTTCTTCATGATGTAGCCTTGTCTATATGACTTTTCAACCCAATTTAACATGTTTCTAGAGCCTGGCCGGCATCATGGGAAGGAAGACACTGAGCTTGTTCTCTTGGAGCCAACCATATTACTTCTGGCAGTGTACACAATATCAATAGTGACCCTGTCAGCTCAGTGACAATGGATTACAGCTGATCAAATAACAGGTGGGCCTGACATACTTCTTGTCCAAGATGAGCTTGTCATAATCTTGTACTGCACTGAACAGAATCTGTGAAGTTGGATTGAACCTAAATTCCCACATGGTGCCTGGTTGGGTTCTTAGAACCATCTTGTCAAACGCCTTTTACCAGCCAAGGGACATTCAGAAAAAAGAGAAATATACTGGTAGAAGCACCAGAGACAAGATCAGGACTTGCTCAGCCTACCTCCCATGTCCTCTTAGAGATGACACCGTGGTGGTATTTAATCTTCTTGTAAATGGGTATCTGACAGTCATAATGCTTGCTGAGGGGAGAATATCCATGAAAGCAAGTAAGGACTGTAATTTAGCATAGGTTTTAGGAGGAAACAAAAACTACAGCTGCTCAGGACACATTGAGGCTGGGACTAGAATGAGGAAGAAACAAGTTTGGGTGTGATGGGAAATAGAAGAAGGAATGAGAAGATCATAAGATTATAGAAAATAGTAGGTTGGAAGGGCACTTTGGAGAACATTTGTTCTAAACTTCTGTTGAAGGTAGGGTGTTAGATTAGATTATCAAGGCCCCTGAAAGCCTAGTACTGAATAGTCCACCACTTCCCTGGGTAACATATTTAAAAGTTATGAATAATTTCATGGTATTAATGGATACTGAAATATGAAAGGAAATACTGAAGTATTTTCAGAAAAATTTCACAAAATTTGCTGAATTGTATGTGGCATCTTTGCAAGGAGAATGAGTGAGCTGCAGCAATCATAGGAAGTAAGACAAAATTTCTTATTCTTTTATCTCTATGGTGGCCTCCGTAGCACTTTAGGATTAGTGTTTTTCTTCGCCTCGTGAAGTTTGCATTTCAAATGGAACCCTTGTACTAACTGTAGAAGGGGGAAAGGGGGAAAGGACAGATAACTGTCAGCCTAGCACAGTTTATAGAATTCAGGACTAGGGGCATTTCAGTACTATTTTTCTCACAGACTGGATCAAAGGCTGTAGCGCTGCCAAAACGCTATCACTTTATCTCAACTACTAAAGTGTTCAAAAGGAAAAGCCATGTTTAAGGTTACTAAGACACAATACTTCCAAGAAGCTGCCTATCAGGTTGTCTGCACTGAGCTTTGAGCTCGCTTACAAATGCAGTAGCGATAACAATTTCAAACATGGTTTGGTTGGTCAGATGACAATGTCAAAGTTTCCAAAACTCTTTTCAGGCATGATATTTGAGCTCAAATGATATGTAACAGAGACTTTTGGAAAATGTGTTTAAAATATTATAGCGTATTTAAGGTAGAATTACATGTCAAGCAAGTTCAAATTTGTTATTTAAATATGACTCAGAGCTCAAAGTAGACTGAAAGAGACAGGCTGTCCCATAGTAATATGATGGAACATTTTCTTTAGTGTTTATAAATTATGAGGATGAGACAAAAGAGACCTCATAATGTATTTTGAAATAAATATTCATTTCATACAAGATAATTCATTCACGGCATAATTTTCAGTCTTTGAAAGGCAAAGAATTTACTACAGCTCTGTTTTTCTGTTCTTCATCTTAACAAAGTTTGTGTAGTTCAGACGTCCTAAAATATTGACACCTTTGCTAAGGATGCCCAAAACTCTTCCAGTTATTTGTATGTTCTACTGATCTCTAATTAGGATGCTAAATGGTTTCAAGTGACATACACAAAAGTAAAAGAACACTGTTTCCAACATAACTAGTCTTGCCAAGGGTTTGTGAGCTATATGAATAAAATTAAATACCACTAGATTTTTTTTTAAATATCAAAATATTTATCTGTTTTAAGTCTCTTTAAGTTTTTTATTATGTTACGAAGACTCAAATTAAGTTGCAATTTTAATACTTGACCATCAGAGCTTCTCAGCAGTAGATTAGGAACTGCTTTTTTCAAAAATAAATATACACCTAGATATAATACATACAGATATAATAAATGTACCTTATTTAGAAATTAGCAAAGCATCTGAGAGTTTTGTTATAATAATGTTCCAAGAAATATATTCTATATTTCAGTCACATGTCAGATATGCTAGATGACTGGCATCCTGCATTTTATTAGGCAATGAAGTGAGGAATTTAGATGGACTGTATTAGTAAGTATGAACTTTTAACATATTTTACTGATGAATACTTTTTAGTGCTATGAATAAGTTTTTAGATAGGCCTGTCTTTTATAATACATTTCCTCTAAGGACTTTTGTATTTTTATAGCACTTGTACATTTGGCTTTTTTTAAAGCATGAAATGTTGTTTAGGGCTCTAAATAATTAGCCCTAAACAGAAGGTACAATAGGTACATTATATACAGAGGGTACAATATGCACATTAGCATGAAATTTGTATTTAGTCATTCATTATATAAAAGAATTTTCAGATTAAAAGGTTAAAAACACTAGGATAAGTTCTCCTAAAAACTTTTCCCTGAATTAAAAAAAATCATGAGGAAAGATAAAAACATGTCATCACATTATCCACGACACAATTTGCTTTGGAAGAGACTTTTTTCCTGAAAAGATTATATCCAGTCATTTAGCATGTAACTGTTATGTGTCTGTCTTCTCTGTGACAGTTGCCTGCAGGGTGAAGAGCCTCAATAGATGTAGGATTGAGCAGGCATTACTCAAGGGAACAGAGAAAAAAAGAATTATTATAAAGAAGTTAATAAAAAAATTATTGGTGTACTGTTCCTCTCAGTCTATAAATGTAAATTCTATTGCTTAAAGTTTAGAATTAGAGTCAAACATAGCTTTATATTTGAAGGGTTGTATCACCTATCAACAACTATCATTGTGCAAGTTGACATTATCATCAAGGCCACTATAACAACTGTGGCACATCAGACCAGATATATGTAGCTATCCATCCTACACCAACTACACAGTAAAAATACAGTCAATTAAGAGGCAGTGTTAATTGACTGGAAAATCATTTGGCTGGCTGTGTGTCTTCAAAGCTAAACAAGGTAGGATAAGAGACATCTGTCCCTTGCTTAGTATTCAAGTGGCCCATGAAATATCAGCTTCAATTCATGGTCGTGTTCTCATTTTCAAAGGCCTGTCTATCTTGCGTACCTTTCCCAGCACTCCAGCCATATCACAACTCAAGTGTTTTATTCACCAAATTTAAACGTCAGCAAGAAGAATCCTTGAGTTAGAGACTGCAGCTACTCAAAGTTATCAATGTAAATAAGCAATATGTTGAAAGAGAAAATTTGAAGCTCAAAGAATTCCTGGAGAAATTGTATGTAATAGATATGGCCAATCTAAAGCGGTAAATATAATAACATTTTCTGTAATCCTCAAGACTATTATTTTAAGTTTTAGAAGAAGGGAAATATGAGCATTTTCATGAGATAGAGGCAACAGACTGTGCAGCTGCATAACAATTCAAATGCAGCAAGCAGCAGAACATTGTCCTATTCTGACCATTCTTCTGATCAGTCTTTGCTTCAGGCAGAGTTGGCATACAGTGTCTGGAAACGATGACAGTGATATTTTGGAATGTCTAAGTTCAGATGAAAATGGATAAGAAGTAATGCTTTCTACTTTTGATACAGAACTGTAAAGCATGTAGTAGAAATATTTGGTGACTTTATATCTATCCTGGATAACAACTTGTAGTTGAATTTTAGGGCTAGTCAGTACAGCAGAAGTATTTTAACCCAGTAAAAGTCCAGGCAGCAGTGTGAAATAATGTGGATCCTTGTGAGGTGGCAACACACAAAATTAGAAGAGAGGGACACAGAATTGAAATGGAATGTTTTTATGTTATCATTGAAAACAGTGATGTTCTCCCACTGTTGTTTACTTCTTAAGACAAAGCTTTTAAAATTCTAGTCAGCAATGCTGTTATCAGATAAAATGACACTACACAGAAACAATTAGCTGATTCTATCAGACAAACTAAAATTAAGATCTGATTCAGCCATTGCAATTGATACATTATAGGTCATATTCAAATGAGAGTACCTACTGTTGTGTCAAAGTCTGGAAGAACAAGAACTTCAAAATCCAGTATATATTTGTTATTATTCTGATTTGAACTTTAATATTTGGTCGTATATGTTCTGATTAGAACTTGAATATAACAGTTGGAGGTACTATGTACAAAGTCAATACAAATAATTCCATAAAACATACAAACGATTTATACTAAAAGTGGAGGTTGTACCTTCTTTCAGGAATTACTTTTAATTGTGGTACCAGTGTTTAATGGTATTATTTGCAACTTTATGAATTGATGATATTTATGTTAAGAGAAGGCTTCTCAATTAAAGTACTAACTAAAGAATTTTATCCATTCAGAGAAGAGAAATATTTTCAGAATGACCTCTACAAGTAAACCTATGAGGAAGAAAGAATCTCGGCCATCTCTGACAAGGCATCTAGAGGATGGTGTCTCACCTCCACTTTAGGAAAAACAAAAAAACCCACAAAGAAAATCTCAGAAATAAAAAAAATTCAATTAAGACTAACCCTTAAAATTGCAGATGGATGCATAACTGTAAATTCATTTACTAAGCTGGAACACTGGTAATCTATAGGTAAGATTTTTCAAACGTTAGTATTAACTACAAGCTAAAAGTTAAATTGACATAACAAAGAATGGATTTCACTCATTCTTACAATTAAGCAGAGTGAGTTTAAATTTGGGGTCATACTGAATTCCTTGTTATCCAACCAAACTTTTCATTTATTTCTCATTCCTGTATATCTTCAGAATTCAACAAGCATAAGTGTCATAGGATAGAAATATCAACAGATGTTTTTGATAGCATTTTGCAAGGGCGTAAATGCCCAATGCCAAACCAAAACCAAAATTCACATTTTATGTTAAACGCAAAGTGTTTTTCTGCTGACACCTTCTGCTGGACTCCAGCTCTAAATAATACGTGAGTGGTAAATTGCTTGCCCAGTTGCCAGGCTGCTGAAAGCATTTTAGATATCCTACAATAAGAAATAATTTTTATACTGTTGTCAATGAAAACATATCAAAATTAATCAAAGCATTCCAGTTCTTGTGTAAGATGCAGAGTTTTTCAAATCCCAAATATAAATTTCCCTGACATTTGACATCTTTAAAAAAAAAGAAAAAAATGAAGGAAAAAAAAAGACCAAGAGGCCATCACTATCCTAAGCTGCTTAGAGATAAGGAGGTATTAAAAAATAGAGTTCTGTGACCTGGGGTCATTAATTGATTGTTAGACCAAAAATGAATCTGTGAATAACTACTTTGATTCCCTGTATCATCACAAAAGCATCCTTCCCACATAACGAGTATACTGATAGGAAAGTTTTCATTGCTGTTTTATCACTCCTTTTACCTCAAGCACTACAGGTTTTGGGCTAACGTGAGGTACAGTTCACTAATATACCCTGTATCAATGCACTGACCTTTTACTGTGACTCCTAGCTCCAGGAAGAACTCAGACTTACAATAAGAGTTTAAATTTGAGAGAGGTTATTTTCCAGATCTCTCTTGTTGCTGTTTGGAGGTCAATTGGTTGCAGTGGGGAGAGTAAAGGGTATTTCTAATCATTCTTAGAGCAATGTATTCTGTTAGAGGGCAGTAATATTAAGAAGGAATGTAGGGAAACAGATAAAATGTAATGAAAGTTGCACAGCATAATGATTTTAAAGATTTTAACTAAACATCTACTACTTCTAGATTGTTGAAATGGCTTAACAAGCTGTGGGTTGACCTGTGAAACCCGATGTTCCAAGGGACTGAGATTGACAGTTGGGTTGGGAACGGTAACCCTGTTAACCCAATGAGGTTTTCAATTCTGAAGCACACAGGAAAGTATCAGTCCTTCTCATTTTCCTGGGTGGAAGTAGCAAGAAAGAGAGCACCCAAGTTTGAGCAGCCTTCACCATTAAGGCAACATATAAAATTGGTGCATAATGATGAACATTACTGGAATCTATTACCAAGAGAAGGATGCAGTAGATATATGGGATAACACTCCCTACTGTGAACACTAGTGTTGAACACCTTATACAAGGACACCTCTATGTAACAGAAAGGAAGTTACGCATGCATTTCCACAGGGATTCCAAAGACCAGTATGAATCATCTTCACACTAAATATTGGAAAGCCATTTGAACTTTTCACCTACTGTCATAAATAATTACCAGATTTTCATTAAATTTGCAATGAATATGCTCTGATGTGATCATATTAATGATTTTAAAGAATATCCCAAACAGTTTTTCAGGAGTAATAATCTAAAAAGTGAGCTGCAACTTACTAATGTGGTTATAGATAGTAGGATTCACTGCTGTATTCAAATTCAGTCATTCCATCATGTCCACAATGGCCTAGCCAAAATTACCTTTGCTATAAATACCAAGAGTTGCTGTGTACAGCAGACCAACTCATTGTGCACATTTGGAGAATCAAAGTGGTACTCAAGTATAATCAAATATATGCTAACTGATGGATCAAGTGAAGCCTCATCTCTTCTTTCAAAATTGGTGTTAAAATGATGCTCTGGGAAACCAGTGAAACAACAGACAAATAGATGTCTTCCTACTAATGCCAGCAGAGTTATGCAGTTTATAGCTGAGAATCGCATTATGGATCCTCTGCATCTGTATTACTCTAGCAGGAGCACAGCAAAAACAATTGCCATTTTCCACACCTTTGGGATGAAACATTCTTCTGACTAAGGTACTTTTATATCTTCCCTCCCACAATCTCTCCTCCTGTCTATCTTCCTTGCACAACAAATAGCTGTTAGCCACCTCTAGAAACTTTACATGCTGGGATGAAGGAAGCAGAAAAAAGGACCTTATTTCTTATCAAAGGAACGGGTCAAATGAAGACGATCTAAGGAAAGAAGTAGAATGGCAAAAGTTAAAGTTTCTTTACATTTTCACCTTTTATGCCTTTCCGTGGCTTGATCAGAACAATTCAAGCAAATTCATGCAAAAAAAAAAAATGATATATCTAACAAAATTAGAGGAAAAAGGAAGAATTTATCACGAAATATGAGTTTCTAGTTAATCACTTTGACTTCAAATATTTCACAGTAAAGTTTATAAACCTTCTTTTAGGAGCTTTTCTTTAGCATCTGTAAATCAGGTGTATGACAGAAGAGATGTGAAGAGACTATGCATTTTCTAGCCACCTATGCACCATTAAGACTACCTGCAAAGCAGTTTTTTCTTCAGTCTAGAAGATATACTTGAAATAAAAATATAACTACTAACAATTTTAATCACAACAGGCATTACTTTGAAAAGAATTTTTTTTCTTATGTGAATTTAATGCTCAGTCTTACTGCATTTGGAATATAAAAATATAGAATAGGTTCTTTGCAGCTCCTGTGTAAAGCATGATGGAGAATTCAGACTCTGCTATCAGACACCACCTTCCCAAAGAATGTCTCAGTGAAGTGCGACGTGAAAAGTTAGTAAAAAATTAAGCTCTTCTGCAAAAGGAAATTGTTTACCTGTTCCTTTCCAATTAGATGGCACACCCCTCACAAAAACTTGCCGTTATAAGGACTCAATTTGAGCCTTGAGTCTATTTTGTAAATAGCCACCAAACTGTACACAGGACAATGAATCTCACAACTAAATAAAATAAAAATGATATGTTGTTGGAAGAATTTTGAACCTTGAAAATCTGGCTTAAAAAAAATCAGCAGTCACATCAGATTAGTTTGATCTGAACATTTCTTTCTTAGGATTAGGCAACAGAGAGAAAGAAAAAGGAACAAGGACAGCAATGTCAGAAAAAAGCAAGTAACCGCCACTGTGGACAAAAACAGTAATGAGTGGCACTTTAGGCCTCTAGGATAAATGACCAAATAGTAACAGGACACATATGCACCCAATAATGGATAACACAAATAATGTGGGCAGTTCTGTTGTGCTGGCCAGATTCCTCATGTGTACATGTATAAGTACATGCATTCAAAAATCTATATGGGCATGCCCCAGAAAATCTGAACAATTCTTTCCAAACCAGCCTTCCACAGTTTCTACCTCTTGCTCCCTTCTGATTTCGAACTAGTCAAACAATTAAATTTGAATATTATTATTCTCATATTCTGATTACTTAAACCAAATTTATGAATCTTCTAAAATTCAACCTGACAATACGAAGAGGTATGTGCTTCCCAGTACAACTCATCACTGCAAGTCATTATAAAGGTAAGCATACCAAATAGCTATATTCCACATTTCATATTCCATTACTTACTGCTTGGTCAAACATATAATAAAAATAACTTTGCTTTCTTTTTTCTTTTTTTTTTCTTTTTGAGACTGTTACCATGAAAAAGGACTCACAAAACACCAAGAGAGGCCCAAACATTCCTTTTAAGAATGTTTTATTTCTATTTGACAAAAATGTGGCTTATACTTTTTTTTGAAGCCGAGTTCAATTTACACATGATTTCATTCCGCTTCTCCTCGCCTTTGGAAGGTAATCACAGGGTCCAGATGCCAAGCTATGAAAGATCTTCTCCTTTCAGTTTCTTTCTGAATTAAATTAGATTTTGACTTGAGAAATGTGACCACATTATCTGTTTGAACATAAGGAAACTGCACAAATCCCTCATAAGACCTATGTAAAACTCCTTTTATGTTCAAGAAGGAGCAATTTTCTCATGTCCATATTTCTTAGAAAGGAATCTATGCTTCCCTTTAAGGAACTTGCATTCCAGTGCATATTTTTCTGGTGCAAGTTGAATTTGGGAATCAGTAGGAAAATGCATAATCAATTGGTTATGCAGTATAGCAATTAGATCAAGTTTTGTGAAGATTCCCAATGCAATGATGATTCCATAATACAGCAAAGGTGCCACAGTAAACTGTAAATATAGCTAGGGCTATGCATTTTATGATAAACCTTACTTGAAAAAAGTGTAAGATTTGTCAAAACAAATAAATAAAAAAGGTAAACCCCCAAAATGAACCCAAGGACTTCAATCTGAATCTCCACCGCAACTCTATCTGTGTTCTCTCACATTTTTTCTGTAGCATATGTTAGACTTGTAGAAGAACAAGTGTATGCTCTCTAACTTCATTTAATGGGTCTGGTACAATGGGGATTTTGAGGTGCACCAAAAGGTGGTGAAGCTTCAAGTGAAAAAGTGTAAAGTGAATAGTTTAAACACTCCTACTGCATATAAATATTTAAGCAGTATCTCTGTAGTAAGATAATAGTTGTATTAGGGAAATTATAACTCTCAGAGAAGAATTTATATTTTTTTAATATTTCTTTTCTTTTTTGCTGTACACTCATTTGTTCTTGACAGTTACGTGAACTATGCTACCTGATGTAATTGAAAAACAGATTTCTGAGCATTGTGTTCATAACTGCTTTTAAACAATATTTGTATTACTGAATTCAGTTGGATTTTTTTGAATACTTAACATTTTCTACCTCTAAGTCTGTGTTTTTTTTCTAACAGTGAACACAATTTATAAACATAGAAGTTGAAAAGTGTTTTTAATATCACTCAACTTTATTGTAATTGTGAATTTAAAAGTATATCTAAGACATCAGAAGCAGAAAAAATAATCCTAATAGTGTGACATCCATGCCCCAATACAGTAGTGTAATAGATGAAGGTTCAAAATAAAAGATCAAGAATAAGCACGGCTTTATTATCCATGATCCGATAAAGGTGAAATAAGCTGTGAAGGCAAGCATTATAGACATATGAGCCAGCAGGAATACTGCCAAGAATAGTTCATGGGGCACTGAGCAGCTGGCTGAAAATCACTGCTTTTCCAGGACCTTTGGACACATTTCTAGGCCAGGGGCTCAGAAGCAACCTTACCACTGCCCCTAGTCAGTGTTCCTTCGAAGTACAGTTCATAAATATAAATCAGCTGCTACTTAAGTTGGCAACAGCAACAGTTCAAAATCCTAGAAGTACTGCATTTACTTTTTGGCATTTAAAAATGCATTAATTGGCTGTTTCCTCTTGTGGGTGAGAGGCAGAATTTGGGTGGGGGTGGAATCACATAACTGTTTTTCCATCCTCCCCAGTATGTTGTGCACTTCTAGCAAAAATGTTGAGTGCCACTGATGAGCCAGGCACTTCTCTGCACCAAATGTCCCAAGGAAATCAGTAGCTAAAGTCTTAACTTAGTTCAAAGCATGTGTGTCTAATAGTGGTGATGGAGAAGCTAAAAATTCAGACCTTCATTGTTCCTAAATTAAATAAAAATACTTATAAAAGTAATGCAATAAAGCAGAGGAAGGCAAATTCTCATCATTAAGTTCTTAGTCCCCATAAAAGGGTCTACACAAAACAGACAATAATTTTTTAGAGACAGGATCCATCAAAAAATACTACAATTTGGTAAGTTAAATAGTTTGTGAGAAATCCAGACTATTTTGCCTTTCCCAGCCTTACAAAATCAACAAACTAGAGGATAGAATGTTTGAGGAAGGCATGCCATTCTGCAATGCTCCTGACTTTCTTGCTAGATAGATTTGTGTTCTAGGGAGAATCTTTAAAAAATGTTTAATAAGAACTGCTATATAGCAACTTCACTGTCCACAGTGATAATACTTCAGTGTCACACCTTGGGTAAAACTCCATCTGCCACCTGAGCTTGGGTCATTCTTTGCTATTTTCTGAAATGCTCGTTCATATTATAAATCACTTTTTCTAAGGGTCAATTTTTACAACAATCAACAATATTTCCAGCATATTCACAAGAATATCTATTCATTTTCACTCTAAAAGCAAGTTAACAGAAAACAAAACAGCAACAAAAACTTTCCCCCTCCAAATCAAAATCAGATCAAAACCAGAAGGTTTTCAGCCTTTCAGTATTAGTTGACTTGATTTTAGAAGAAAATTGTTATGTAGGATTGGCAATTTGGAATCATATCTGTACATATCCATTAAACAGAAATATGAAGTAAAATAATAACTCAAATTATTGGGATATATTAGAATATTCAGAATTAGAACAAAATTCTATGCCTGATCATTATCTTCAAGCCTTCAGTTACTTTATAAGGCCAGGAAACTTAATTTGCATTGAATAAATGTTATAGGATTCTAACCAGTATGTGATACAAATCAAATTTAAACAACTACAACTCATTAAAAACATAGAAAAAAAAATTACTGTGGTGAAATTTTCTTGAACAGTAATGTAGTTAGGGGTAAAAAAAAAATTTGTTTCTGTTGCTGGGGTTGTTGTACCTGCTGGCAGTCTTTGCCTAAAGACTTGATGAGACCTTTTAGCCTATATTACTTTGTATTATTTCTAAAGGCTCAGAGTTTAATATTAAGACACAATGCATCAGCTGTTATATTAAAATGCAAATCACAGACAAAATAGAAAGAATGCAGAAACAGTCTCAAGGCTAGCTCTGTGCTTGGATTGTATTTGTACATGTTTATGTTATACTGTAAACAAAAGTCATCTCCCTAGCCAGCATCATCTGGAAATGCGCTACAATGTGAACAGAAGAAATAAAAAATCTGGAAAGTACTTTAAATTATTTTAACCATGCTGATAAATATCACCCAGAAAATTTAATATTATTTCACAGACATTCTTACTCCTTCTAGTTTTCTTTGTGAACTCCTATCCCAAACCCTCCAAAACCCCCCAAAACAAAACAATTCATGAACACCAATGATTTTATTCATATTTCTAAATGTCAAATAAAGGAAGTATCTGACATGCATAATTCCTGTAATGTGATAGATTTCCAATGGATTAATTTTCTTGAAAACATACTTGAAGATCTTGGACAGAGATATTCAACTCCATCAAATACCTTTTAACCATAAATAGATAGAAGTTGCCAGTACTAGTGTACAGCTGAGGTTCTTATAGATTCATACACCTTGTGGAGAGAGATGGGGCAAAAAACAGTTCTTTGACTTTATTGGCCAAACTTTTAACTTTTTTATGACTTAGAGAAGGTTATTTTAAATGTGACTTCTCTACCTCACCTACCCAATACTCATCAATAACTAAATAACAAGAACCTACTGCCTTATCTAAAATTCTCATCCTACTCTAGAGATAAAATCCTCCCAGAATCCTTTATTTTTGCCTGTCTTGATCAGTAAAGAAAGCAGCACAATATATCTGTCCTATGTGTTTCTGAAGCATGGGCAAAGAAGTACTGGTTACTTTATTGCACATTGAGTCATCTTGTCTGGTCATTCTATGGCTATGTCATGATGCTCATTTTTTGAAAGTACTATCTTCCTGCTAAACACAGCCTTTAAAAATAAATGTTCTTAGGAAACATTCTAATTTTGATTATAACTGTGATATATACAACAATCTAAATTAGTTATAATTTCTTCCTCTATGTTATTATGTGTATTCTAAACACACAAAGGTGTAGATGTGTCTTCTTCTGATAGTAACTATGTCAGATGAGAAAGTTCCTGTTACCTTACTCTCCCCTTGACTTTCATACCATATCTTCCTTCTGGAGATTACTACAGGCTGGTGTCTGCTAGCTGAGGTGTGCATAGGGTTTCTTCCTCACCAGTTTCAATTAAATAAGGTGGTTTAGTTCAGAGAGTTTAAATAGTGATTCTGTACTTGTCCATCAAATTTGGATCAAAATGGATTAGGAAGAAATCACAGAAATATTTCTGCTGTCATAGCTGATGAGGCAGTAAACAT
Organism: Pachycephala philippinensis; assembly: GCA_013397055.1. Lineage (NCBI taxonomy): Eukaryota > Metazoa > Chordata > Aves > Passeriformes > Pachycephala > Pachycephala philippinensis. The sequence continues at coordinate 207,523 of VWZT01013271.1, forward strand.
ATTCAGACAGCCCAGCTGCAGGTATGTGGTTGTGTGAAAGCGTTGTTGAGTGTCTGAGAACTTTCTACAACATAAACCACAGATTAAAGAACTCCTATTCTCTTAGAAAACATGTCAACCCCCTCTAAAAGCACCAGACGCCAGTCTTACCAGAAAAAAAAAAAAGAGAAAAAGAAGTGGCAGATTCTGATCTCGTTTACTTTCAGGCACATCTAAAAGCTTAAACATTTTAAATGATATTTTACAGAATTACAATTAGGTTTTGCAGTGCAGCAGTCTGGATACGGATGGGTTCGTATATATTGCAAGTATACAAACAGCAGTCAAAACACTTTTTAGAAACTTCAAGATGGCTGAAAGGTTTTGCAAGCTCTTTAAAATTCCCATTAACTCTATGATATGAAAAATCCTTGCTGATTTGATGGTCCCATGGAGAGTAATGGGAGTGTTGCTAAGACTAATGGCTGCATAACAGAGCTGATAAATGTGCGAGAGAGAATACAGCAACTTAAGATCATATGCCATTTTGTATGGTGCAATTTAATATTACAGGATTCATAATGCATATCTTTAAATAAGTTAATAATGACAGAGTTGGAGTTAGTGCACATTGTGTTCAATTCTTACAATAAAAAGCTTTAATCTGAAAATAAAATACATTGGGAAACTACTATCAAGTAAATATTCATCTTGATGAACCTCCATGAGTACAAGAGAAATAGCAAAATAATCAATGAACAGGATAAATTCACTGACAGAAAAGGAATATAATCTCCAATTATGGGATTTCTAAGCCTCCATTAAGTCTTTAAATCTTAACTTGCATTAACTAAGTTGCTGTGATTATACTTCAGACTCAGGAAACTCCACATGTCCAGTCATTTATTGAATGCAGATATATTTTCAGGAGTAAATAATAAGCTTTTTTCTTTTAAGTTCCACAGATAGAACTATAAATAGCACCTATGACTAAAAATCACTTCTGGAATTTTTTCAGAATCACTTTGTAAGTAAAGTAGAATCTGAAATCATTAATGTACTAAACCTACTCTTGATTTCATGACAAAACTTCCATCCAGTAGAGTCAAATACCAGGACTCCCACTAAAGGCTATCACACTTAAGATTTTATTTCTTATCTATGCATGTTAAAATTAAATAAGTAAAACTAAAAAGGTAGAAGGAAAGAAATGGAATAAGAATGTTGGTGTAGTGGTACTGAAGGGACTCTGAAGGTTTTCTGTCACTTATACCATTTCAGTGGCCTTTGAGCCAAAAGCTGGGCACAGGAACAGCCATACTGTTCTCATAGAATCATAGAGCATCCTGAGTTGAAAGGCACCCTCAAGAGTAATTGAATCCAAATCCTGGTTCTGCACAGGACAACTAAATAAATCACACCAGGTGTCTGAGAGAACAATCCCAAAAATCACACCTTGTGTCTGAGAGCACTGTCCAAATATTTCTTGTTGCAACTGAAGACTGTTTAAACTTAGTTTCCCAGATGTATCAATAGTTTGTGGTGTTTTCTGTCCCTCAAAACTGTAGAAAGTGGCATTATCTATATTTCTGAAAACAAAAAGAGGAAGGTTCTTTTTTTACCAGTCAGAGTTTTAATCTTTGAAAATTAAGAAATTCAAAAATTTTGATCCACTGCATTTTCTCCTTAACTTTAATTTTATTTTTTAGGGGTTTTATTTGGTGCCTTGTATTTTAGCATTTGACTTAGTAGTAGTTTGGTCAAGACAGCTGATATCATAGAGGACATAGGATAAACTTTATCACCTTCTTTTTATCATGTTTAAATTTAATTTATCATAGTATTTTATAGTGACAGTGACATATTTATGGAAATTTGAAATCTGTGATCCTTTCCTGCAAAATTCTTCCTAAATAAAAAGTTATTCTTATCTGTTCTACAGAAAATGGGTGAAATAGCAAATTTTGATATTACTGTATGAAATGTTCTGTTCTTTCAGGCACGTTGAGAAAGTCGCAGTGGCATTTTATTGTCTTTCCTCATGCAGTGTTTTAATACCCACTGATACCAAGTTAAGCACACTAATTATTGAAGTGACTGCGATGTGGGAGATACTGATCCTCCCAAACAGACCCTTTCACACACAGACACCATACTCTAACCACTGCATATAAAATGGAACATATCTCAGTAGTCTTAGCTTCTCTTCCTTCTGAATTTAGGAAATGGTGAATCACATTTGGAAGTTACCCTTTGTTTCCAAAGCTGTTTGTATAAAATAATTGAAATTTTGCACAAAAAGTATAATCTTCCCCCTCCTCTGCATTGTTTTCCCTTTTACGAATTCCAAATAATATAATTTGCAGATTAAATACTAACCCCAGTTCTTTGGTTGTATCTGCCAAAGAGATTAATTATTAGCTCTCCTTTTATACCTGATTGGGAAGTGTAAAAACCAGCAAAACCACTTTTTCTTGCATATTTCATAAACTCTGACTGAAGTGTACTATTATTAAATATCACATAAAGAAAATACAGTTAGAATTATCAGACCATGGTCCTAAAGTCAGCCAAAATAAGTACATTTTCACTATTCCCGTAAGTAGGGGAAAGCCTTCTCATCGAGACTTGAAGAAATCAATATAATTAGACATAGGCAAATCTTTTACAAAGTCATGGAGATGAGTACATGAATGAAGAGTAAGCGTAACAGTGCACTTAAATCTGGAGCTCTGAAAATTCCACATCTAAATTCATGGTCACTGGAAGTGAGGAAACTCACTACCAGGATAGAGAAAATTCTATATTCGTCTTGGGTTTTATGTCCTTTTCCTAAACACGCACTACAGACCAATATCCATGGTATCTTTGCTTGAACCAGAACAGCAGTTCTTGCCTCCTCAGAGAAGCAAGACATGGCTTAATGCTTTTAGTCCCTGAAAGTATTCCCAATACCGACTTTTTTTTACTATCAAATTAAATGCAAAGTACCATGCATACCAGGAATGTTACATTAGCAATCTTTTGCATGCCTAAAAAAAATAATGCAAATGGAATAGATATGTATATGGAGTATATTTAAAATGGGATAGCACAAATTGATAATTCAGTGCTGATACTCAATGGTTGAAATTAATTCCACAAAGAGGTCTTCTGTTTGAAGAAACTATGAGCTGGAGATTGTCTTGTTTATCTTTAAAAGCAGCTATTATTGTTAATAGTCTGACTCGGCCTTCATAGGTCCCATATGTGCTTTGAAGATTCTCATTCATAAAAGTACATTTTTTTATTTTCACTGATAAGAGACATTCATGATTTCTGAAGAAATAGAGTGGGCTATGTCAGAAAACTAATGAGTTTTTACCCTCCTTTTTACTCGTAAGTGCAAAAATCCTTCCAATTTGGAAAGGAGAAAACGAAAACCATACAAATTTATGTGGAGGTAAGAATGCCTCGGAGTAGAAGGAAAGCTTTGCTTCAAAATTTTATGCAAATGCTCCCTTTTACATCTTTTAGCACTTCCTTTGCAAGGGATACTCTTCTGGCATGCTTGAGCTGAATCCACATTACTGCAATATTTCTTGCAGCAATTTAACTCCTATACTCTCTTTATTGCTCCTGACTTGCTTTGAGCAATCTCTGTATGAAGGAGCTCGCTCGATGAGGATTGAAAGTGGAGGGGAAGGAAGTCAAGGATAATGTTCCTGTTCCAGATTCAGCATTATTTCTGAAAAAGCAGTTGGCAAAATATGGTTTGCAAAATTAACTTCCAGAGTAAGTGAGAAGTGTGAATACTTTTTGCAGCTGATTTTATCTTTTGGGGCTTTGTGGTGTCCATGTAATGGGAACTAATGGTCTTGGAAAAAAAAATAGCTTTTATTACTGCAAGTTGACTTGCTGCCAGAAATTCTTCACCCTCTGCGCCTTGCAGTCAATCAGCCACTTGAATAGCCTGGACTTACAATCTTAGGAAAATTTTGCCTGAAGGCACAGTAAAAAACCTAACACACTCAAACAGTAGAAATACTTCGGTATTGCTCCCCTTCCTGAAGATATAAAAAAAATCAGATGCAAAAAACTAAAATAACACCCATCACTCCCAAATAAATAATGAATAACTGAAAAAAAAGTTTTTTAAATGTAGTGGAAGTAAAAATTATCACATAAACAACATATCTCATTACTGTTTGGGAGTCCTTTCCAATGCATTTTTTACAAGACCACGAAGGCACAAATAATCGTGGATGGAGGTCCTAATCTATCATGGCAGGTGTTAGAGAGCTTACCAGAAAGCGACTGGTAACTCTGCCAATAGCTACATGCAAGTTCTAATTTTAGAAGTCTTCAGCTTTTCCCAAATTTCTTTTGTAGTACTCTGATCCCTGAATTGGACTTAGCCTCTGGAGTCGCTGCTTGTAATTTATTATTTTGTCTGTCTGAAGTAACCCTTAAGGAGCAGTAAGTGAATTGCCTTGGAAGCCTTGCTGTTGATGGCAACAAGACTGAGTCTCCACCCTGAATTTCTGCGCTTTTGACTTAACAGGTCTGCACAGCTGCCAAGAAGTTAATTGTGCTCAAACTCTTTGCTGGATTACAACCCCTAGCAGTGGACCTGTGTTTTGTGTTCAATAGGGAAAGTAAAAGTCCTTTCTGTTTTATCTGCTGTATAAATTACCTTCGTAATTGTATGGGTTTTGGCTGTGATAGAGTAAATTCTCTTCATACCAGCTTGTAGGGTGCTATGTTTTGGGTTTGTGATCAACACAGTGTTGATAACTGTCATAATTTGAACCAAGCTGGCAACCACACAGCCCCTTGCTCACTCCCCCTCAGGTGGGACAGGGGAGAGAATCAAAAGAGTAATAGTGTGAAAACTTATAGGTTGAGATAAAAATGGTTTAATAGGGAAAGTAAAAGCCACGTGCACAAGCAGCACAAGGAATTCATTCACCACTTTCCATGGGCAAGCAGATGCTCAGCCATCCCCAGGAGATCAGGGCTCCATCAGGCATAACAGAGACTTGGGCAGACAGACACCGTCACGCTGAACATCCCCCATTTCCTCCTTCTTCCTCCAGTTTTATATGCTGAGCATGATGCCATATGGTCTGGGATATTCTTTTGGTCCGTTGGAATCAAAAGGAAAATGAAAACATCCCTTAATTATCAACACCGTTTCCAGCATAAATTTAAAACAGAGCCCCATACCAGCTACTGTGCAGAAAATAACTCTGCCCCAGCCAAAACCAGCTCAACAGCTAAGAGATGTTTTAGTTATTGCTGAGCTTGCACAGCATCACGGTCTTGTCTGCACTTCCCTCCACCCAACCAGCAAGGAGACTGGGGGTGCACAATGGCTTGGGAAGGGACACAGCTGGAAAAGCTGACTCCTACTGACCAAAGGGATATTCCATACCACATGACTTTGTCCTCTTCAATAAAAGCCAGGGGAAGAAGGAGAAAGGGAGAGACATCGGGGATAGAGCACTTTTCTTCCAAAGGAACCATTACATATGATAAAGTCCTGCTTTCTTGGAAATGGCTAAACATCTGGAAAGCAGCAAATTGATTCTTTATTTTGTTTTGCTGGTGTGTGAAGCTTTTGCTTTACCTATTAAACTGTCTTTATCTCAACCTATGAGTATTCTCACTTTTACCCTTCTTATCCTCTCCCACATTCCTCTAGGAAGGGAATGAGAGATCAGATGCATGGTCCTGAGCTGCCTACTGAGGTTAAACCACAACAACAATGATACAGTTTTATTTAAAGAAAGGTTTTAATGACATCTACTGTGGGTTTGGTGTTTTTATTTTTTAAATAAAATAATGGAATTTTTCTATTCCTACATGTTTATAACAGTCAGGGCCTCCATAGAGGAGGTAAATATTACTTATCACTTGGGATGCCGATTAAAAACTAGTTTGCTGCATTGTATTAATAACCTGAATATTGTAACACAGAAATGTAAAGAAACCAACTGCAAAGCTCATCACAAGGCACATGCAGATGCACCATGGCGTAAAAAGAAAATGCTAAAAAATTTCTGAAATAATGAAAAATACATGTAAAATATTTTTCAAATGATAAAACCATTCTCTTTATAGCAGTGTTCTGTACTTTCATGTAAACACAGTTCTATATAGAAGTGTAATCAAGAATCTGGATGACCAGGTTGTTCAATCAGCACTTATTTTCCTTTAGATGAAGACAGCCAACCAGCAGCAAGGTAATTACCTGTTATGATATGTATAATTTTTTGCTCCATACAAACTGTGCTCTGAAAGACACCTTTCTCCTCTCAAACACCAACATATAACTACGTTTTCCAAAGTAACATCATTATCACATGCCAAACCTGATAGTGTATTCCACCCATTAGAGTGAGATATTTGTAGTGAATCTCAACAAATATATTTTGCCATGTTTTATTTTAATTTAACCACTACAAAAGTAACAGTCTTGTTCTATTCAGTTCCTCACTTATAAATGATACTGTATTCCTTTAAGATTCTGAGGAACCTAAGAATTGATCAGCTGAAGTCCCCTGTGACTAGAAAAAGGAAAAAAATCACATCCATTTTAAAAAAGGGTTAAAATGAGGACCGTGGTAACTGCTGACCAATCAGCCTCAGTGCTCAGTGAGCTCATGGAAGAGATCCTCCGGGAAGCTATGTCAAGGCATCTGAATGACAAGGAAGTGGCTGGAGATATCAACATGGCTTCATGAAAGAAAAACTCTGCCCAACTGATCTGTGGCCTTCTATAGTGGAGTGGCCATGTTGGTGGGTAAAGGGAAGAGAAATAGATTTCTTGTCTTCTGTAAGGCCTTTGGCACAATCCTACACAACGCTGCTAAATTGGAGATATATGGTTTGATGGATGGGCTATTCAATAGATAAGTAATTGGAAGGATGGAGGCATCCAAAGAGTTAGAGTCAATGGCTTAATCTCCAAATGGAGATCAGTAACAAATGGTGTCCCCCAGGGGTCTACATTTGTCCTGTTAGACAATGGGATTGAGCATCTGCAGCATCCGGATGAACCCAACCTAAGTGGTGCAGTTGATCAACTTGAGGGAAGGTAGGCCATCCCTAGGGACCTTGACAGACTTGAGGATTGGGCCGGTGTGAACTTCAAGAAGTACAACAAGGACAAGTGCAAGGTCTGCAGCTGGATTAAGGCAAATTGATGTATGGGCTGGGTGTTGAACAGATTGAGAGCAGTCTTACAGAGGAGGAATCCCAATTCCAATACCAGTAGATATCGGTAGCTGATTTTTAAACTGAACGAGGGTAAATTTAGATTAGATGTGAGGAAGAAATTTTTCTCATTGAGGGTGATGAGACATCAGAATAGCCTTCGCAGAGAAGTTGTGGGTGGTCCTTCCATGGTGGCAAAGGTCAGGTTAGACAAGGCTTGAAGCAACCTGATCTAGTGAAAGGCATCCCTGCCCATGGCAGGGGCTGGGGTAGGATAGGAACAAGATGATCTTGAAAGGTTCTTTACAACCAAAATTTTTCTATGATTCTATGAATCTGCATTAAATATCATATGAAGCTTTATGCTGCATTCTGGGCAGGGTTTTCTTGAGATTTGTTTTCAGCATTGCACTGAAAAACTACAGAATCCTAACAGAGCCAAGTTTTTCCACATTCTCTTAAAATTATTGTTTTATTTAGACATATATTTTTTCTCGCTAAATCCTTGATAATCTAACTGTAGTCAGTTGCTTTTAGCAAAGACTCCTTCAAAGTAGTCAAGAAATCTTGAATTCATGCACACGTGTGGATTCACACACTTTTCATTCACACAGAAAGTAACCAGGAAACAAACTTGTACTTTCTAGACAATCTGAGAGAAGAATAATGTGGTCAGGAAATATTTTAGGTACTAGATGCTGTGAAATAAAGTATAATAGGTCACAACAGACCAAATCAGGCCAAATCAAGGTGCTGTATCAGCTTGGACCACCTCTTATCTGACAGTGATTCACCCAATACTCATGGAAAAAGGCTTCCAGCTACACATCCCTTGTACACGGCAAGTCCAGACAATGAAGCCCACTCTATGAACTGCAGCTCTCCAGTGGCAAGTACAAATGGAACCCTCATTTCCTCCTTGGAAAGGCTTCCTACTGAATTAAAGATGAAGAAAATACACTGAACTCTGACTGCAAGTGTGCCTGTTAGGAAGCTTCCCTTAAGGACTATTGTACTTTGCTCAAACTTACAAATGAAAGCTTTAAAATACACAAAAGTGTTTAACTGTGGCACACATGCCTTAGTTTAAAAGATCAATACAATAAAGAATTGCTAATATGTATTCTTCCTGAGTACAGTCATTGCATGCCAAACTGCTTAATTTATTTATGAACATCAGCTGCTTTTGTAGATGTTTTCATTTCCATCTACACTGAATCTTTTTTTTCTACTTCAAGAAAATTCACTAAAACAGAATTCTGCAAGATCAATAATTAGCACATAATATAAACACCAATTTTCTGGGGTAAAAAATAGCAAGAGTATGGAATTTCATAGAAAATTGATAGCCATTCCTTTTTGCTTCTTGTTTTTCCTGCTTTCTCCAGCCCCCCACTTTTCAGATACTGTCCTGTGACACATGCAGGTTTAGCAGCACTAAATGCTTGCCTAGCAAATTATCCTAGGTGCACTGCAATATATTTGAAAGTGCTGCAAGCAGTAATCTGCAGTTATTTCCAGTACCACTGAAACGCATCTATTACAGTTTTCAATTCTCACTACCACCTTTCGCTTGTATGAATTCTGGATTCAGTCCCCATTACATCACTGATTGCAATAAGAATTTTGCTTGCTGTCTATATTGTGAATATAAGATAAAGATCATAGTCAGTATAACAGCTCCACCGTCCACGATCTAAAATCTCTATTTCCATTAAGAGTACTGTTATGTGGAATGCACAAAACAGTTTTTGACTCTGCATGATGACAATAAGTGAATAGAGAAATTTTGCAGTAATACTAGTGGTAGAGAGCCTAGTGGTGTTTCTCCATTATGTGACAGAAGAAAAAGGGTGAAGCTATAACACCTTTTTCTCAGATTAGTTATGAAGAAAAAAGTCTATCAGTACTTTCAACAGCTGCTGTGCAAAGGAAGCATGAACATGCTGAAAAGACCAGTTTTGGAAATAGAGTCCTCGTCTCCTCAGAGCAAAGCATTTAAAATACAAATACGGCCAAGTTGAGTGTCTTATCATAAAAGTTATGCAAACACTGGATTTTAGCAGACTTCAACTAAGTACAATGAAAATTCATTATGCTCAGTGTTTTCATCACTGGATTTAATCTCTAACGAAGTCCAGACCCTTAAGCAAGTAAAAAGACACTTTTCTATTAAAAATGACACTGAAGAATCCTCATAAGGAAGGCACAGGTGATATATTTCAATACCACTATATGAAGAAATAAAATGGACGTACATAATTTTTTTACTGAAATCAGTTTTGGGGTTTTTTTTTCAGTTGGTTGGTTTGTTTTTAGTTTTCTATTCTTTTTTCTTTATTTTTTTTTTTGACAACATCTCAGTTTCTATTTGCTTATAAGCTAAGAGAAAACAGACGTTAAGCTAAATAGCACACAATTATATTTTTTTCTGTAAGGTTAACAGACAAAAGTCTTTTTGTGCAGTGCCAGTGCTAGATATTTTTGCCAACCCGGGTTATGGCCTTTCTTCCTCTTTTCAGCTTACTGATTAATAACCAATTCTATGGTCTGTGGTGGCATACATATCTGTGGTGGCACGCATGCACTCCATTACTGTCTGAGATATCAGAAGTTTGCTTAATTTGAGACCTGGTTATTTTTAAAAGAATGTGAACTGTGGTAACACATGTACATGAAATTGCATGCATTGCAGGAATGTTTCAAGTTACGTGACAGAGGGTGTGCATCTTTCAAAGGAAGGGAGAAATACATAAAGGAGTGGCAGTTCCAAGAGAAAAAAAAAAAAAAGAAAAAGGTTAAATAAATTTAAAAAGCAAATACTTTCAATGAGAAAAAAATAAACATAACTTACAGTTGACCCTAGCCAGCTTTAATTTATGGGGTGAAAATGGGACACGCTCAAGCTATCTTATACAACCATAACACTGAAAACCATACACACATTTAGGACTCAATAAGTGCACTATTTACTAGACAGGTATTTTCATAACTATACTACATGCATATCTTATTTCAGTTTAACATTACTATGACTACAATCAACTAATATCAGTTCTGAAAATATACACACACTGAATCATGGTATGCAGTGTCCAGAATAGAAATAAAAGCTTGTGAAATTACCTTGAAAACACTTCTTCAAAGTAAACTTGATACAGTGGTTAGTATTAGAGACATTGTTTTTTCAATAAGTAAACACCACAGTCTTAGTACCTAACACCTCATCAATATTACTATATAATACTGTTAAATGTGCAAAATGACAGAAGAACAGTTAAACTAAAACATAATGAAGATGGAAAATTGCACAAAATGAAGCAATAGGGAAAGAGTATTGCTTATTTGTTCATTCCATAAGAAGTATGAAATTATATAAAGCAGCTCTGCTACTAAGAAAACTCTCATAAAAGAGAATTTAAAATTGTTTTATGGACCTGATGACCTCTAGATTTGACCTGTTTCCTGATGAAGTTTGCATCCTTAAAAAAAAAAAAAAGAGAGATTTGCTTTCTCCTCACACTATTCTGAAGTTTTTTTTTGTTAATTTAACTCAAAATGCAAAATTTTATCCAATAGAAAGATGACAGGATGAAATTCCTAAAAGAAAAATTCTGCTCTTAAATGTGCTTAGAAAAAACCTCATCTGCAACATTATTACATAAAATATTGCAGCCACATGGGACAAAATAATTATTTTGTAAGTTCCATGGGGTGCTACAAAAACCCAGATGGCATTCGGCTTTACATCTTTGCAATTCATTTTGTTTTATACATTTTACCAAAATGTGTTTTGATAATACCAAATAAATATAAAAAGCTAGTCACTGACATTCCTTAAAGAAAATTAAACTGGGTCCCCACAGACTTGTTCAGGAAAGGCATGAAGAAACAACTTCCTTAAAAGAACCAAACAAACAAGGAAGTCATCGTTTAATACACTAAAGGTCAGCTCAATGTGTTGAACCCAAGGGAAAAGCTTGAAAGAAATTAAGCAAATTTAAAATTCGTTGATCTCTATGGGAGCTGCAAATTCTTGGTGGATAAGACCTCAGATGAAGAATGTTCCAGACAATAAGTTATGTTCTGACCATTAGCAAATACACATATTTGAACTCTCACAGATAGAAGTATTCCATTATACTGTAACAAAGCATATTCTCCGCATGGTGTTTCTCATGTATTAAACATGACAGTGTAATGATTTGTGCAGTGTTATTTCTGTAAAATTATGAGCTGCACATTCTCACTGAACCAGTCCATGTCCTCTTCTTCAAGCTTTCAAAATGTGTGCCAACAGCTGTTTTGTTGAGAAACTCTCAAGGCTTTTTTTTTCCTTCTACAAAACCAGATAGTTCTCATTATTAAAGCAAACGCTTAAAACGTGACTGAAAGCGGGAAAATGCTCCTCTGATTTAGTATCTCTTGGTGAATTTCAGAGTTTGTGTGATAAGAAATCTTGTATAGTTTGTGGACTTGGTACAACTTTAAAGCAGCCTTACAATATATGACATTTGATTTGGGCTCATTTTGCCTAGTTGTACCTTATTACCTTGAATTTTATCTAGGTCACCTTAATTCTACAAATCAGTGCTTACAGATACAAAGAATGGAACTGGACACAGGACTTGTGTTATTATCCAAAACATTTATTTAAATTCAGTATAATATCTTATGTATAGCAAATTATTTCCCAATATTGTAAATAATAATTGTTTCTTGGCTAAAACAAATCTATTCGTGTCAAATTTAATTTTTAGGCAGTAGCACATTTATTAATGAAGGCAAGAACTAGAAGGAGGGGATGCCAACCAGGCTCTGGCCTTTATGGATGAAAACACTGTTTATGAAAAGCGAAGTATACACTATAAACATAAGTTAAGATTCTTAAAAACATCAAAGTAAAAGTTATATTTTAAATAAATTTATGGCAAATAAAAGAAAATAATAATTATTATATAAACACCGAAAAATCCATATACAGTTTAATAAGTGCACTGATTTTCAAAATGCTACCTGCAAACTTGCTTGCTGAAACATACTGTATGACTATATTTCACATTGTGACAAGGCAAACTTCCAAACTTCTTTGATATCAGTTTAACTCCACTCTAATTCTGTTTGAAGCTAAATGTTGATTCATGTTTTTTTCAAAGCTGACTCTTTTTAAAAATGTCTATCCTTGAACAGCCTACTGACACATCTGGCAGAGTCACATGAATGCAGACAGAATTCTCACTGAGCAGACATGTTTAAATGGAAAAATCAGCATTGTTAAATGTTTGCAAGATCACTGGCAAGATGCTTTCTGCATTTAATGTAAATATGTCCTCATCAAAGGAGCAGGAATTTAAGAAGGGTAAACTAACCACTTGACTCACTAGAAGCTCATAAGATCTGAATTTAGCACTACAGTCAGGTTAAGGTTTTCCTCACAGTGTGATAAATACTATTTAATTAACTATTTTAATCATCATGTTAGCTCATTAGAAATAATAGAGTCGTATTTTATTTTCTCGAAGTTTTTTTGAGCTGTTCATTCCATTACGAAAACAACTACTACCATGGAAATTGATATTTTCTCAATATAGGTTTTAACACACTTATGCTTTTAAAGCACTGACAACAAATTGCTGTGAGCTACACTAGCAAAAAACAATTTTTTTAAAAAATGGGGACAAATATTTCTACAATTTGTCTTGTACAACTAATACCTTGGGTTGTACAACAGACTTTTTTCTCCTCTTTACATAAGAAAACCCAATGAAATATGATAGACTATCCATCATAACCTGATTTTGAAATATAGTCTCTAAGTCTTCTTTTGAAAACCAGAATCTAACTTCCCCCAAACAGAAAAGGTTGCACCATTGCAAGAGAGACATGAGATATTCTAACCAATCCAGAAGTCTTGATCAAAGACAGGTATAGTAACTAATCTCAAAGACCGTGATGAAATCCTTGTTAGCTTATTTACCGGATTCTGTAGGTTTGGGAGAATAGAAATGGAAATTTAACAACATCAATTATCAACACTGGTTAATTTTAACATTTCACAGTTGTTCCTCAAAAAATGAGTGCCAGTTTCTTCATATAATTTTGGTTTAGATCAGCTGAAGAAGGGACAATCTAATACACCTCGTGCCAAGGAAGAAGTCTGGACTGTTATGCACAGTTCATTTTTCAACTGTAAGACCTAGAGCTGAATAGGAAACAATTTCAGGTACCAGTATTCCAGTGTAAATAGTGTCTAAATGTACTAAATATATATCTAGTGTACATAACTCCTGCTATTCACCAGCCTTCTTTTACAACAAGGGATGTCTGAGCCATCACAATCTGAGACATGCTAAAGTAACATGATAAGGCTCCAGACAGAACTTCACAATAGTGTAAGATTTACATCTATCCTTTGCCATATCTGTCAGCTCTGTGTATCAGAGATACTGTCATACATGTAAAATGGAACCAGATAGACACGGGGGCAACCTAATCAAGCTCAACCGAGTTCAAATGGCAATTCAGCTTCTCAAACATCAGTGTCTGCTTTACTATGGCCTGAAAACTCAAATACTAAAGAATATCACAGAATTACAGAACTGTTGAGGTTGGAAGGTGCCTTGTGAGATTGTCTAGTCCAACCCTTCAGTTCATGCAGAGTGATCTAGAGCAGATTGCCCAGAATCATGTCCAGGTTGGTTTTGGTTTTGAGTATCTCCACAAGTGGAAATTTCATAACCTATCAGGGCAAAATGTACTAGTGTTTTACCGCCCACACAGTAGAAAGCTTCTTCTTGCATTTAAGTGAAATTTTCTGTATTTTCAGTTGTGGCCATTGTCTCTTGTCCTATCAGTGGGCTCTACTGACAAGAGTCTGGCTGTCTATTCCTTGTTACATAGCATCAGGTATCTATATGTGTTAATAAGATCCTCCTGAGACATCTCTTCCCCAGGTTCAATAGTTCCAGTTCATTCAGCTTCGTCTCCTGTGAGAGAGGCTTCAATCCCTTAATCCTTCTTGTACTGAAGAGCCCAGAACTGAACACAGAACTTGAGATATGTCTCACCAGTGCTGAGTAGAGGGGAAGGTACACTGTCCTTGATCTGCTGGCAATGCACTTCAAAATGCAGCCTAGTTAGCTTTCTTTGATGCACATCTTCTGGCCATCTTCCTGTTTACTAGGACTCCAAGGTCTTTCTCTGACGAGCTACTTTCCAGCTGGTTTTATAAGGGTGCCTGGCATTATAATTCTCCAGGTTCAGGACTTTGCATTTCCCCTTGTGGAACACCGTGGGATTCCCCTCAGCTCAATTCTTCATCCTGTCAAGATCTCTCCAAGCAGCAGGACCTTTGTTGTATCAGCCACTTCACACACTTTTTCATCATCTGTGAACTTGCTGGGGTTCACTCTGTCCTACTGTTCAGATCATTAACAAAGGTGTCAAACCGTATTGGCCCTGGAACCAATCCCTGGGGTACACTACTAGTTACTTGCCTCCAACTGGACTTCATGCCACTTATCATAACCTTCTGGACCCAGCTGCTAAGCCAGTTTTCAATCTACATCACTCTCCACCTATCTAGCCTGTGATTTGTCATCTTGTCTAAAAGGATGTTGTTGGAAACAGGGTCAAAGGTTTTACTAGAATCAATGTAAAGAACACTTACTGCTCTCTTGTTGTCCTCCAAGTTAATCACTTTATAGTAGAATCTTGGTTAAACATGATTTCCCCTTTGTAAATCCATGCTGACTATGCCCAATTATCTTCATGTGTTTGGAGATAGTTTCAAGGATTTCAAGCTTCCATCACCTTCCCAGGGACTGAGGGTGTTGACTAGCTGGTGGTTCCTGAAATCTTCCTTTTCACCCTTCTGGAAGAATATTTCACACTCAAACACTTGAATTAACATGTCTTAATCTGTGTCTGAATTCCACTACAGATGTAAAAAATTGTAGGAAAACTTAACAAAGTACACAGGGAATCAGTCTGGATATATAGCCCCCAAACAGTACAACCTCTGTATTTCATTAAATAGGTTTTTATTACAAGGCACGGTTTATATTTAGTTGATATTGGTCTGCCATGAAAGCCGAGAGGCAAAAATTGCTCCCATACCCTATTGCCATACAACATCATATAACCTGTACCCAAATCCATGTAAAATGTTGTTTGGGAAACAGAGAAACTCCAATCACACTAATACACAATGAATTCCCTAGGAACTTTTCAATTGCATGTCTTTGTGTCACTTGCCTAATAAAGCCTTTCACTCTCTTACAGCAGTATGGCTACCCTTAAAGCATAACGACTGGAAAAAAACATGAGAAGATTTATTCAAAACTTAAATAAAAATAACAGACACTAGGATCCTTCATTTGGTGTCTTGATTGAAATCTTTGTACTGCTGCATGTTTATATGTAAAACACATTTTCTCGATAAACATTGGAGCAGCCCCTTCTTTTTCCCCCTTAAAAAAAGAAAGTAAAAGCAAAATTATTCACTTGATCTCTTTACTGCAGCATTTGATTTTAACAAACCACAAAATTTCACAGTGCTCACTAGCACTCTTGAGAAATTATCTTCCTCCCTGGTATTGGTACAGCTTGGAGATCACATCTTCATGGGATCTGAAGCACGTGATTTGTGCCCTCGGGTTTTATGGCTACTTACAACTGCAGAGACTATTATCTGTCAAGTAACATTGCAATTCAAGCTATTCTTTTTTCAATAAAAGTTGCAGCCTTGTTCTTTAAACCAACTGTTAACATGCTGTATATTCTGCCTTCACCTTCCACAGTGGCACACACATTGTCCAGAGCATTTATACACAGCTTTAGTGTTCTTTTCCACAGCAGAAACTGTGCAGCCATTAATGAATTACATGACCTCCTTAAACGAGGTAGGCCAAATTGCACCCTCAAATACACAACCAAAACTTTCATTGGTTGCAGCCTCTGTAGATTCAATGGGGGCTGATCTCAGATTTGTATCTGAGGGCAGAATGTGACCCAGTGCATCCATTAACTGGCCTTAGTCTGTATAGCTCTTTATCAATTTGGTGAGGAAAGACACAGATTAATGGATGGAGAATGAAAGAGTGAAAAAAACAAGGTTCTTAAAGGTTTCTGATGAGCTGGAAAACTGAACACAACACCAGCTTAAAAAAACATGCAGAAAAGTGCTCAAATATTTAAAAGGTTAGCATTTCTCATAGTCAACACTGAAATTTTAAAATAATTATTTTATATTATTACTATTATATTATAATAATATTAAAATTACCTTTCTTATATTTCAGCTCAGGGAGAAAATTGCAATAAGGTTAGGTATTTTTTTTGGACAAAATACAAGGGTTTATCTCAGAACGGCTTGGGTTGGAAAGGAGTTTAAAGATCATCTATTTGATATTTATCATCTAGTCTTGATGGATTTGGTTCTATTTATTTAAAGTAAAATAGCCAGCATATGCTGCAGTTACTAAACCTTGTAAGGATTCAAAATTAAAATTCAAAGATAAGTTTAACTGTTTCATATAAAATAAAAATATCTTAAACTTTAACATAAGGTTTTGACAAAAAAATAGGTAGCTTAATGGATCCAGGTTTCTAACAGAAGTGAGTCTGAGTTATATTCTGTGCAATCTGGGATAGTTTAAAGCAGTTTCTTGCAAGGAGATTGCCCTAATAAAACATTAAAAGAATAACAGCACGTTTTGTGCACTTTACTCTTCTGAAACACATAGCAACTGTAAAATCTAGAGAACTGGTTACAATCAGGAACCCAGACTGAAAATTCTGAAGGTGTTCAAAAGGGACATTCGGATAACCTGCTTAAACCTCATATGTGCACTTTGTCTGGAGGACTGAAGCTAGATTATTTGATCCCTCATGGGTCACCAGGGAGACAAACAGGCATTTGTGTGAAAATGCTTCAAAAACTTCCTTCTCACCCATTCTTGGGTCGAGCCTTTAAACCAGTATATCTTAGAACAATAAATTAACTTGAGCATTCATATTATGACACAGTGAATTATTTCAGAGCCCTGACCTAAAAAACTAGTCCCTGCTTGTCCCAATGGATGGTCAAAGAGGAAATGACAAACCCCAGCAAACTGGGGACCCTATCAAAACCACAGAGTTTGGGTTTATGTCTTTAGCTCCCCTCTCTCAGCGTTCATTGTCCCCCACACTTTTCCAGAGGCAGGCACCTAAGACTACATTTTCTTGCAAAAGGGAGATGGAGCAGGAAGCGCTGAGGCTGAGCTTTGCTTCAGTACCCACTGCAGCACTAGAAGAGTGCTCAATCAGGGAAAGCAACCCAACAGCAAAGACCTCTTCCACTCCTTGTCAGGAAAAAGGTGAACCTGCATGGTGGCTCAGTGGCCCTACAGTAGTTGCTGGTTGTCAAAACCCACCCAGCTTGTTTTGCCATCCTTGTTATACTACACTTGGATTAATTCAGAACGAAATAAATACCTGTAATATTCCACAGAAGATGATCTACCTTTCAGACAGTATAAACGTTTATGGGAAAATAGGACAGTCATTGTCTGTCTTACAACTTATTCTGAATTTTCTGTTGCTGAGATGCAATGCTTTAGGAAGTTTCATCACACTGAACATCTATGGATGCTGTACACCAGGCATTAATATTTTCAGTTAGAAAGAGTATTGGAGATAGGATTGCATTGAGTTATCACAGATTTTAAGAAAGTTGCTCAGGTCATTAATGCCCTCTCAATAGCCACACAGAGTTATTCTCCATAAAAGGGAATAAACAATATAAAAATCCAAAAAAATAAATCGCTTTACCAAATTATTGCAGACTGGAGGTTTAGCCATTATCCTTGAGAAAAAAAGAATCATCTACTTTAATAGATATTGCTGACAAGTATTTTATTTTTTTTTTTTTATTATTCTTACTAATTAGAGCAAAACATTTCTCGCACCCCATTATATTTAGACCTTCACCAACATTTGAATTTTAAGGAAACAAAGCATCATTACAGCCTTAACAACCTATCAAAAATAAAGCAACACCAATTTAATTGTTTCTGAGGATTGTGCTCAAGGGGAAAAAAGAAACATTTAAAAGGTTGTTATATAATGCATGTGGCTCAAGGTTTATATTTTCTGGTTTCAAACACAAACGTGTTTTCAAAGAAACATTCACGTATTAAAGTATTTTCAATAGAATTACTGCCTTCAGTTTGTTTTCACACAAAATATGAGACTCTTTTCAAGTTAATGGATAAATTTGCTCATCTCTTTCTTTATTATCAGGCAAAGATAAATAAGTCTTTTTCATTCAATCTGCTGAGATAACTTGTGCCCATGCCGAAAGGTGATCTGTTCTAATCAACTTCGTGAAGTCTGATGGAATTACACTGAACATATTTCATACCTGACACAACTACAGAATGATACAGTTCAGGACAAACATTGGTGACCTGAATAATACATGACAGACAGATGACCGGGTGAGAAAAGTAATTTTTCACCTACACCACTTGAGTTTCTTTATTAAAGGCTGAGACATATTTGATGGAAAGAAGGCTGCTTTGCCAGCTAAAAGCTGGTGTGTTTTATTAATAGCTCAGTCAGTATTCCCCTGCCATTTTACTACTTGAAACATTATTTTGACAATAAAATACTACATGTATCTAGTTTGCATGGAAAGTACCATGAAAAATACCACCAGAACTGCTAAAGAGAAAAATTAAGATTTAAGAAATCAAAGTTGTTAATTGTTTAACTTTAATTCTTAATAGATGCACATATTTTAAAATCAGAGTAAAAATTATCATGAAGGAAAAAGGGATTCTGGAAATAAAACAACTACATAATCACAGGAGACTGTATCAAATATCTGTAACGGGTAGAAATCATCTTTCCCATGAGCTTACAAGTAGATACAACACATTTAAAAAGAAATGTACTTTTAAAAAAAGTCAAGTAAATTTGGCCTCAACAATACAATTTTGTTTATGTGACTTAAATAATGTTTTGTCAAGGAAGGTTAAGGTTAGGACAAACAATAATATCTTAGAAGTTGGCCCACAAAAAGGTGGACTGCCTCAAGTATTTCTGTGTTTGAAGCCATACCAAGTTTTACTTTTGGCTGTATTTTTCCTCTGCAGACAGCAGCCAGGACAAATAGTTTTCTATAAATTCATAGTGTGTGACACCAGTGATCCAAAGGCTAGACAGAGATCACATGCTCGTATTGTACTAATGACTCTTGTTTCATCAATCTAATAAGTGGGAACCTTCCACATAGCACTGCTATCATGAACTCTCAACAATCTTTTTTCTGTGCTCAAAGAAGCTTAAAACTTTAAATGAAATCTCAGAAACTTCTTGTGTTGTTGTTTTACTTGCTGTAACAGAAGAACACACCATATATATTTTAACTACATTTCTTCAGTTCTTTTTTCTATGGTAGCCTTTTGAAGCTAATTGAATGCACATGTCTTACTGAAAATAGTCTAGAAGCTGCTATAAGTTTAAATGCAAATACAAAACTGATCATGGACCTAGCAAGCAAATATCAGTATATAGTCATAGATATTTCACTTGAAAGAATAAGAGCTTGCTCTTTGATACTGGAAAATGCACAAAAAGTTTACCTGAAAGAAATAAAACTAAGTATGCAGTGTATGATATTGGACAGATTTTGCTAATATTAGAAGTGTTACATTTATACATTTATACAACATTTACAAACAACTTTAGAGGTATAGTGCTTAATCAAATTTAAAATAAATTAGACCCAACGGTAAACAGAAGTTGTCTTAGATCTGCAAGTATCTTTTAAATCCTCTGCTTTTCTACATATAAATATATAACTCAAACACCCTTTTTCACTCAGGAAGATTAGCTTTTCAGGCTTTATTAAGTCGACTTTTCAGACAGGAGTAGAACAACAACAAAGAAATTATTTCCTCTCACATGCCCATAGTTCCTTTGTCCTATCCTAACTACAATACAGATTCTTTCAGTAAGTAAGCCTCAGTACCTCTGATGAAGCCCACAGGCCCTCCTAATTTGGATCAGTTTAGCTGAAGAAGGGCTTTTATTAAGCATAATATAGGGAATTACCTGGCAAAAGTTGAACAGATATTACCACAGAAAAGTTGCACAACACCTTCCCAGATTAAGTGTTTCAACAGCTGTTTGTAACATTGTTTAATAGGCCAAAAAGATCATGGTCAATAATGGTGTGCAAAGATATCTTCAAGATAATATTCAGAATAATGCTTTAGATCACAAACTCTTGTTGAGAGGAGATAGACTGCAACACTCAAATGGTGAGAGTGTTCTCCAGATCCAGGACAGCTACTGGGAAATCAGTGACAAAATATTCGGAAGGGGTTTTCAGGCTAATGCTGAACATAATATCTAGAAGCCCCTAGTGGTTTTTTGGATGAAAACTTGAGCCTAAGTCTCCTGCATCCTCAGCATCAAGCATATGTACAAAGACACACTTTTAAGTCAGAGAAAAGAGACTTTTGGAAAACCCCTTTTTATCACAATGACACAAGCAACTTAAAACCTAAATTGTTTCCAAAAAAAGGATTCATCAGTTTCTCTATGTGTTCCTGTCACTGCTTTAGTTAAACACAGTGAGGTGCAATTTTAAAACTTTTGTATCTTTGACAGTTTTTACCATAGCAGCCATGCTATTATGGACTACTGTTTTTCTGAATTGAACAGAGATTCTTCACTGAACAAAAATTATCAACACAAGAATATTTTATTTGTGAAGATTAGGCCTAATTCCTTCTCAGCAAAATGCAGATTTCTTCTCAATTTGAACACTTCTTTCTGGAATGGTACAGTTAATGTATGCCTTTCCATGTGAACTAACCTGAGGTTCATTAATTGAGCTTTAGAGAGTTTGCAACATCAGTGACTAAACTGAGATGTCTATGAGCTCCTCCAGGAATCAAAGAAATCTGGCATCAAGCCCTCATGCCCTAACATGGGTAAAAAACAAAATGCAAGACTTTCCTAGCAATCTTTGGAAGTCAAATTATTTTCCTACTGTAAAAACTGAATTTATATATACAGAAGAAATACCCAACTTCCTGTGAAATAGAAAAGTTATATTACATTATACCCAATAGCTGGATAGAAAAAATAAATATTAAGTTAAAAATTTCTGGAGAGCAATTTAAAGACCAAGTAGAAAGAGTCCTCAGTTCAAACCAAGCCCAGAGGTGCCCTGTGGACAGTCTTAGCGTACAATATGGTTTTAGAAGGGCAGGTAGTGATAGGACAGGGGAAAATGGATTTAAACCAAATGAGGGTAAATTTAAATTAAATATTAAGACAAAATTCTTTACTCAGAAGATGGTTAGGCACTTGAACAGGTTGCTCAGAGAAATTGTGGATGCCACATTCCCCAGTGCTCAAGGCCAGGTTGGATGGGGCTCTGAGCAACATTATCTAATGGGGGGGGTCCCTACCCATGGCAGAAGGGTTGGAACTAGATGATCTTTAAAGCCCCTTCCAACCCAAACGATTCTAAGACTCTATGATGTGAAAGCATATAAAATAACAAAATATATACATTTACAAGTGTAACAAAATGTGCCCATTGTTTGTATTTTCAACATTAGTCATATACCTTGGTGTTCCAGTTGGATAATACAAATATTGCTGGCCATGCTGACATATCTTTCCTTCTACTGTTTTCACTTTGGCCTATGCTGGTCACTAGTTAGTAGTTGCAAAAATGCTTGAAACCGGGAAGTCACAAGGAAGCCTCCTTACGCCTTCCATTAAGCATGGTGCTGTGTTATCCCAAACATAATCCTTAATCTGTAAATCATTCTCTGTGTTGCAGCCATTATCTGCAAATCTATACCTGTGCTATCATATTCTCATCACATAATACCAGTATTCCCAGTTTATTACCATACAGGATATAATCCTCAGATGCCATGCAAGGAACAGTCCCCAGTCCCTCTTCACATGATAGGATTCAGCCCAAGACTTGTAGAGGTTTCAAGTTTTTGTTTATGACACAACTTCATTTATGTTACTGAAGATCGAGTTCTGACTTTGTATCAAAAGCAAGAATAATATTACTACTATATAAAAAAGTTCAGGTTATTGTAATTAACACTCCCTATCTGGAGATGGGAAAGAAATTTTAAAAAATTTTCAAAGAACACTTTGTGTCCTGTCCTCCTGTTGATCAACAAGATTTAACAGTCTGTTACCATACAGTTACAAGTTTAAAGACTTGTCTTCAACAAGTACTGAGATCTTCCCTGTATTACACTTTACAAGTAGGCTTAACAGACTCCAATACAGAACAGTATTCTGAATGAGGCTGAACCTCATTTCTCAAGATACTTCAGTGATTTTTCGCTTCTATGGTGTAGTTTAAAGCTTTTAAACAGCAGCAGTGAAGAGCTCCATCAGAGTTTCTCTTCTTGGAAGAACTAAGCTTATTTACCAGGTTACTATTCCTTTCTTTTGATTTTCAGCTTTCATTTCTATTCCTTTTCAGCTCTAGATTTGGTATTGACTGACCTTTACTGTTATGCACTACCAAGAAACCCACTTGTGCAATGTACCAGAACCTGAAATAGGAAGGAACTGTGTTACAGATTTCTTTAGCCACACCTGTGGACATTTTAACAAGTAGCTACTTACATAAACAACCACGGGGCAATTGTCTAGCTAAAAGGGACTCAGACTAAACTGTGAACTACAAAATTGTCTTTTAAGTTTGTCTTCATCAGTTCAGTGGAGGAAAATCAAACACCTCTACTCTTCCTTTATAAAACATTAAAATGCTTAAAGGCTTTCAATATTCAATCAATAGATCAAATCTAACATGTAAAGCAAGAAAAATAGTAACATTAGATGCTCAAGGAATACCAGGTACATTATGCAAACTGTTCATCAAAACACTTGCCAAAGAAAATCACAATCTTTTCCAGCAGAATTTGTAATTCATGCTCCTAGAGTTTGAAGAATGACATTCTCTTTGCTGATACAGCCTTTGGTCTTTCTAGCTGCCCTCAATCTATACTAAGCAAGCAAATAAAATTAAAATTACAAAAAGTAAATGAATAAAGTAAATTTTCCATTTCCATTTCTCCTAGAGGGATTCATGTTACATATATTTGATGTTTCTTCTCTTCTTAGGAATTAGCTTTCTCTTCCTGATTTCTTTCTCCCAAGAGTAATGTTCAGATTACTGCAGGCCCACATTTGAGAAAGAAAATCTAACCCATAGTATAAATTTCTACAGACAGACAAGTTATCCCCATAGTGCATGTCATGCCATACAAACTCTCTTTTCTCTTTTCATACCATTTTTGGTAAACATAATTTTAATTCTATTAATTCTGCCATTTATAATAAAAGCATTATCTTCTGAGAAAGGATATAAAAATAACTACTACTATGGAGGGCTAGAGACTAGAAAATGAAGGGAAGAAAGAGACTTAGGACAAAAGGGTTAGGCATTCAATCATGCTAAGAGGATATAATTCCTAAAAATGGGGGATTAAATTCCTAAAATTGTAAATATCACAGATAATTAGCAAAAGACGATAGAAAAAGCTCTGATAAATTAACAAAAAATATTTACCTATTTAAACAAAGTGTTAAATTTTCAGTTGTCTACATTGTGGGCCAAATTATGCTCTATGATGGAGTTCTGTAGGCCATAAAAGCCAATAAATCAAACTAACATCAAAACATAACTGATAACAGAAACTGACCCTTTGAAATCTATTACCTCTTTAACCTTCTTCTCCCCTTTTGACAATTAACCATAATTGTCAAGAATGTAAAGACAATTTTCACATTTGAATGTAAACAAATCACTGCAGAAAGAAAATACATGTTTGTATTCATCCCAAATTTGATAGGGCAGTGCAAAAGCACCACATAAAATCCCTACTTAACAAAATTTCACTCTGAAAAAAGGTTCCTTCTCCCTTTTTTATCAATGCCTCAAAGTGTCTTGTTGATTTAATGGAAAAAAAACCCACAGAAATCATCTAGCTTTGCAGACCACCTACCAAAGGTGCACAGCTCCTACAATTCTTTCTGTGAAATGTTCTGCTTCCATTCCAAAAATGGTAATTTTTTTCTTTTTTTTTCTTTTCTTGTTTCCCTAAAACTTTCTACTCCCGTGATATTTAGAAGCCGATTCTTAATTTTCTTGTTCACAATGAACATGATTGGAATTATCATAAACCCAGAAGTGCTACTGACATCAGAGAATTGGTGTAGGAGGTTTCACAGTGCACTTTAAGCCCTCTCCCTGTAGCTTAACACAAATATGCAATTCAGAACACAGTAAAGCTTTAGGCCACCATGATAGCAGCACACATGTATATGTTGATTTCTCTGAAGACTGCTCCCTTACTCAGGCCAGGTTTCTTCCTTCTTTTTATTATTTTGTAAAAATTAGGTGTTTTTTTTCTTTTTTCTAAAAATGCAGCACCTGACACATTTTATATGCCTTTTTCAAAATTCAGGTTTCTATCATCTGGTGTTCAATATACACAGCAAATCCCTGTCTCAGACACTCTCATTTCTTCATAATTTTATTATTTTGCTTTCATCCTTATATGTATAATTTTCTATTTTGTACTTAATAAATTTTATGCAGCTTCTACTACTTTCAGTGCTAATATCATGCAGTTCTCCATGATATTCTGTGCTTTTCCTTTGGCATGGCCAGCCAACATTCAGAAACCCACAATTTTCCTCATCACACTGGGATTTTTTTGCAGGCATGAACCAAAATATTTTCTTAAATCAGGCCCTTGAAAAACACAAATAATAGATTCATTGCATGTTATAAACCGACTCTTTATTCTTAAATTCTTTGCTTTTTCCATGTCACTTTCAATCCTTATGTAAAATTTAATCAATCTGTCCTCAAGGCTTCCAATTCCTCTTTCTTCTTGCAGGAAAGTTTCAGCAGCAGAGCTCTTTGTTTCAGGATACATGTCTTGTAATCATGCTTTCTCTCAGTGTTTTCATCTTCACATAGCACTTCAATATGTTAACAGTAATATTCTACAACACTTAGTATACTAATTTCTCTTTCAATCCCCTCCAAGCAAAACCTTGTCCTTCTGGAGATCTCATTGAACAGAATAACCTACTCATAGCCAAAACTTACTCCTTAAATCTATTTTCTGTTCTTTGTTAGAGATACCACACCAGCAACTTTCCTTTAGGCCAGTTCTCTGTAGAGGGGAAACCACAACAGCTCTAATCTCTTTGCTCTAACCAGGATGGTCTCAGTCATGTCTTCTGTCTCGTCTGCCAAGGGAGCACAGGAAAGACTGCACAATGGACTGAACTGCCAGTGAGGGTCTTTCAGTGTCCTTCCCCACATTTCTTACATGCATGTCATGGAAATTGGATTCCTTTGTACACTCTGCTATTCACTGAGACATTTAATAAAACTTCCAACCAAGTTCCAGCAAAACTATATTATTTGGGTTGCACAGATAGTGGAAGAGAGTTGAGATTTCCTATTATTTTCCTATGCTCTTCAGTTTTTGTGGATAGAGGGTTATGTGATTGTGTGCAAGTCCAGTGTTTAATACAACAGACATTAATTTAAACTATATATTTGAAGTGATGCATAAGTAAAGTTATGTAAATATCACATTATAATGAAGGAAGTCTCTATGCACAGAAAACCACATGGATATATTCATAGAGCATATACACTTCAGAGACACTCTTCTGAGCAATATGGCTGTTAGGAGACCAGAGGAAATGTGGAATTTGCAATATCATAAAAAAAAAAGGAAAGAAATATATACATCAGTTAAGATAGCTGCTTTTTCAAAAAATTGTTCTAAAGATAAATTTTATTTCTGGTGAGATTTTCCTAAAATTATTCTTGAATATCGTATCACTGGAGTACCTTATAGAGAATTACATGAAGGCTAGGGTGACCTAAACATTTATTTTTTTCGTATCCACAGGGTGGACCATGGCAACGTCCATTCCACACATGGGCTGGAAATGTTTCTGTTTTAGGAAATATTTGCTTAATTTTATGAGCTGTAGCTACATTGTTAATTCAGATCTGGTTCTTAAGTTTCCAGGATAAGTGGTCACCTCAGGCTAATACTCTATGCTGTAGGTCTAGTAAATGAATAAGTACAGCTTTCCACTGTACTATACCTGCCAGCTCTCAACCTTTTCATCTGATACATATTTTTATAGAAGAATTTCTAGTCACAGCATAAAGTCTTATATTTATCTCAACTTGTATTCTTCACTTCCTCTTCTGCTGTATGTTGCTTTTCATGCGGTTCCTGGATATCCCATTTTAAAATCTAGCACACCCAGAAAGAATGTAGGTTTTTTAGCTTAAAGGGAGAAAATTTCTAATTAAAAGGTGTAAATCCTTCTGTTCCACATATTTTTAAAAAGGGGTTAGAGCCAACACTCACAATTTTCCGAGAACTATCCCTCCAGCTACTGTGTGTACTACATGAGGGAGTAGAGCCAGTTTTAGCCACTTATGAAACTCAGTGTATTTGCAGAGGGGCCAAATACAACAATCAACTGTATGAACTACAGAAACCTTCAGCAATCCAGTGGTGAAACAGCTGGATTTGAGCCATTTTTCCATTTAAATGTAAGGAGAAGTAGTGGGACTTTTACTCTTTGCACTCTGAGCTTGCAGAAGTTTCCTGTGTATATTTTCTTTATTTAAGAAAGTTTTAAAATAAAAAATAAAATGTAAAAAATCCCAAAATAGAAAGTGCACCAGCAAGTCGGTAGCTACTTCTGAAAATGGGAAGCTCTTTCATGCAAAAAGTATTTTTGAGAAGTGAAATATTCCTGGCTATGACATACATACAATTTCTACCTCTTAATTTAGCTAGATTAGAGATGAAAAGATGACAATATATAATTTCTTTCTTCTAATCTGAGGGAAACTTCAGGGCCCCCGATTCTGGTTAGGTCCCAGTGCTTGAGCATAGTTCACCACAATATATTTGTTAACTTAACATAGGTTAAATTGTTAAGAGTATTGTAACTGTAAAATCTGAAAACATAGGTGGGTAAAAAAAGCAGAAAAGTATCGAAATCCTTTCTCCTCCAACACCTAGATTTCTTCCAAAATCTCCAAGGAACAACCTTCTTAATTTTCTTCATGAAGATAATTTATGTTGACATGATATGTCTTTCTTCAACTCTAGTGAAACCTGAGCTACTAATTAAAAGCTTCTTCTCTTCCCCCAAATTCAGCAAAGCTGAACTGGCAGTATTAAGATTTCAAAGGGAATACACAGTGAAAGTAACAGGAAAAAAAAAAGGAAATGTGCTCCCAAAATGAAAAAAAAACCACAAGCAAACACAAAAAAAAAAAAAAAAAAAGACTCCTGCAATGACAGAGGCGTCATGGGAACCTCTACTGTGGCATGACATAAGATTTTTGAGATTGTTCTATGTTAAGCAATCCCCATTGGCCTGTATATTTTACATTCTTATTACAACCAAGTTCCTGATACTCAGCTTTAAGAATAAAGAAGACATTCAAAAGTTCCCTCAAATCAGAGTGAACAGTAACCACAGATTTTGTCAGTTTCAAAAGCAAACTTCAGGATCTATGCATTTCAAAACATGCCAAATGGTTTGTCTGTCTGCGGTTGGATCATCCCATTCTCATAATCTGTTTGATCATTTTTATTGTTTGGAAAGCAAAACGTGAAAGATTTAATGTAGTCACACCTGCCAGATTTACTGACTTTATAGAGCACTCGCAATTCATTTTTGCTGTGAGGTTGAACAAATGTCATCATTTGCTCTACTTGAGACATATTTCATCGAAGTAAACAGTCCTATGACGAAATCTGAGACTGAAAGTACTTTCACTTTTTTTTATTCTCAGGGAGTGACTCCTCAAAGCATACTGTCAGTCAACAACTATTCTTATTCTCTCTCTCCTCTCCTCTTTCCTCCACCATAATGTAGCTTAAAAACACACCAGTAAGACACAAGGATTCTTGCCCTCAGACTTGAAGATCTACCTCTATGTGTAGCACTCACCAATGCAATGCAAGACCCTACAGAGGCCTTTGTTGGGACATCTGAATCAATGAACAATCATATGCAGCATTTTGTATTTTAAGGTTTCATGACTGTACTAGATCATCCGGTCTTATATCCTCATTTTAGGTGGGACCAAACACTGCATACAAAGTGCACTAAAAAATGAATAGTAAGTATAATGGCTGTATAAGGACTTGATCTCTACTGATTTTCACAGTCTTCCTTTTAATTTGTTTTCTCTGGATAGATAAGAAGGTTCAAAAACACTTGGATGACAGATAATGTTCATCAGTAATGAGTAAAGAATTACTGTTCAGTCTAGTACTTTTTCCTTTGGAAAAACACAAGAAAAAAAATTAATTCTTTGAAAAAAACCCCTTAATAATGCATAAGGACTAAGATTTCTGAAGTATCTCAATACACAAAAGCTTCCTTTTAGGCATCAGAAAGAGCCTGAATTTCCTGAAGAGTATCACTCCTGATAAGCAAACCAAATGAAAACCCAGATGTCTGTGAAGATTCAACAAGTCCACTGAAATTTCCCAAAGAGGATGAAACAGAATATAAACAAAGCAGTAGGAATGAAGGAGAAGAGTTCCAAAACTCCACAAAAATAGATGCAGATTTTTTTTTCGAATTGTTTAAATCTCAAAAAAAATCAAGAAGGAAGTGGGATGCAGAGATACAGACTACAATGGTCTTCATTGATGCAGTGGTGGGTCAGATGAACAGTGAACAGTATTAAAAAAACATAAGGAAAACTGTTGACTTGCAGTGTGACAAATGCTGCCAATACTGGCCTCTTCCTGTAGCCAGTTCAAGCTATGTTAATGACAGCTAAAGCATGACCATTTATGATCCTGATAGAGGGAAAACTGCAATGAGTTATACTCATGCCCTTGCACATAAGGGTCAGACTGGAAATGATTTGGCTTAGGTGATTGTCTCTTCCGAAAATAGTAGGTTTCTAACTAAATCCTAATAATGCAAACATAAAGGCTGTTAATGTACTTATTAGCCATCACAAAATGCATTTCACATTGGATGGTTACAATACATTATATCAGGAGCAATCACACCTCTGTAATAACAGTAGCAGTTCATTTAAGGAGAGCAAGTATAGCTCTTCTTCCAACCCATTATATGAACATGATGAATGATGATGGCACTAGACTCATATGGGAGGGAACTGGAGCTGGAAGGTGAAAGAACTGCCTTTGTAAAAAATGGATGGAGTAGCACATATATAGGCATATCTGGGTATACTCAGGTATGAATATTTGAAAAAACACTACAATTAAAAGATGCCTCCAGAACCAGACAAAAGCAGTTTAAATTTGGAGCAGAAAAAACCCTCAAAAAAAGCATATTCAATTTCAGAATTAAAACACACAAGAAAATGTGGGGATGCTGGGGGGGAGAGGGGGGAGGGGAGGAGGGGATAAAAGTGAGGAAATATTATATGAAACATGTTTTAGCAGGGAGTAGCTCCCAGCATTAGAACCAGCCACTTCACAAGGGTCAGTTTTCATAGTCTTCACGCTTGAACTTGGGCTCACTAAACAGTAGGTGATATTTGGACAACATACAAGGCTGAGACCCAGGTCTTCCTCCTCAAAACTAGATCAGAATTATGCTGTTATTTAGTCAAAAATGGGTGGTTGTAATAACAACAAATTTGTGGCACAAAAAGTGGACAAAAAGCATAAGGTTATTTGAATTAATAAGTATTAACTATAAGGGTTTTGCTTCCTGTTCAGAAGGTGCTGTAATTTACAGAGATGAGGACATCAGAATGCAGAGGCTTATCTTCTGCTGTCATTATAGAGCTCTGAAGTTGGTGTCTCCGAAAAGTTCACCTGGTTCTGGAGATTCATAGGGATCACAAACTTCTTCTCATGTGAGAGGACAGTGTATATTTTACTGACAACATAGTGATGAGGAGCACAATTGAAATTTTACGAGAGAAGGAAGGGAGAAAATAAAAAACACTCCCACACAAAGACAGAGGTGGAGTAGCCAAGGTGGATTCTTTATGGCACTCAATGTCCCTCAGTGCTCCACTGTAATGGCATCATGTGTTGAGGCACATCTCATACCGATTTACCTTTTCTTCCTTCCCTAATTACTTGTGCCTTTTTTGTCAGGGATAAAAGGTTAATGTTTTATAGATTATTTCTGTTAACATATATAGTGCTGTCATAGTGTAGGTATTTCTTCATACAGGGGATTTAATTCCTTGAAATGATTGTTTCCCATAACCCTTGCAAAATTCAAAACGGAATTGATAAAACAACAGTCTCATTTGATAAACTGATAAATTGATAAAACAACTCTCATATGCATCTCCACACATGCCAGATTCTTAGCTAGTATTACCTAAAAAACTGAGAGTTTTAACAGCAACAAGTACTGCACTGTGCATGGGGAATGAAGTTATTTGGAAAACAAAGCCAGGAGGGAGGACGCTATACTTCCTGATTTTCATATTTGAAAATGCTGTATATCGGAGCATATCATGTATTTTGGGATATGCACTGTCAGGCAGGACCTTTTCTAGGAAAACTCATGGCACTGCTTAACCCCCAGGTCTGAATGATTTAGCAGTGCTTCTCAAGTGACTTTGCACTGCGGTATGGCCCTGGTCTCAGAAGGAGACCCTATTTCACTCTCTGCCACTTGTGTCTGTCAAATGTCCACTACTGTTCACTGCAGAGTACATCTTCGCCACCCAGAATTTGTAAGAAGTGGCTCTGAAATTTGGGTAGGCTTAATTAATTTTCTCATGGGCATTACGTTTCTGGAATACATTATGTATCTGTAATTATGTAAATAAGCTCCTCTTTACAGTCTATTTTTCTTCAGAATATGTATTTCAAAATCATGTTGTTGAAACCCAAGTCATCTATTAGAAATCTAAAGAAAAAATAACAGACTTATTTTTCTCTAAGAAATAATTTATATATTTCCTCCATAATACGGGATTTAACAAGCTGTAACAAAAAAAAAAAANAAAAAAAACAAAACCAAAAAAACAATCAAAAAAAGGCCCACAACAAAAGCCTAAAAGTTTAAATGTTTGTATTTGTTCTTCTGCAAAGTAAAATAATTTGTAGACAAAGACTAAGAACAAGCTAATATAAAATAAATCCTTCCTAACTACTTCAGCAAGTTCTACCACTAAGCTTCACTTTAAACCTAAACCAGAAACATATAGACATATGCCCACACAAAGGTATTATCATCAACAACAATAATAAAAACAATATTATCTGAGACCTAAAAATTGTTGAAGGCAAAATAGCTCAAATGATTCTTAATGCCTTTCAGGCACATCTGAATCAAATAAGGTAATTATTCTTTAAAATGCTTACACAAAGTCTGATTTGCATGCTAGTAATTGCTATGCCTTGTGGCATCTAGCAATTGACACAGCAATGATTTTAATTATTGTAATTTCATCAGTATAAATACTTCAAAGTTATGCAAATAGTACCTCGTAATCCACATAGACAGTTCAGAGTATTTGATTTACTAGTCTTGTAAGGCTCTTTGTCTATGCAGTTTACTCTCAGATGTGACTGTGCATTGCAATTGAAGCCTTTCACTCACATCAAAGCTCTAAATCATAACAAGATGAGCTAATTTTACAAAGACTGACACTTCAAACATTAACTTGCAAATACAATTATAAGATGAAATATATAAAGGACTTTACTAGGATATCATCTGGCATGGATACCTGCAGCTAATCATATCTAATGTTTTCTATGACAGTGGTAAGCAATGATACTGCAAGGCCAAATGCCTTGGTGTGAACAAACAGCCACTTTTGCTTCTGAACAGCTTCGTAAAAATACTTCATCATGTTCTACCATTTAAAAGTTGTGTATTCAAGGTACATTTAAAAAAAAAGACAACACAATAGTTTTTTTAATAATGTAGGGGAAACACTGTTCTTACTACTGTTTCTGATATGGAAAAATAAATGTATCACAGGTAACATTTTCATGTCAATAATAATGCAAAATACATCAGAGTAAATGCATCTAAAATCAATATTTATGACAATTAAGGAAGGAGGAAAAAAAAAGCTGTGCTGTCATCAACTTGTCTTTTATTTACAGAAACCTTTCTAAACCCACGTTTCAGGCTAGATGTTTAGGTGATGTAAATCACAGCTTTCAATAAATCTTAGACATTTAAACACAGCTCTCTTCCTTTAGATACCAAGTTTGTATCAAACTCACAAACAAAAAGTTGAATATCCATAACAACAAATCTGAAAACCAATGTTGATCATCAATATTTACAAAGCTGTCCCTAATACTTGTTTTCCAGAAGAGCTGAAGTACAGCACTAGTTATCTCCAGTTCAAGATCCATGTGTGTTGAATGAAACAAGAATCAGACCTGTTGCTTTTTTTTCTTTCTTTTTTTTCTTTCCTTCTTTCTTTCTTTCTTTCTTTCTTTCTTTCTTTCTTTCTTTCTTTCTTTCTTTCTTTCTTTCTTTCTTTCTTTCTTTCTTTCTATTGGTTTAGATTACAGCCTACCCTGAAGAGTAGAGGTAAACAAAATTGGAATAAGATCACCTACGAAGAAAAAACTTCAGAGCTGCTCTGCATGCAGAGGTATCTTGGAGGGACTTTGATGCCTGACTTGACAAGCAGTATATGTTGAGAGAATGTGGCAATGGCCAGAGGTAATGCACTAAATAAGGATATAGTGGGCAGTTTAAGCTAGAAATGACATTACAATCAGAGATAAATTCTCCATAACAGAAAATTACAAAAGCATTTTTACAACTTCTTTATAAAAACTGCCATTGGATTCCTTTGTTTCTTATTGATTGCATAATATTTATAATTTAATCTTGTAAAGGAGAAAGTACAAATAGAAAAGGGGGAAAATAAGAACTCTCAAAATGAAGAAATAGCCTTTATATAAGTAAAATTAATTTGGGAAAACAGATCTGAGCCAAAACATGAAGAACGCCTGTTTGGAGAAAGTATATAGGGAACAATTAACTCTCATACTAAAAGAATGAGAAAACAGCTGGTGAAAAGTAGGAGAAAAGAGATTTAAATCAAACAATTTTTTTTAATGCAATGTGTCTTTAAAAGGCAGAAATCACTGCCTCAATTTTTTAAAGGCAAATGTAATAAGTGGGCTAAAAAAATACTAATTTGTAGAAAAGGGGACTGTCCAAAAGTATAAACACTAGCTAGGATTCAAAGGCTGACCCAGGAGGTCTCTAAGGGACTAAGTGCTGGAACTAGAAAAATACTGCCTCCATAATCACCATTTCTCTTTTACTTGTGAAGTGTTTGCTACCGGCCACTGTCACAGATGGGAAACTGGCACAGAGCAACTGTTCTGAGAATTCAACAAAAGTCAGTGATTGTAATAGTTTGCAAAATGGTAAGCATATAAAATCACAAACTGTAAAAATTAGCATGAAGACAACGTATGGAATGAATATCTTAGAAGAATGTATAACGCAGTCTGTTTGTGGAATACATATTCACCTGCTTACACATTCAAATGTAACTTTGGCTCCCACTATTGCTCCAGCAGAAACAAGGGGAAGTTGACACAGGAAAAAAGCAGGATGTCAACATCAAGCATTTCAGCCAAGTTGTAGCCTACACAGGTAAAGAATGACTTGCAAATCCACCTCATGTAAGAAAAGGGAAGGAATCACTTGAAAGGAAACACAGAAAATCAGACAGCAGCATGAACAGCTAAATAAATTCCACACAACAAACAATGAAACACTGAATGATAACGATGTTGAATCACACTACATAAGAGCACTGTGATGGAAGTGACACACCAATGGAATCACATGTAAGAAGCTGAAAACATCACAAACCGGAATCAGTTTTACATTTGCTACTGGCTGCAATTATTCCAGATGTTAATCTTTTTTTTTTTCTTCTTTGATTCACTGGCTCACACCTTCCCATTGTTTTAGTAAATTTCCTTCAGTTGATGAGGATATTAAATAGTTTAATATAATAAAAAATATGTTAGTGGGAGGAAGTAGCTTCCTATGTCTCTTCACGACTTTCATATGGAAGCAAAATAATTGGTAATTATAAATATATAGATTGTTCAATATCTATTTCAGTCCAAACTACAAATAAACACACAACATTAAAGTAATCAGAATGTATTTTGCACCTAAATCTTTATTAGCACATCAAAGTGGCTTATTTTTTTCACAGGTCCTACCTGCTTTCAGCACAAAAATCAATGGTGGTTGTATTAGGCCATCATATAATTTTTGATGACCTGGATAAAGTTATCTGTTCAAGAATTCTCACCATTGTAAGCAACAAAATATTTTATATCTAATAGAAATATAGAAAATATAGCAAAAAAAAGAGTGTAGATTAGATGACCCAAGCTATTTTCATCCCAGCAAGCAGTCCTTCAACAACAAATGCAAAATAGAGTGAAAAAGTTCTATGGGAACAGTTTACTGTCAGTATCACTGCTGCAACAAAGGGCAGAAGCATTGCATTTCATTTCTCTAACTCCTTCACTGGCACTTTTCCAGCCTTTATAAGTTTTTGGAAAATAAACTAAAACACTGTTACTGCCAGACCAGTACTAAGAAACCAATACACACAAAATATAATTTCCGTGCAACTCAAAGGATGCAACATACATACTTGGGGTGTGCTTTTCAGGAGGGGAAGATGTATGACTTGCTAAAACATATTAAAAAAATCCACAAAACCTAATAGAATTCAAGTTTAATTTTTAACCTCTTGACTTTATTTTCTGTTAATTAACATTGGGATTCCATCCAAAAGTATTTGTACAACATTCATTTGCTAATAAATTAAATAATCTCAACTATTTCTGGGAATAGTACATCCTTATAGTCTGAGAAGTATGTGTTCCAGAAGTACTTTTCTTGTAACCATTAAAAGTGACTTGGAGCATGATTAAAAACCATGTAACACTACATCCAAATTAAACACATTGGTAATTAGATTCACATGTGTTTAGAGCAACACAATAAACCAGTATGCACACAAATATTTATATGATGAAACCAAAGTAAACAAGCAACAACAGAAAGAGAATAGGATGGAAATTGAAACATTACAGTCTTTATACCACACAGTACATTGACACTTATAAGAAGAGTTAGTTAGTGTTCAGTATTGCAAAGTATGCTACATTAATTTATGAAGACTTAAAAGAGTCTGTTCATGCAGCTATGGTGAAAACCACAAGCTGAAGTATAAGTATCTAATGAAAAAGAAAGCAGACCCAAAAACCCTGTTAAAAACTTAATTTTTTCCTTGTTCTACTCTACAAATCCCAGTAAACGTTTCAGTTTTTGCTCAAAGTCACTTTGTCTTACATCAGGCCTGAGTGCTTTAAGTTCTGTGATTCACTTATTTAGAGAGAAGTATAGTTGAGCCAGTGCCAGCATAGGTCAGGAGATCCATGTAAACCTGGTGATCAGTAATTTGCACTCTGCAGTTTCCCAAGAATGATCTAAGGAAATGTCAGCACAAAAGAAAAAAAAGTATTATTTTTTTATTAAAAGCTGTCACTGAACAAAACCTAAACAAAAACCAACCCAACCAACCACAAAAAACCCCAAATAAACAAACAAAAAATACCTTTTGACAGATCACTCTCCATGAAGGAAAACTGCTTGCATTATTTTAATTTAGAAGTCATAAAGTAGGTCAAGTGTTCCACCAGGTAACTTTCTATATTCCCACTACACATAAACACTACAATGAAATACTTGATCGCTACAGAAAAAACAAACAAACAAACAAAAAACAAAAACCAAAACCAAACAAACAAAAAACCACAACTTTGTTTTGCGCTTACCCATGTCCAAAAACCTTGACATGAAAGAAAATTCTTATCTGTATTACCTGTAGGAACTAGATTCCTAAGAATACTGTATGCATATGTACATGTCAGATCCATGAAAATAAAATTAGAAAATTAATCCTGTTTGAGAGAAAGGAGGAGCCCTTCAGTTTCAACTGAGTTCTTGTTTGGGTCTCCTCTTAGTGGTGTGAAGTTACCACCAGGGTGTTATTTGGTGGTTTATTTGAGAAATATACAATGGTATCGATCCAGTTTAGGATGATGAACAAACCTCACTCTGTCCCATTTTTATACTTTCCTCAAATTCAAGCAGACTTGTTAAGAGTTAGGTACAAAACCTTCAGAATAAACAGAATAATTTTAAGAGAGAGAGTAAAAGAAGCAGCATTCTTCCCAGCAGCCCCACATTTTGACTTTGTCGTGTAATGGAAAGAGATGAAAACTATAAAAAAATAGTTATAAAATGTATTTCTCAATTTACAACATTTGTGGTCAGAAGCATTTCCTCACAGAAACTCTCAGGCTGCTGTGTGGAGTGAAATAAGTACAGCAGAATTTGAAGAGCCTTGATTATATTGTACATGTATTTCATGTCATAAACATATGAAACATTTAAAATATGGTATTAAATATGTAGCAACATTTCCTGGCACAGAAAGAACAAAGGTGTGAGAAAGGATTTTTTTAAAAAGCTTTTAAATAATGCTGGTAAGAAATGTCCCAACATGATAAAAATCCTGTCTTAGAATAAGTTCCCCTTCATAGTATTCTCTTTGTTGTAGATACAGGCTGTACCTGAAAAAAGGCCTAGTGGTTGCTTTAAAAAAAAAGGTTTTAACTATTTAAGCTGCTACATAATTATTTTTAATCATTTGGCAGAAATGTGGTTACAGCTTAAGTGTTAAACAGTTGTTGATATTTACGAACATCTCTTTTAAACAACTGTAATAGTAACAGATGCTTAGAATTTAAAAGAACTTTATGCATAATTAAAAAAAAAAAAAAATAGTTGTCCTATCAACTCTTTCCTGCTGCTTTCCATAGCTCTCCAATGATATTTCTTTGAGTAGGATAAACTACCTGACTTTGTTACGAGAGAGAAAAGGAAGAAAACAGAAAAAAAAGAGAAGAGGACTAAACTTTAGAGATCACTGAAAATAACCTCCTTATATAAAAGATTTGTTGTTCTCACCATCAGGCACTCTTGTTCTGCCAAATGGAAACTTCTGTTTCCTACATCATCCTTTCTAGCGGACTAGTCTCCCTCATTACTAAGGACAGCGCAAAAAAAAGAGCTAAATCAGTGGAAAGTGGGTCAGACTTGGATCTCTCAGCAGTCATTTGAAAACCTTATGGAATAACAACTTCAATACTCTCTGTTTCCACTTGAAGATGCAACCCACAGAATCAATCAGACATCTGATTCACCAACAAGTTTTGAAGCAGTCCCTAAATGCCTCACTGAAGAAACAACTGGCTCAACTTCCAGCACCTTTCTCTTTGTATATCCACACCACCTATTCCTTTAGATTCAGAGAACACCATGCCAAAGGCCTGCTCAATACAGTCCTAAGAACAAGGGGGAAAGAGTGCATGCCTTACTATCCTCTCCCAGAAAAACCCTCCCTTATGGCTGGAAGCAGCCTTGAAGAGCCAAGCACATTGGTAAGTCTGACTAACATATAGTCTGGTAAAGACAAAATACCAACAGCATGAGTTTCTGTTTACCCTTAGAATTTAGGCACTGCGGGGAAAAACGTAGTTTTTCCTTGTCTGGTTTAAGAAGTAAAATTCATTCAGGCTGTAGTGACTCCTGGGAATTGTAGTACGTCTTTTTGCAGGCAGGCTCCTTCCCTCTGGGTACACCTGGCAAGGATGCAGGTAAACAAGGTAGGGCACAAGGTTCACTGGTGGCACGTCTCATCAGGATACTAAACCTCATAGGAAACACCTGCCTTTTTTTAATTTTCTGTGAGCTCAAGTATATCAGATCAGCTTTCCTAGTCTTGTAAGAAATTTTTCTGCATGCACGTTGAAACTACAATATTGAAACAAATATATTACATATTGCTCTGGAACTAATACAGGAGTTTCAATCATTTTTTGGTCTATAGCACTGACCCAAATTAGCCTTATTGCAGTTCTCTTTGTATCAGTGAAAAGTCTGATATTACTGTTCTGCGTCTTACATTGTACTACCCGCTCCTCTAACCCTGCATGCTGAATTCTCATTGGCATGGAAATGTGGCATCCTCTCTCACGGAACAGAACTAGCCTACTCAAAGTACTTTGTTTATATACATGAGACAAAACTCAGAAAGGGAAAAGATAACTTAGAGATCAATAAAATATTTCTCTGTGGTACTGGGAAATATGCTAATACTAAAAGGAACATTTTTATTGGCCATATTTAAACAAACAGGAATGAAACAATGTTAAGAACTCACCCAAAAAACAGTATGGCAAAATTTCTCAGATACTTCCTACATAAGCTTGGATGGGGAAACCTAATCACTACAACAGAAATCCCCCTTCCCCAACACCTCCTGTGTCAAGCAAGTTGAATCAACAAGCAGTATGTCTTCTGCCTGCTAGGTAAGGGGAGGCTGGAAGAGGCTGCCTGTAGCCATTCTCTACCAAGAACCCCAGAGGATGCTGCAGAGGATCCAGTCTGCAATGCTGAATTGCGCAGAAAGGCCCACGTGGCCTCTTTAGAGAGCTCTGCACAGCAGACATCTGCCTCCTCTGCTCTGAGCCCCGTGCCTGCTATGGTGGTGCACGCATTCGTTCCCACTGGTACTCTCTTTACCCTTCACTAAACATGCTTGCTTAATGCAGTCTTTCAGCTAGTGGAAAATAGGTCCCTTGAAGGCTGTCATTCCCTTTCGGTAACCCCCTGGAACAAAACAAAGAGGTGATCTGACTTTCTGCTCTCCAGAGTTCACTTGGGATCAATTCTAACAACTCTCATAATGTCGAGATTAGGCAGCTTTTCCTCCTCCTTGTTAACAAGGCAATGACAAAGAGAGAGAGAAGTCAATTTCCTTTTCAAATAAAACTAAGAAGCCACTTGGCAGTAAATACAAAAGTTACAAATAAATAAGTGAACTTTCTGACTGGTGAAACCCGGCAGTACTTCTTACTGGAAGTACTGGCTTCTGGGCCAGGGGGAATCATCTTTAGGAAAGCTGAAATTGGGATTCCATAGGCTTTAAAGAGTAGATGCAAATCCCAGAAGACTCCTTTTCAAGGTTAAGCTTGAAAGCTGCCCTTTTGAAACAGACAGTTGCCAGCCTGACCACTGACCCTGTCGTTTCTCTGGACAGGGACCGAAGCAACTGGGGAGCTGACAGGTCACCTGCACTTCCTCACAGTGGTTGCAGGCAGGACCTGACACCTCCAGACCCAAATTGCTGAAATTTCCTCTGAGCTGACTGAAAAGCAGAAAGCAGACCTCAGGAACCAGTGTGGAAATAAAAGAGTCAAATTTGCTCTGAAGCAAAGTCCTCTAGGCCATGGGCTTTCAGGAAGGAATTTGGCCGAGCTGCACTGGACCTTCCCATTAGCTATCGCACCTGCATTCAATGCCAGGAGAACATCCTTCACCCTGTTCACTTTGGTGTGAACACCAATGGGTTTCCTCCTAGCTGGCCAATTTATGAGGTGACTAATGTGTCTCCCAGAACAGGGCTGCAAACCTCTGCCGTCCGTTCACAGGAACTAGTAAACCATCAAAAGCCACACAGATATAAAGTGTAACCGTTATTAATTACTGAAGTGATTACAAAAAACCCAAACAAAAACAACAACAAAACCAAACTAAACATAATAGCAACTACAAAAAACCAAAAAAGACATGGATTATGGCCCCACTGCTTTGGTGGGTGTTCCCACCCAGTGGCCACATAACCTGCACTGGACAAACCACGTCCATACTAAGCTAAACAGCCAAGATATGAAAAAAAAAAATCAAATAATATTTCATGCACTTAGAAACTTACACCACTGCTGTTTACACAACTGACCAGGTGGATAAAAGTACCTGTTCCACTTAAAATCACTTCACCTTCAAGCACTCCTGATCAAGTTATCACTGCAGTCCTGCATAAAGGACAATTGCATTCAAAAAAATCTGTGGAACGCGAGACTAGATATTTTTGGGGAGAGGTAGTAGTTAATGCAGGTTTTCATTTATTCATATATCATAAAAGTACATCTGATTTCAAAGAGGC
Source organism: Pachycephala philippinensis (assembly GCA_013397055.1). NCBI lineage: Eukaryota > Metazoa > Chordata > Aves > Passeriformes > Pachycephala > Pachycephala philippinensis. Next base: position 247,880 of record VWZT01013271.1, read on the forward strand.
CCCATCTAAGTAGTCATTGCCTGCTGTGAGATGAAAAGAGCTCCTGAAAGGAAGGCACCATGGAAAAGATGAAGGTCCTGTTTCCTGCAGGTTCAACCTCAGACATGTCCTGCAGATGGCCCTAGGGATGCAGGAATGGGGAGGACACAGGCAGAACACAGGGTAAAAGTAGGTGAGAAGCAATTTAGCAGCTGTATGTGATTCCCAGACCGCAAAGAGACTGACATTTTAGATAAACACTTAAAACAAACAACTCTTTCAAAATTTTGTTGAAGGCAAGCCAGTGGCCTCATCTTCACTAGACATGCTATTTACTATGACTTTTGCTTTGCAAAGAGGAATACAAAATGAAGAACTGAGCCTAATGACTCATCTAATAAAAAGCATCAGTTCCGAGAATAAACTGATTTAAATTAAAGAGTAAATAATGGAGTAATTTTAAGTTACTATCACCAGAGTAGGAAAATAACTGGATTATTTGAGCCAGAAAATGGTCTTACAAGAATTTTGGCTTCGTGGGTATGACCAGTTCCCACTTCTTTGAGCAGATGTTCAGGCAAAACAATAGTATTTATAAGGGCAAACATCAGATGCAAGTTCAGTTTGGTATTCCTGTGAGAAGAGGAGATAAACCACAGCAGCTGTCCATCAGCCACACAGTTTAGAGGCCAACTGACAAGTTCCCTGTATCTTCTACTATCTCAGGATTTACAGGTTGTTCTGGGCAAAAGACCAGTGTTTTATTTGTACGCTAAGCAGAAGTAGTAAAAGCAATGTCATAGAGTGAATAATCAAGGAAAGGCCACTTGGCTCAGCCTTTTAAGTTAGAGCCACCAACTGGCAACTTGGCTATGTCCCAGGTAGGGTCCCACAGGCTTGTGGCTGGTACCAGAATCTTGTGTGTAAATATAACAAACCAAAGCCCCAGTACTTCCGAGTCTTACCAGTACTGTCAGGGGTACACACCTCAGCTACGTGCAGGTGCAGCTGGATGCTATTGACAGAATTAGGCACACAATAGAGTACAATATTGTCAGGGCACATAATGCAACCTTTTCAACTCATTTGTGCCTTTTTCTCCTCAGAAGTGTTACCCAACCCTTCACACAGTCACAATCCCAGCTGTACCCCTTTCACCCCTAAGTCACAAGACAGCAGTATTGTGGCATGTGAAAAAATTGTGAGTGGATTGCTTGAACAATTCCTGGAGCTGCCACACAGGAGATAAAACCTGATGTTTCTCTGGCCTTCTCCTTCAACTGAAGCTCACAAGGGTTAATCCAGTACTGTGTTGATTTGTATGTATGGTAAGTAGGGGAGTAATTGACTGAGAATCACTGAATAAACCTAATTTTTATAGGAAGTCGTGTTAGAAATAGATTGAAAGAACATTAAAAATTGTCTTTTATCTTTTCTTCATTACAGTCCAAACACCCAATCACATTTACCAAAGGTTTAGGAAAGAAAAAGCTTTCATATATTTCAAAGGAAAAAATCAAAAACCCAAACCCAGGGAAATAGAAAAAACACCCCAAAACACCCTACCAAAATGCCAAACCCAAAATCCAACAAAACAAAACAAAACAAAACAAACCACCAAGCAAACCAACACATGAAAACCCCAAAAAACCACCAAAAAACAAATACAAACAAACAAAAAACCCCCCCCAAAACAAAGAAAAACAATCAGTTCTGTAAGATTTATTTCATTTAGCATAGCAATCATTTTATTCCCGTGATAGTTTAAGTTATATAGAGAATTAGCAGGAAGACGTCAATTTCTCTCCCATTTGCAATAATAATAAAAGGTATTCTCTAACTAACTGCTTAAAATACTGAATCAACTAACCCAACACAGCCTTTAAATTTCCAGACCAAACTTTAACACTCTCTTAAGGACTAAAATTAATAGTATTAGTTATCAGACTAATTTATGGTACACACACTCACTCTGTAGGAAGGTAAATGGTCCATTCTTTCTTAAATTTAACAGTGACAAACTTCCACGGAGATATTTCTAAGACATTATTCTTAAATTCTTTTTTTTTCAATTGCATACACATGTAGAAGTTTGCACTGTGTATGAATTGCATTTTCCTATATGTTAAACACCAGTAAAGTGGGCAGATTTTTTTTTATTTCTTGAAAAAATTAAAAGGCCTGGTTTAATTCAAGTCTCTTTTTCCTTTTCACGCATACCAAATCCCATTAAAATACAATATATTATTAATGGTATCAATGTTACAAAAAGACATACTGATTAATATACGTATGTTTATAAATGTTTGTTCAGGAACATTTTCTCAATATCCAGCATTTTGCCATTTTCTGTTGGTTCTAAAAGGCTTTTTCTACAATATTTTAACCATGAAGCTTTGGGATTTAAAAAAATGACTAACATATAAATTCATTTTTGATTTCCTGCAACACTGCTTTGATTATGCTATAAAAATAACTATGTATTGGAAAGCATATAAGAATGAAAAAAATCACAATTAAATGAATAAAACTAAAATTATAATGAATTTGGAATGTTGAAACGGCATTACTACAGCTTTCAGTATTTCTAAATAAACTTTTTATTAAAAAGTTCCATCTTTACAACATTTTATCTCCCACTCAGAAAGTGAACCAACTGCCAATCGTATTTACCAGCCAACATAATTTTCAGAAATTACGGGTCTAGTTTTTACCAAATTTATCATTACTCAGCCTACAGACTCTGACCTTGACTAATATATTTACTTCCCCATCCTTAGGGAATTTTGTAACTTATTACAAGTCTAGATCATTTGAATATGCACTCTCTCTAAAATTCACAATATTAAAATTTTATGGCTATTTATATCTCAGAGAAAATTAAGATTTCAAGAATTTTTGTGAATTTTTATGTGTAGTGAGGGATTTGGAATGGCTGCTTTGACCAATCACGACTGGTGGGTATTCAGCCTTTGGGAAGATACATATAGTAACTTGTTTTGGGAAATGCACCTGATCCTTCATATATTATGTTCAGAAATAAATAAGCCCATTAATTTGTGAAAAAAAGCACTCAGGTCTAACTTCAGTATCCAAAATCAAAAGCAATAGGAAATAAATACTAAAACCATTGCGGGTTTTTAGTTGTTTGGGGTTTTTTTACTATTTCACAGGTGTTATGTCAAAAAAGCACTGCCCAGCAAGATAAGGAGGGCTGCAGAAGACATCTGTGATTAGCCATGAAATAAATGCTTCAGGAGTCCTGTAAACTATGGGAAAACCATCAACATTTCTGAACCCTGTAATTTTTTCATAAGCTCCCCTTTTAACAGACACTTCTATTTCTCCCTCCTTGGTTTTTCATGATAGTGCTCAGTTGGCAAATTAATTGAATTTGCAACAGAAGGTAAAGCAAACAATATTTTTGTTGTGGTAAGATATCTCTTTATTCCCTTTCTCTAGAAGGCTCTCGATACATAACTAACTGTTCATCACCCTCTAGTTAAAGTTCTAAAATAGTTGAATCCCCTTGTTCAAAGTCCCTCAGTTACAATATGAAGGAATAACCATTATAAAAGTATCTGAGGGGAAAAAATCAGACCTGTGACCAATTTTTAGTTAGAAATAAAAAAGAAATAAAATCCAAACTCCACAAATGGAAAATCTCAACATACATATGGTTCCCCTGCCAGAAGAATTTATGAGTGTTTGTACACAAATTTCTCATAAACCAGTTTACACATCAGCCATGGTAAGCATATGTGCCAGTTAGGTGAAAAGCTGCATTTCCCCCTTTCTAAAAAGCAGGTCATGTGGACTGTATTTATTAAATAATTTCTTTTTTTTCCCCCTAGAAATATTGTTTCAGACCCTCCAAGAAGTTCTAAAATTACCAACATAAGAGAAGGACGGCAAAAGTGCAACAAATAATTAGATCACACTATCTAAACACTTTGGTATGTATATGAAAATTAAAGAAATAGATGCCTGCATATGTGAAATTGAGATTGTTTTCAGCAGCAAATATATGAGATGTCTAAACTTATTACTAAGTTCTAAGGAACAGCCTTAGGCGCTGATTATGCACTATTCATTTTGCTGCTTAATGCTGCCTGAAGATGGTCATTCTCACCAAGATCAAAAGTCTACCTTGAGAAGTATCCTTACTTTGATGGTAGATAGAGGTAAATCATTACATAGAGATTTTGTTTTTGTTTTTGGTTTTTTTTTTTTAAAGAGGGAGGGGACTAACACAAAACTGTCTTCCAGCTTCTGCAATGAGAATTTAGCCAGTCTCAACTCAGTAGTTCTTCCATGTTACTTTGGTGGCCATTTTGGATCCCTTTGGTAGATGCTCACTCTTCTGACCTTGTCGCAGCAGTAGTACAGTAAGCTTTCATCATTACTTTTTAGGCAGTTTTTTCAATGTTTCCCTAAAATATCTCTCCCAAAGCTCAGAGATATTCTTCCCTACTGTCACCAAAAACTGTGAGAGAAATGTCAGGGAAGAGATTTTTGTGCCTACTGAAGGCTTTCCTTTTTGCTTTTCTAAAATCAGTTTGATTAAAATGAACCACAGGTACAAACATCTTTTTCCTTGTGATCACATTCAATACTTGAAAATACTGACTTGAAAAATAGAGGCCAGGCACTTGCCCAATAAGACATGACTTATTGTAACACACAGAAAATTCAGTCTGCGGTAAATGTTAACACTGCAAACAATTTCTATACTAATGTTTACAGATTTCAGTCTTTTAAATCCCTATAGATATCTATCTTCTTTATTCCAACAATTGTAGCTGTAATAGCCATTTCATTTTTGAAAACTGCAAAACCATTGTTTTAACAGAGCCTATTGATAAGGATATATCTGTAGCCAATATTAATGTGATTTTCTAAGACAAAAATAATTTATTATAAATTTTCTGTGGGTCATAAATGTTTGGAGGACACTATTCATGACGGCAAGCAGAGAACATATACAAGATGATAATTTTATAATTCCAAATTTTTCTTACATTGTAAGCACTTTTTGGCAGCTCACAATTTAAAATTCTCACAAAGGAATGATAAAAAACATTATAAGTAAAGTTTACAAATGGTCAATTCAAATTCAGTTCCTAGGAATCATGCCTGCTCTAGGTATCTTAGAAGTGAAAACAGTAACATGAAAATGAATGCAATATTATGTCAAACAATGTAGTATTTCCATTTTGATCCTCAAAAAACCTGACCTATTTATTACAAGTATTTTCTAATTGCTTTGTCTTAAGTCTATGATTATACTATTTTACTAAAAGAAAATTTCATCCTGTTGAACAAACATTTTTAAATCCTCTCTAAAGAAAGTGTTTCATTTTTCAGAAAACAGTATTTATTACTAATAGAGTTCATACATACAACATGAAGATAAAAATTAACACATCCTTTTTAGTTCAAACAATTTGCCATGCAACTATACCTAGACATTAAAAAAAAAAAAAAAAGGGCTGAGCTTAGATTCCTTCCTTTACACTTTTGGAAGAGGAAAATGGGTGAAACAAACAGTTCATAATAGAGATAAGGTAAGGAAATGTAGACCTGAAATAAGCAAAGTTCATGAAAACAGTTAAGTAAAACGAATAGCACAGTAGGGACTGAATTAAATTTTTAAACGCACACAATAGAATACCTGTATAACACAAGTGATTTCCTTCTTACAGTCATAAATTCAATGTACAGAAACAATGCATTGTAGAATGATGCACTTTATAGGGCTTTTTTCTTCCCTTCTTAAAATATAGAACTATTATGATTCTCTTGTGTGGATGATAAATCCAGCTCAAAATTCTACCCACTGTGAGTTCTACCAAAACATAGTACTGAGAATGAGCTGTGAGAGAATGAATTATGATATACCAGTGGTTTGTGCAGTGTGTGTATCGAAGACAGAAAGGAGTGGAGGAGAAAGAAGGGCACACAAAGAAAAACCCCGATGTTTTAAAGGTAACTTAAAAAAAATGGTAACATTAGAAGCAATATTAAATAATTTTAAATTAATTAAAATCTGAACCTAAAAGGGTACACTTTATAAAATTTTAAATTAAATAAGCTACCAACAGAAAGCACGCTATGAATAATAAAATATATAGGCACAACTTCAGGTTTCAGCTTTGGATACTGACATTAATAAAAATTATTCCTTAAATTGCTTTCTCCACAAGCAATAGCACAGTTAAGTTCATCAAAGCTCCTGTCTGTTGGAAACTAAAGGATTTCAACACTTAGTTAACTCTGAGACCTCTGAAAGACAAATATTTGGACCTAAAAAAAAAAAAAAAAACAAAGGAAAAACTCAAAATAAGGAAAAGCAGGATAACGGGTGCATACTCAAAAATTGAAAATATTGGAAACATTAACAATTTTAAAGAGTATTTGAGCAGGAGAGGCTTAAAATCCTAAAAACATGAACCACTTGAAGCACTCCAGTAGTCTTCAATTGCTTTGCAATGTGCAAGCAAGGAACTTTCACAATGAAACACTTAAGCTCTCTGATAATTTTATACCCTTATAGGCCACATATTTCTGGAACCCCATCATTTCCTAGCTGAAGTGGTTTTAAAAATATGTGAAGTGCTCCAATAATTTTAAATTATTCTGTGCAATGCAAGCTCAGAACCCTGATCACCTCAAAATTTAAGAGCTTATAAAAATTTGAAGTAGTCCAATATTTCTGAATGATTGGGTATTGTGATTTCACTTGTTTTATAAAGTGCTTCCATTTGCAAGGAAGTCTGGTGATAAACTGAAATATAGCTGTTGGCTAGCAAATATAGCCATGTAAAAATGTAATATGAAAAAAAAAATAATCAGAGAACGTGCTCCTGGCCCCCACAAAAATCAGAACTCAAGCAATACAAGGAAGAGGAAAATGTATCCTGAAACCCCAGTTACAAGCAAACAAGAAAAGATCTGCCCCAAAATTCAGTCACAAACTACATGTACAGAAACAGCTAACATATTAAAATTTACAGAAGATAAAATAAATCAAACGCTGCATTGTTTCCAGGAGTGTTATAATTATTCATATATCTAATAGCCTTTTCAGATATATTTTGTGTATAACTGTAATGAATATTATTTGATCATCTTGTCAAAATGTAAGGTACTTACACACATCTTACTTTAATATGCGCTGTCTAGATTTTTTTCTGGGTTATTTTTTCATATAATAAAATCAGACAGGAATATTGTCACTTATCCAATGGATAATAATGAAAAATATGTTTTATTTCTGCCAGCAGTTCTACTCAAAAATACACTGGTTTACTGAAGCAAAAAAAAGTATTCTTATCTATTGAAGTTTTTTAGATGGTTTACTATTCTGAAAGAGCCTGGATTTTAATTAATTATGCATGCAGTTTTGGGGGTGAAGATGCTATCTGCTAGGTTTATCCCCTTATATGAGGGAAAGTGAGGTTTCTGTACATCATTTAAGTTCATAACCTATACAAAAAATGAACCCCTATAGTAGGAATTTCAGCAGCGTTTGTCAGCTTGCATTTCAGTGGGTTCCCATGACACTCAGAAATACATTTTGCAAAGAAGTAATCTCCCATTCAACATTCACTGTCCTCCTTTTTACTTGCTTTTCCCTCCCCTTTTCTGCACACATACAGCAGGATTTCAAATTAGAGAGTTCACAGACTCAGTGTTGTATTTTTTATTTAGTTCCCAATTAATATTTAGTTGAAGTCTGGCAGTGGACAGGAGGTTCCTCTCACTGTAAAGCAGTGTCTTGGGAAAAGACAGACTATCTGCTGAAGAAGCAGAAAAAACAGAGAAGTTGCCAGGATTCGTGCCCTTTCCACCCAATGCCAGGACCCATTATGATCATTGGCAGTTATTTTGGTTAATGGAATGGTTTTGCTGTTGTATCACTTTCTGAGGAGCCCGAAATCCACTCAGCAGGGTGACCCACTTGTCTGCTAAGGTGTGTGTATATAACTTTCACTAGGATTAAGGGTAGTAATGTTCAGCAGTGAAAAAGCAGCTAATAAGGTATGTAACCCTTCAAGCAACTTTTTTCTAAATATTTCCACAACTAGGTCACAAATTCCTTCTCAAAGAAGCAAGGGAAGACACTGACATCAAACAGAGGCCCTCCTAAGCTACTTCAGCAAAAAGACTAATCATCAAACTGAATGAACCATCCAGACTTCAACAGAACCCTTGTATCTGAGGAAATTTATCATCTCCCATAAATAGCATGACTCCTGTATTTTTTAGCAGTAGTGGCAAATGAAGGAGGAAGAAAACAATACATATGTCCCCTCATATGAACAAGGAGAAAATGATATCAAGTAATTATTTTACTAAATTGATATCCAAATATTCTAGCATGGCAAAAAAAAATCATAAAAAGCTCAGGAATTTTTCTTCAGGTAACAAAACTGGAAAGAGAATACATATTTTTTCCTCAAAAAAAATTATTTATTACTTTTTATTACTATGCAGCAATAAAAGTGTATGTTTTGTCTTTAGCTCTGCCTTCTTGGAGTAAGAGAAAATGAAAATTTATTTGAGGAATTCTTGACATGACTCAATAATGAGATTTTTGCCCAAAGTTTGCAATAGAAGATTTACTCATTAAATGTCCCCAACTTCTTTTGTTTGGCCCCAGCTTTTAAGGGCAGAATATCTTGATTATTTAGAGAGTTCTAGGAACTCTGTTGGAATGAAATATACTTTAAGCCTCTAGATGTGTATTTTCAAACCTTGCCAAAAGTACAAGAAAAGAAAGGTTGTTTTGTTCTCCATTTTACCCCCGAGGTTTTGCACATCTCTGTTTTCTCTTATGTGTTGACTTAAAGTGAAAGATAGCTGAGTTAAGAGAGGCAGGCTGTAAAAGACCCAGTTTAACTCAACAGAAGCAATAGGAAATACAAATAATCCAAGCATGGAAAGCTCTTTTAAATAGAGATTTCAATCATCATGATTTAAGGAACTTTGATTTGGAATATGTTGGATCTGACATGCCATCAGGATGACTCATTGTGCTGAAATACATCATGTTTCACTATTATTGCATAATGTGACATATTGATATAATCAGATGAATTGTCAAAACAAGATGTCAAGTATGTGAAATTCAAATTAAGCAAAGTTTGGAAAAAGTCCTCAAAAGGGACTACATGTTATTACTTTAATTGCATATTTTACTCCATTTTGAAAGGTCTTTCTATATTAGTAACTCTTTGGACTTGTGTTTAGAATGTCTTCCCTTAATTTAGCCACAGGTTTTTGCATTGCAGTTTACATTTGCATGGCCACCTGACCAGAGAACACTCTCTTAAAGTAAACATATTTCCCACAAGAGTATGGGAAAGTCCTTTTCCTTCCTCAGTTTCCCGTCCTTTTTGTGTCTGCAAAGTAATCTTATAATTTGTTTGTTTGGGGTTTTTTTCCCAGTGTCTCAAATATGTGCTAATGACTATCACTTCTAAAAAGTGCTGTAAGTGACCCTGCTAGAGTAGGCCTTTGGAAAAGATGACTGCCAGAGGTCACTCCAACCTCAGCTATTCCGTAACTCTGCGAAAAATTCTAGCTTTAGTTTTGAGTCTCCATCTGTTTCTAAAATCTTTGTAAACATTTGAAAGAGCTGAGTCTAATCTGAACCCCATTGCAAAAACAGATGTAGCTGATACGCCACTTCCATACTCACAATACTTCATTAGTCATAAGAATAGTCAGACTGATATGGAACAGACCCCTGTTCAGTTCTGAGTATCTGTGGCCTCTAATTTTGCCTAGTAGTTATAAAGTTTAAGGCTGCAGTACTCCTGACAAAACTTCCTACATTCATAAGAAGTGCTAGTTTCAACAGAAACAAATACATTTTTTGGGACAGAAAATAGAGAGAAGTCTACACTATTCGCAAATTCTGTCACTCCTGAAAGAAAAGACTCCTTCCCGAGGGAATCATGGATACGTAAAATGTAATACAAGATGTCCAATTTCTTGGAGTTATAGAGGTTTTGAACATACTTAAGGATTCCTCCATTGTAACCCATGTCCATGCTGAGACTGGTTTCCTTGCAGAGGAGTTCCCATGGCTCACTAGTGCAGGATATTTTCCTTTAATTAACTTAACTGTGAAGAGTATGTGCTGCTTTTACTGTAGAGAAAATAAAGGTTAATCCACAGAACAAGTGTTTTACCTCAGCCCTCCTGTTAAAATGCTAGGTAACATCACATTACTATTATTATTATTATATTCTGAAGAAAATGTAGCAGAGCCTTAACAAAAATAACAAAACCCCCAAAATTTCTAGTATATAAATAAGCTAAAACATTTGGAAGCATTTTTTTTTAAAATATTTTAAATAAATAATGGGGTTTAAAAAAAAAAAGGACGTACCCCAAAAGGATATAGAAAATAGTTTACTGTAGTTTATTGCTGAACTATAATACAATTTCCATGCTGAAAGACAAAAACTCCCTATACTGAAATACTACTGGTTAATTCAAATCCTGCCTGAAGCATGGCACAGAGTAATAATGATGACAACATCTAGTCCAATAATACAAAAATCAATAGAATGCATTGAACTGCTATCCAAAGCAAATCTAGAATGTCATTTGGGTGATTATTAATTAAATTGGCACCTGCTAAACTAAATACAAATTAACTAAATACCAACAAACTTTATTTTACATGGAAAATTAAAAGATTATGTAACTATTATACAGAGCAAGAAAAGAACTAGAGTTTTTGATGTTACTGGCATATAATCCTGATAATTTTTATGCCTTAGGCTTTGAGATATTTAAAGGAAAGAAAAAGTGATTGTATAAATTGTATAAATATAGCTTTTGAAAATGGTCTTTTAATTCTTATTGATCACAACCTTGGCATTCAAAGTCTAATTATACTAAAAACTCTGCCATATACCCAGTGTACTCAGAGCCTGAAATTAATCAGCACTACAAGCACACCACTCCTAATTACAAAATGATCTTTGTAGTGCTTCTTACACCGTTTGTTGATGCTCTTAAAAATGACCTGACAAACCTCAAACCAAATCATAATTTCCAGGTGACATTTTTATTGTATCATTTATGATACATAATGAAAGTGTTCCACAAAGCATTCAGGCAAATAATCAGAACATAAGAATTCCTTTAGAAAGATACGTTTTGCTTCAAGTTTCTTAAAAAATCCGAAAAACAATCTAGAAATATTCCTTTCTAGTCCCAGAATATATTTACTTCTGTAAGACCTTTTTCTGTAAGTTGTTTCTGAGCTCTCTTTGCAAGTCAAGGTTTTGAAGTCCATTTCTCCCACTCGCTAATAATACCACAGACTGTGGTTGCCTAAATACTTAAAACGGTGTCTTGTCTTTTTACGAAGATACCAATTGTGAAAGCTAGGAGCTTTTTACAACTTAAATAGGCAAATTACCTTTCAGATGAGAGGCTTAAATCTGGTTTAATATAGACATATTCCTGCTTACCTCAGTGATGAATAGGTGGAGTTGTTGTCTTAATCAATCTAATGGGTTTTATTTATTGATATCAATATCATATACTTATATAAAATATATAATAATTAATACAAATAAATAACGTGGCACTGAATGTTTAAAGCATGATGAGTAAAGCCAATTTCACAGAGTGCTGTTCAAATAGGACAAAGAGTTCCATGTGGCCTATATAAAATAAGTGAATTGGATCACACTTATCGCCACAGTGTGTTCACATACATGCAGCAGCACCACTGGGGTTTTTTGTTTTATTTTAGTTTAGGTACCAAAAGCTTTGCTAACTTTCATCAGTATGTGAGAAAAAGGAAAGTAAGTGAGCATAAAAATCTAGTTAAAAAAGAAACTAAATCATAATACACCAGATATGGAAAAATATTTTTATGAGATACTTCAGAATTTCTGCCAGTGAGAATTAGAAATATTTTCCAGTAATTTTGACACCTTTTCTGGAAACATAAAATAAGTTCACTAACATATTCTTTGCCTTCTTAAAGGCCAAGGATCTAAAGAGAAACAGTAAAATGGTGGAAACAAATTACTGCAAATTTTTTTGAATTATATCAGGCAGAACCCAAACCATAGTGTAAGAAAACAATTCATTCTTGAGGTTGCAGTTACTAGGGCTTGACTGAGACAGTAAATCAGTTGCCCCAGCTGTTTCCCAATCTGAAGATCTGCCCTTCGATTATACTTAAAGGATAGATAAAAATGCAGTAACGAACATTTAGTTACATTCACAACTACTTTTTCTACATTGAACATTGAAGTACATTGAAGTAGTCTCATTGCTCATGGTCTGGACTCCCTGTCCACTATACTCCAGCTGCTGTAACACCATAAACTTGAACAATTCCAGTGCAGCCTCTTGTAAGCTCTAGCACCAAAGTTACACATTTTCATTAAAAAAAAGAAAAAAAAAGGGTTCATTCATCTCCCAGAGTCATTCAAGCTCTAGGACGTTCAGTTTAATCTTCTGTACAGGTGTTTCATATTTCTATATACCCATTTTAAATGTTCAGTGAAGTAAGCAATGTTTCCCTCAATAGAAGATTATTTAGAAAAGGCAGCACATTGTAAATTCTCTTCCTAGTAGTCCAAGAAAAAGTTGATGCAGTGAACTTCTAGTTCTAAATTATGAGTATCCTATAACAGGTGTGCCTTTAATTGCTGAACATGAAAACTAGGTCATTTTAATTGACAACAATTGAGCCACAAATTTGCAAACACATTGACTACCCCAAATCCCTGGATATTCAAAGTACTGTTAGCTGTGTCTTTGGATGATTTGTCATAGAAAAGGCAAGTGCAAGTACAGTCTCCTTTTCAGATATGGCAAAAAAAAATTGTCAGTCTGATAAGAGACCAACAAGATCCTTCATCCTTTTTTTTTTAAAGTGTTTATCCCAGAAACTTTGGGAAAGGCATTGCATAATCTCTAACACACTTCATCAAAACCATACCTCTTATCTCACTATTGTTCTAGAAAGCAATCACTAAATCATTCTGCCTTCCTAAAGATTTCTCAGTCTTTAAAAAATAATTTCACAGAATGGTTGATTGGTTGGTTAGAGCATGGTGCTAATAAAACCAAGGTTGTGGGTTTAATCCCTGCACAGGCCATTCACTCAAGAGTTGGACTTGATGATCCTTGTGGGTACCTTCCAACCCAGAATATTCTGCGAATATTCTTAAATCTGATCCAACCTCCCTGCTTAAGCAGGGTCCTCCTAGAGCACATGGCACAGGATTCTGTTGAGATGGTTCTTGAATATCTCCAGTGAAGGAGACTCCACAACCTCTCTGGACAATGTTCCAGTGTACCCTCACCCACACAGTAAAGTTCTTCCTCAGATATGCATTAGTTTTTGCTCATTGTATCTTGTCTTGTTGCTTGGAAGCTCCAAGCCTGGCTCCATCTTCTTGACACTCTCCCTTTGGATACTTACAGACATTGATGAAGTCCCATCATCTTTGTTGTCCTCTGCTGGTCCTGCTCCAGAAGCTCCATGTCTCTCTTGTCCTGAGGAGTCCAGAAGTGGACACAGCACTCCAGATTCAGCCTCACTAAGGCTGAGTGGAGGGGCAGGATCACCTCCCTTGATCTCCTGGAAATGCTCTTCCTAATGTACCCCAGGGTACCGTTGGACTTCTTGGACACAGTGACACTGCTGGCTTATGGACAGCTTGTTGTCCACCAGGACGCCCAGGTCCTTCTCCACAGAGCTTCTTTCCAGCAGGTCAGTCCCCAGCCTGTGCTGGTGCCTGGGGTTTTTCCTCCCCAAGTGCAGGACCCTGCATTTGCCTTTGTTGAGTTTCAGAATGTTCTTCTCTGCCCATCTCTCCAACCAGTCCAGGTCCTTCTGAAGGGCTGCACAGCACTCTGGGGTATTGGCCAGTGCTCTCAGCTTTGTGTCATCAACAAACCTCCTGAGGAGACATCTGCCCCTTCATCCAAGTCACTGATGAATAAGTTAAACAATACTGGCCCAATATTGAACCTTGGGGAACGCTACTTGTGACAGGCCTCTAACTAGACACTGTGCCACTGATTACAACCCTCAGGGATCTGCTGTTCAGCCAAGTCTCAACCCACGACGCTGTTCACTCATCCAGTCTAGTTTCTGAGTTTGTTTCCAAGCATGTTGTGAGAGACAGTGTAAAGAGCCTTGCTGAAGTCAAGGTAGACAATAGCCACTGCTCTCCCCTCATCCAGCCAGGTAGTTGGTTCATCACAGAAGGAAAACAGGTTGGCTAATCACAGTTTGCCTTTCGTGAATCCATGCCGACTGCTCCTGATCACCTTCTTATCCTCCATGTGTATAGAGATGGCGCCCAGAATGAGGCACTCACCTTTCCAGTGATTGAAGTGAGATTGACTGGACTCACCTCACATTTAATCTACACGTTTAGTGTCTTCTCTCAAGGTCTATTTCTTGCAAGTATGGTCCATTTTAATTTACAACGGAAAGGGAAGGAAGAAATTTTATAGTGCTTCTGTGTTGCCATTCCTAGAGAACTGTTAAACTGCACTGTTGCCAGAAACTGGGAAAGGTAATCTCGTGTTGAGACATCTTGGGAGCTTGGAATGTGTGGTAGGGGGTGGGTCAGACCTTGCCCTGGTGAGATAGTGCCCTGCCCCCATACCCCTCAGCCCCACAATGTCTGTCAATCCTGGCACACAGGTGGCAGCCCCTGGAAATCCCACCTTCTGGGAGGAAGGCCCAGAGTAGGCCAAGGCTTCAAGGAGCCTGACCACGAGACAAGCATGTTGCCCTTTAACCCTACCTTCATCTTGGAGCTTTGCATCTCTGCAACCCGGGAGTTGGTAGCTATGTCTGTTTTTCTATATCCTTCCTGTCTCTATTTTTCTCCCTTTCTTCTTCTTATTCTAACTCTCTTCTCACGGAAGGTAACATCAAATGAGTTTAAAGGCTTCCTATGTTCAGTTGGCTAAATCTATGCTGTGATAAGTGATGTTATGTTGTATTTACTCTTTTGCCAATGTTCCTTAATTTTCTATAGTTTTCCAGTAAACTTCTGTGTATTTTTACCTCTTGAGAATATTTGGTTGGAATTTTCTCCGTTGCATCTACCCAAAGCAAAATAACCTTGGTTTAGCTCTAGGTTTGAGTGACCGGGGTGTAACTCTTGCCAACATACAGCCAAAAAAAGCTGTTATAAGTGGTTTCTAAATACATGCTGAGCTCTTGACCATGGAATAATTTAAAATTACTTGCATATCATTCTGATATTCTTGTATTACCACAAGTATTTTGCTGATTTTTTCCATGTTTTTTTACTCAAAGAAGAATGCCTCTGAAGCATACTCAGAAAAGTTTTCTTAAATCTTGTGTCAGTGATAACCTGCAAAATTCTTTCTGACACCTGTTTTAGTGGTTTTAGCTGCTCGGAAGAGATGGCAACAGCCTTTCTATCACATATATATATTATGATAACAAATGAAAGGCAAATAATTTTAACAGAAAACATAGAACAAGGAAAGAAAAGGCTGCCATCTGGAAAGACTCTTAGATCTCTGAAACCTAAATCCCTTTTAATTTCATTATAAATATGACTCTTGTTTTTGGGGGAATAAACTCACATGAGATTTGGCCAAAATTACTGTTATCTGAAGGCACTTGGCTGTCTAGAGTTGCTTGATCATTCTGACGTGCTTAATTCTAGTGTGCTTCAACTTTCTCATTTAAATATCTCTTCCCATCAATCATTAGTGCTTTCCTTCCTGGGTCATTGAGAGCATAATACTTCATTGTGTCAGCTGAAGGTGTGCTGACCTACTTTTCCTGGTTAATTTCAAGGGTAGGATCAGATGTTCCATTGCTTTAGTAATTGATCTAACGATAGATCTTTACTAGAGCAGCCATGACATGGTCTGAGGGACTTTCCAGGCATCACCGGCTTCAAGGTCATAACTGAAATGAAAAATTCTCCAATCAATTAGGTAACTTAGCTGCATAGTTTGTTCTTGAAAATAATTCTCCTATAAACATATTGCTTTTCTTTGATAAAAATTGGGTTTTAATTCAGAGGATCATGAGAAAGTTGCTGCTACCTTTTGGTGTGTAGCACTGTTTTAATATTAGTGGCCCCTTAGCCATGTTAATTTTACATTAACTACCTTGTGCAAGTGGATAGACACAGTGATAAGTGACAAGGTGTAAAGCCAAAAAGGTATAAAGGTGCTAAAGCAAAAGAATTATCTGTGACAGCAAAACCAGTGGTTCACTGTAGAAGGTGAGAAGAAACAATTCCAAACAAAATAATCTCTCAGGAGCAGATTCCTATACTGCTAAGGAGGAGTTACACTATTCAGTTCATTCACACATTCTTCCTCTGGCACACCACAAAATTTGATTTTCCAGGTTGCACTCTGCTGTGTGGTTTCATAAAGTGTTACTTCAATGTGCACACTCCCACAGGTAGAGGATACCTACATCTACCAGGCAACCTTTGGATCTGCCTGGGTATGGACAATGGTCTCTTATTATTACCAGAAAGGGGAAATATCTGTCCAGTACACGACTATAACATGCACAATAAGATTCTCATAAATACATAGATAATGTTCAAGTAAAATGCAAAGTGAAGTGTATTTTGGTAGATTCTGAAATGTATAGATATTTAGCTGTTGATTTTCACCTATTTTCTATTATTCCAGATAATGCACATAACACTGTCATGGAAAAGACTGAAATCATGCAGTGTCTAAATGAAAAATAAATAGCATAATTCACACAGATAAGTACTTTTAGCAGTCCTTTTCTTATACTAGTTGGCCTGTTTTAGAAAAATGATTGGTTTTTTGACTACTAAAATTTGTTTTTTAGAATTAATGTCTGTATGAACTGGTGCCATGTTTCAGCTGTGATAACACTGTTGGCTGAACAATAATAATAATTAAACAAAAAAAATTAATTTAAATCTTTACATATAGTATAAATACATATTTTCATCTGTACAAAAGAAATACAATATAATGTTCACCAAAAATGTTACAGTTTACTTAATGATCAATTTCTATTAAAGCCCATCATGAAAAAATTCTTTTTAGAAGTCTACTGTAAAAATTCAAATTAAAGTTAATATTTTCAGAAGTATATTCAAGATGTTTGCCTTTGAATATAGTATTAAAAATTATTATGAAGTGTTTTGGAAACCAAAATAATTTCAAGTTTCTACAAGTTTTGTTCATGCAGTCTGTTAATGGAAACAAAAGCTATGGCATATGCAACCAATCAAAATAACTCAAGTTTCCTATACTTACAATATGATAATCCCCACAATCAGTTCACAGACAATCCTGTGGTTGAAATATAGTCACATAAAATTTTGTTGAATAAAACAAACATGACATAACAAAAGAAAGCTAAATTTAGTAGGGAGTGCTTCATCTACTGCATTTGAAATATATTGCATTATAAACATACGATTATGAATAAGGCATACTTCTGGTTTGCATACATTCATGTTTTGTGATGTCATTACAGGGTACTCACTCAGAGGTTTCTTACAGTAGACACTAATGAACAACTTCAATGAGACAGTTACCTTCCAATTTATTGAGAATTGAGAAAAACAATAACAACCACCGCCCAGAAGACAGACACTTGTCAGTAGTCTTAGAACATTTGCAGTGATTTTCTGGGGACTGACAAAAAGGACATGAATTTCTGCAACATTTTCCTCTGCGCAACTGTCTGAGAGAAACAGAGAAAATAAAACAGAAGGATTGCCAGGGACAGGAAAAGCTCTGGAAATGATAGCCCTGAGAAAGAATAATGGAGAATGATTGGTGGCAGTGGAAATAGGAAAAAACCAGTAACGGTTTTTAAAGGGATCGTTTCTATTTTTGTGATTCCTATGGTATCTAAAGAAACAGTTTTTATATCTAAAGACCCAGATTCACGAAGAGTGAATGAGTTCTCCAAAGAAAAATCTGTCTTCACTATATTATGCCCACTGGAATAATCACTAATACTGATAATTTTATAGGCGCCCAGGTTAAGTAATGTAATTTTGTAGATGAATACTTTCTCTGCAAAATTATTCATGTGTATAAAGTTAACTACTTGTATACTTCTTGAGAAATATAGATGGACATCCAGATTGTTTTTAAAAAATCTCCTAAAAAGAGCAAGCTGTCTTTCTTCATTAGCTGCAGGTGAAGCAATCATAGTTCATTTTATGCAGAACAGAAAATAATTCCTATTTAGCTTACTTCCAGAAAGTGTGAAGTAGTTTATATGAGACCTTGACACACACTCTCTTTAAATCAGAGTTACTAAATATCTGATAAATTTTAGCATGAATTATGTTTGGACCTCTGTAGCAACTGAGTAGAAAAACCAAAGAATCGTGAAATGGTTGAGGCTGGAAGGGCCCCCTAGACCAATCTCCCTCCTCACACAGTATCAGCTACAGCAGATTGCCCAGGACCCTCTCCAGTCAAGAGGAGACTCAACAGCATCTCTGGGCAGCCTGTTTCCCTGTTTGACCACCCTGTTGGTGACCACCCAACAAGACTTAGCCTTTGCATTAGTGATAAAGTATATCAACATGACAAAAGGAAAAAATAGTACACCGAGACATAAAAATAATGCACACACGCCCCCCACCTGTAAACAATGCATATGTTTTTCAAATTCTTTAAATATGTTGAACAACATAACCAAAAATAAAGCATTTTTACTTCACTAATGAATGTCTAAACTTTTTATTAGCAGTTAACAAGGGGACCTTAATAGCTTTAAAACATTTACATTCTATGGTTTTTTTTAATACTGTCAAATAGATCTTTCCTGAGAAGTTAAGATACCTTAAATACACATCATTATTGATAGCATTGGTGATACCATTAAAATAAATCTAGAAGTTGTCAAATATTTACTTCAGTTCTTGAAACTAAACAGTACTTTTATACATCAACAATATGACCTGGTGAAGCAGCCAGAAAACGGGGATCCATGAGGAGTGGTGGTAGAACTGGGATTCTCAGCTTGTCTGAAGTTACAACGTCTGCTTCTTCAGTACCTCTCCTTGGCTACCGCAAATGCAAGACAAATTCAGTTTTCTTAACATAGTCACCAGATTTTATGTCAACAAATCACAGCAATACATCTCTCACATCAGTCATGGCTCTGACTGGACTCGGTATCAATTTCCACCTATTTGCTACTAAGGACATCTTTGAAGTCTGCATTACTCCTACCCAGCCATTAGAAGTGTTACAAATTTTTGCCTCAGTCCATGCAGATGAGGATGCAGAAGACAATTTTTCACGAAATACCACTTACTGAGTACGGGTAAGTATATATAAAGACAATGAAAAGAAATAAGAACTTCCTTCCCATCTGAACGTTTTGATGTCTTCAGCTGACAGGGAGGATGGCCTTCCAGAAATTTCCTTGAATCTCTGCCTAGAAGCATCACTTTCATCTTATGTTTATCATGAGCCAACTGCTTTCTCTCAGACTGTATATATCTTCCAGGCACTTCAATATAGTTGCAGAACTGACACAAATCAGACTTTTAGAAATAAGAATAGTTTAAAACATATTTTTGCATATTTAAGGAATGCATCAAACAGAAAGGGGTGAGGGAATGGAAGGAGAAACATGTTCTGGTAAAGTTGGCAGGATAAAACTTTTAACCATCATGATTTTTTTATTACAGTGAGTATCTCTTGCTGGTTTATTGGTGGGTATATATTTTTAAAATTAGGCAGTGCCAAAGGCACTATGTTTGTGTTCTTTGAAGTTAATGCAACCAGATATAGTAGACCTTACGTTAGAAATAAAATATTTTTGCAGGAGAAACTGCTGCTAGCCAAAGAGATTTCAGTCTTCACATCCTGATTCAAGCTTTCTGGTGTAACCATCAACTTGTACGATTCTCACTGTTTATTTCAGTGTGTACCTTCTGAGTTTTCTTTAAAAATATATGAAGACATTACTGAGGATCTGATTCAATAAAAAGTATGTCCAGACCTCCATGCCCTGGAAGCTCAAACAATGCTGCAAAAGCTGCAGAAATGGGACATATTTTCTATTGAATTGGGTACTGAGAATGCTCATAAGTTTTTTGTATTGATTTTTGTAACAGCCAGCAGTGAAAGACACAGACAATATTAGCTTCATCCACTACAGGCCTGTGGATTTCACTTTCTGCATGCAACAGGGCATGGAATGAAAACAGACAGCGACCAATTAAAAATGAGTGTGCAGCGTAATTTTTTTCAGCGTAAAATCAAAAGTGTAGCTTACTATAACAAAATAATTTTCAAAATAGGTAGCCTGCTAAGATTAACAAATGATTAGGCAAGACACAAGTGTGGTCATAACTGCACATTTTAAACGCTTTTACCTAATATTATCACTATATACTGATATTTGCAGTTTATATAAAGAGAATACAGCCCTGAATTACAAAAATAGGTAGGGCATTAAAAAAAATTAGAAAAAATCTTATTTGAACAAAAACCTAAATCACTCAAAAACTAAAATCTCAGATTTCTCAGCCCTTTAACAATTATTATTCTACCTAAACTGTTTTGGGGTGTTTTTATGCAAGATAGACAAGACTACAGTAGTCGTTCTTTTTGCTCAGTTGCAGTGGCTTTCTGTTAACAGCAGCAATTAACCCCATCCATGTCTTCAACCTTCTAGAAGACACAAAGCTCGTGTTGCAGCAATCAGAAACCCAGTAATCTGCTGCAAAACTACACCAAGCTTAGTTATCTTCTAAGCTAACCTGTGAGCACGAGCTGCCCATTCCCAGCCTACTCCATGTTCCATTTACAAAACCTCAACTGCACCTAAAAAATGGCCAAAATGATGCCTTGCACAGAAATGAATTTGAACATTGCTCAGCATAAGTGGTGAGACCTATGGAATATGGTTCCTGCCATTCTAAACTGGATCAGTAAGACGGCTGATGTGCTCTGTTACCTCCTAATGAGCATTGTACAATGTAAAGACACTGGAAGGACCCTGTAAAAAGTGAACAGGGTTCCAAAAACTTAGAGAACTTGATTTCAGACCAAAATTTCTAATTTTCTGTATGTGCTACTAAAAGGCACCGAGTCAAGCACTGGGATTGTATAACAGACACAAATTTTTAATAATTATAAAGCTGGTCTGAGATTCATACTGTGGAATATGAGAAAAGAATAAAATGTCAACAAAAGCCCCCCTCCATGCAATACAAAATCAAAACTACCTTAGGCAGACTGAAATCCTATTTCCTTTTTCTAAAATAGACCCCGGTAAGATAAACAAGCATTTCAGTTTTCATCCAATACAAGGAATTTCTCCTTTGATATAATTGCATGAAATCCTTGCTATATAAGAGAAAAATATAAGGAAAAAGACTCTAATTTCAATATTTACTTGTATGGGGAACATCAAACGTGCATAAATAAACTTCATATTCAAAGTCTTTTAACACAATGAAGATGTCAATAAGATTTTAAATGTGAAATCCCCAAATCTCTTTATGACTTCCAAGCAGTTTTACAACAGAAACCTTTGAAGAATTGTTATAAATGTTTATTAAGGAAAAAAAATACAGAAAATGAGATGTAAAGAAAGACTCCCTCGGCTTTCTCCCACAGTCTAGAAATGAGCACTATGTCAGCGAAAAAATGATCATGTTTGGCAGTTGCACTTCTTTAAAATTGTTATATCGTGTTAATAGAGACCAGTTGCATTTCTAAAATCCTTTCAATTTAAAACATGGTTTTACTCATAGTATACCTTGATTGCAGCAGAATTAGAAGAAAGGATAATATTACATACCTCTCTACATGTTGTAAGAGTTTTGGATTTTTTTTAAATAAATGTAAAAGATTTTTTTAGCTCCTTCTTCTGTTCAGGATTATTTGTGCATGATGCTGAGAGCCATGGCCTAGATTCTAATTTTTCCTCTAGCCCCAAGAAAATTAAAAAAAAAAAAAAAAGAAAGAAACTTTCATTTTTTGGAGTGAATATTTACAGAAAATAACTAATGTAAACAACTATTTTGTTGTTTTTAAGACAATAAATATTCGTCAAATATTTATTTTATTTTCAGCCAAATTTGCAACTATATGTTTTTGGAAATATGAATCTATATGCAGTTGTAATGTAACTCAAATATGAAAAGATACTTTCATTTTTTAAAGTCGGGCTTGGTCTATAATTGCATCTGGATCTCAAAATCAGTAATATAAATCCACTTCTTCAAATTTAATTGAATACTTGCTTGAATAAAACTCAGCTTATGTGTCAAAAGAATTTTTTTGCCCATCTACTTGAAAACAGCAAGAGAACAAATTCAGTCATACACTGTTTTATAAAATACATAACCTTTATAAAAAGGTAATTCAAGAACTGTAGAAAGTTTGATTACAAGAAGGTTTTATATTACCAAATAAACAGAAATCTCGCCATAATGGGGGACAGTTTAAATCCAAATTAGAGCTTGAATTCTTTGATTAAAATTTTATATGTCATATGATTATTACTTATGTACAGATTTTCTCATTGATGTTCATGTGGATTAAGTATTTATGGTCACTGCTTTTTACTGCTCTAACATCAACAATGTCCAGGCCTGTTACCCTTTATTACATACAGTCAGCTGATGTACTATATAGCCAGTGGCCCATGACAAAAATGGACTGTACAATCAGAACAGTAAGAAAATCAAGTTGATACAACTAACAATTTTTGACATCTGACTTTGATGGAAATGGGACTATACATTTAAAACATCTGTATTCAAATACCTAAAGAGGAAGATTTATTCGGTTTGTAACATTTTTAAAATTGCGTATTAAGAGTTAGATCAAGTTTCAGTGTCCTGTGAGGAAGTTTTCAATATACACATATAATCCAGCAATCTGCTACTTTGTCCTTTTGGACTTCACATTTTGTTTTTGACCAATGTAGACCTGCATGCAATCCTTCAAGAAGGATTGATGGCTGTGGGAAGAGGAGAGGTATCTATCCTTAACCAGAACAAGTCCCAGGAGGCAACTACTACAACTTCTAACACTATATTATTGGTTAATTTGGGGACTTCTTTCACTCAGATGACATAGCTAGAAGGATGTCACTGCACAAATCAATATCTACTGCCTTGCCATTGATGTGTCTGCTGCCTTAAACAACAACAGCTGTGTCTATGATCATCTCTGAGTTGTTCAGGATACTAATTGTAGTCAACACACTCCTCTTTCTAACAAATGGTCTAGGAAGGTGTTAGCCCCCTGATGCATATTTGAAGAATTGCTACATACTCTCCAGTAGCATTTCGCATTTAGTTTCCTGTCTTTACTGTTTCTGGAAATGGTTTCACTCCCGTTTCCATTAAAACTCATCCTTACCTTTGGCTTTATGTCAAAAAAAAAAAAAAAAAAAAAAATTCATTAATAGAAGTAAATGCTTGCAGTTCTTACAACATATTGAGATTAAGAAGCAATGTGTTTTATACAGATTTATTATTTTTTCTGTACTTTTTAATCTAATCCAGCACTTTTTCAAGCATTATATGGGAATGAGCTAAACAAATATTTTAATTCTGCTAAGTGTGTTGTTAGAGACAGTCAATGACGAGTCCAAAAAGGAATGGGGATCTCTTGACATTCAGCATGAATTTCTCATTCACTGTAAAAATAAGAGATATGTGAAGACAAACTTGCATGTGCATTTAAGTCCCACAAGATACAGAAAACTGCTCAGCTTTGCCTGAAAGGACATCACACTTCTAAACTATGCTAAAGCACAACTTTCAGCTTCACCTGCATTCAGCGTCAGAGATGTGCTGCTCTGCTCTTATTTCTTAACAGAAAGCATGGCATCTCCTATCAGAGGTAAGGCTGCCTTTGAACATGATCACTGGTTTTGCAAATAAGGTATCTATGTCTTAAAGGGACCACTGGTGCTTTATTGAAAGGTGGTGAATGAGGGATTGTGGCAGGAGTGAAAATTGGTTGCTGTGGGATATTTTCACGGATTTTTCTTGTGTGTTCACTGGGAGTGTTTACTGAAGCTAACAATATAAAACATTCTAGTTCTCATTACACCTCTCTAGCCAGGTTGTGTCCTCTGCCATTCCCTCTACACAGTGCTTGGCCTCCACAAATCCCTCTGCTCTTCACTGCCCCAGGAGCAACCACTTTCAACTGTCCCAAGTCCCTCAGGGAAAGCTGTCTTTGACTGGTCATGCAGCTGACCTTCAAACATTAACATACTCTACCTCAGTTTTCTATCCTGATTACTGTGCATAGCATAGTCATTACAATATTTCTTTTAAAAAAAATTCTGCTAGTGAGTAATTAAGGGAGTATTCACTCAGTGGAGAGCATGGACTAGATCTGTAGGAACAATCCTTGTACACTAATACTCCATATTAGAAACTCACATGCCAACCAAAATGTCTCAGATTCCTTAAGTAAACCTTTGAAGATAAGTAAGCAGGCTGTGGAAGAGATAGATCCACGTTAAAAAAGTATTTGGTGTTCAAAAAAATTTTAGTGTGACCCTCAACAAAAGGTCCAAAACAGCCATGTCTACCACAGGATGAGAAAGTCCGTCTTTGCATGTATAAATATTTAAAAAAAGGTCACTTTCATGTTAAATGTAGGTTAAAAGGTTCCAATAGGTTTCTGGGCAGAGGAGTAGATAGTCCAATGTATTAATAAATTATCTGGGAAAAGTGTTGATTAGGTTGGGTGGATGAAGTTTGCTTAAGGTATTATTTAAGGAAATGAAGAAGCAATAGTTTCAGAATGTAAAATCCTTCCAGTACCAAAGTGCAGTTAAATGGGTGAAGCATGTGGAAAAACCCTGTAACTTTCCACTTAATGAGGAGGTCTGATCTGATTACTGCTGCTCAGTAAAAAAACCTTAAGGCTTTTAGCCAGATATTTCTATAAACCATATTTCACATATCAGACACAGTAGTGAAAAAATAAAAACACTATGCTGTTAAGAAAATATTGTGAATGCAAGAGAATCAAAACAAAAAAGCATCACTTCTGCAGTGCTTATGCGTTCTGAACAATGTGTGTATACATATTTAGAGGACATTCACTTTACAATATTCTCTAGCAAGTCTAACACTTGCTCCCAGTACAGAAAAAGAGGAAGCGTAGCCTCGTTCAGAGAAAGAAAACAGAAAACGATATGAAGTAATTTTTCTCCAGGTTGACATAAATGGGTGATTCAAAACCATGTCAGAAGTTGAGAAGCCCTTGATTTTCAATCTAGCACCACTAGAAAATGTAATAATTATGATTTGCTTCCAAATTCATTAGAACATTGGCTACCCCACAGAGATAAGAGAAATTTTCCTTCCCTTCATAGATTTTACATACTCCAAAATACAAAACTAGAGATTCTCAGGCGTTCCAACTCAGGCTGAATCAGAGTCTCTCTGTACAATACTGATTCATGAATGAACTAGCAAATCAATAAAAAAAATAGTTTTGCACGTCCAGTGAAAAGTAAAAAGGAAGAATCAGGCTACTGTGGACTACAGCAAATTTACTAAAGTAGCTGCACCTGAACTGGTTTAGAGAACATGAACTGGAAGATGAAATCCTGATGCCAATGAAGTCAAAATTTTGCCACTGACTCCACTGCAGCTCGATTTATCCAAAACAATGAAACCCCAGTGGAAATAGACAAATCAGGAAAAGATGTCTGCAATATGAATTACAGCTAAATATGAACTAAAGGCTTTTGATGAAAGGTTGAAGAAACCTTTCAAAAAAGAGCTGTGGCATAACAGAAAACTGCAGTAGTAGATCCTTGCTTCCTCCCTGCCCTTTTTAGCAGCTAGATAAAGACAGTCTTTCAGGGCTGGACTTGCAGAATGCCACAGCATTCACCTAACCCTCCTCCCTTTGGAAAAAATCCAC
Organism: Pachycephala philippinensis; assembly: GCA_013397055.1. NCBI lineage: Eukaryota > Metazoa > Chordata > Aves > Passeriformes > Pachycephala > Pachycephala philippinensis. The sequence goes on from VWZT01013271.1 coordinate 273,812, forward strand.
TGTCTTTTAAGCCAAAAGCTTCTTTAAAAAATTCCAAAACTAGTGTTGCATCTTTTAAACATATATTTGGTGTAGCTTAAATCAGAAAATAAGAGGGAAATATATGAACTAAATTAAATGTATCTGAAAACTAATAGCAGCATATCTAACATTCTTTAAAAAATAAATAATTCATCAGAATGTTGGATGAGTAACTTTTAAGAATTCCTCCATTTCAAAACTGAAACAATGATTCTCTGCTTGGCAGAGGTTTATTCGAGAAAAAGGAAGTACTACAACTTATGAAAGTACAGTGCAAATGTTGTCACATGTAAATTACATATTAGTGACAGAGCACTGATACAAGGAAGAACTGAGGGTTCAGAAAGGAGGGTCCCTTTTTTAAATCCCTATATAGCTAAAGATTATTATGCAGGCATTCACATATTTTTATAGTAGGGGACTTAGGGAGAGACATTTAGCAGCTCTACAGTGACTGCAATATTCAGAAGGTAGAGACTGCTCTTGCCTGGTAGGTAGCTGGCTTTTATTTTCATTTCCTGTTCAGGAGTGAGATTACTGTTTGGGGAGAGTTAAATCTATTTCAGGCATAAGAATCATTTATCCCTGGAGGTGCTGAGCTTCGATTAATAGCTCTTGGATTCTTCTTATTCATCTTAACTCCAATTTGTGCTGCTTGGCACTAAGGGTCCAGTTTGTTCCTTTCCTCATTTTCAGTTCTCCCTTCCCCCACCCAGCGCAGTGCATCAGAGAAAGCTTTCACTGTCACCTTAGTTTAGGTATATATTGTCATGTAAAGTTAGTGTTCAACACTTGATCCCTCAGTATTTCTTTGAGGTAGAGAGTCCTACTGATACTACCTAAGTTGTACTCCTTTTTGATGTTAATGAAAGTCTGAAACAGTGTTAAATCAGATATAGATCCGCTCAACATATTATTTTTTAAAGCTAGCTATAAATCAGATATGACATCTGTTTCAGTATTTGATGTCTCTCTATTTTAATTTTTTCGCAATAAAATTTTGGCCCATGTTAGAGATTAACCACCCGTAAAATTATAATTTTGTATACTAAAGCCATTTGCAGCTGTAATACAAGTAAAAATTTAATCCAGAACTCTTAAACCTCATTTATTTAGTACAGTTCAGAAACACTCAAATCAATTTGCTGAAAATGTAATAAATACTTAGGGGTAAAATCTATTCTGAGTCTGCATCTCACACAAGAGACAGATTTTGGATTGTCTTTCATTTGACAGAAGACTAAACAAGAAATCCTTAACATGACCCATGCATTACCTGCTGCTTCAATTATTCGAGATACTCACTGCCCACCTCTACTTTTCCTTAACCAGCAGAAAATTAAGTCATCAGGCTCAGAAGGAGTGGAGGGGGAGCAAAGACCTGGCTACAACGACTGTTTTAAACTAGTTTGAAACAATTATGAATTTAACTTACTCACATACAACTTACTTTCTGTAAGTCTAGGGGGTTTTTCATTACTAGAGAACACAAACCTGAAAACTCCCAGCTACGTTCAGCCTTGTCAAATTACCATCAACTTGCCAGGATGATATGTGTATGTACATATATATANAACATGTATAACAAAGCCCTATCCAGAAAGTGAACATCTCATAGAAATTGAAATACCATTTAACTCTGTATAGCACCTAAAAATTTCTGCCTAGCCCTCTAGCATCTTTACTTTTGATTCTTACTTATAGAGCTTCATTCACAGCATCTATAACTCCTAGGCATCATAAACACTTCTTTATAAGATCTATGGCCACTGATCTCCATGGCCACTACTGTCATTTTATTATCAGTCAAGAGGAAGACCCTTCAACAGGAACAAACCTGTCTGCTAACTTCAGAAAATATACTGCAGACAGGGATGGGCAGCTGAGTTGCCTTAGGCTTAATGGAACCCTTGAGTGGCACAGAAAATGTAAAACTGCTTCCTTATTATATGAAAGGATTAATTTGTTTATCTTTAGCAATGCAATTCTTGTTACAAAAACTTAAGACTGTTTCTGTTCCCAGAGAAATTTCCATCTTTTTTATGCATACTTTAAAAAAGGTAATTGCAAGAAATTTTGAGATTATCATTTTAGAGGGATGAAAACCTATTCATGAAAGAATTGAAAATGCCAGAGTTGCTTTCAAAACTAGAAAGACAAATAAAATAAAAACTAGTTAAAAAATTCAAAACACTTAAGATTAGTCATTTTAGAGAAATGTAGCATGTCAAATGAAAAATTAACACCATGAAAATATTAAAGAAAAAATATTGACAGCTGAAGAAAAAAAAATGAAAAATGTGAAGAGGTAAATGAATGCATACCCAAAGGTTGCATGTGCAATCTTGCAATACATATACAAGGAGTAAAAAGTCAATGAGGATGAGCTGGAAAGTCCAAAATGTAATCAAAAGTAAGGAAAAAGGAAATACGAGGCATAAAACATCAGCTACACAGCAGTACTGAGAAGATTAGAGAATGAAGTTAAGAGAGAGTGCAAAAAATGATAAGAAAATTAAGGGTAGAAAATGAAAAGCAGATTGCATGAGGGTTTGAGATAAATCAGAATTTTTTAAAGTACATGGAGAAGAAGAGGTCAGCAAGGAGGAAAAGAGTAGGACCTCTCAGAAATGGGAAGTGTAATTTATTCACAGAAGAGGTAGTTACTGCTATCAGTTTAAACAAATCTTCATATCAATTTTCAGAAAGGAGGATATGGAATGAATACTAGAAAACAGTCATACATTTTGCATTTCTTGGGTTATAAAGAGAAAATAATGAAAGAAATTTTATCTTACAATGGAAACTGATGAAGCAATTGTACAGTGTGTTCAACTGGACTGCCTGGATCTGATTTAGAGTAGGGGTTTTTGGAACTGAGTCCATGGTTTTTACAGCACTAAGCACAATAACAGCCTACTATAAATAAGTCATCAAGTTTGATCAAACTCTGCAAATAAATGAGATGCTGAGAAGTCTCAACGTAGATAGGGAAAAGCTTTTGCTAGTATTAAAAAAAGCTTTTTGGAAGTAACATTTTTACATCTGAAAACAGGAAGAGGCAAATAAATCCAAAATTTAGATAATCCAATATATAATTATAAACTAACTCGGTAAATTTAAGTAACACTTAGTGTATATGTTGGAAATGAATGCAAATATTATGCATTTGTAGGGATGAGATTAAAAATACCATTATATGTATATATACATAAAAGCTTATTAATTACATCTTTGTGGCGTAGAGCCCAGAATACACTATCAAGGTCAATGACAAAAATGTATTTCAAAATATAAATAAGTAATCTAATTTTAAGTACTTTCATTATTGTTAACTTCCTTAATATTAAAGACTTACCAAATATTTGATGAATGTCTTTATTTGCTATGAATTTTCTATAATATATTAGAAATTTGTGGCTGAATGAAAAAAGAACCCCATTGCCCTTAAGGAGACTGCATTGACAAGGGCAGTGAATGAAGAAGTCTACTCACCAACAGTGATTAAGACTAAACAACAAACAGCTGCTTCATTCAGCTGAGGAATTTCACTTTCCTTTTCCATATGTTTTCTGAAACAGCATGGAAAAACGATTTTTCATGACCAGAGAACAAGAAATAGCAATAATCTTGTCCGGGTACCTTTGCCAAAGCAATAAATTCCTTTAGAAGGGATTTAACACCAGAAAGTAGTCACAAACAATTGGTGGGATGCTAAAACCCAAATAGCAGGGTAGAGTTCTGAATATTTCTGATATTTTGTTTGATATTTATACTGCCTTTGTTACTTAAAGCATCCATAGAATTTGAAAACACCTAAAAGTAAATTATTTGTTTCCTGTTTCTAATACCAAAAGACCAGGAACAAAGACTTAAACAAATCATCCTAAAAATATGAACTGACAAAAACTCATCACAGGGGTTGATAAATTTTTTTGCTTCTATATGTCTAATGTTACCTGAAACCAAAAGAACCCTTACGCAATTTTAGAAGATTACCATCAATCACTTCTTAATTTCTAAGTACTTCGTATTCTACTGACTACACACTTCCTAACTGTTCCTGAATTCTTAATTCCATTTCTTCTGAACCAGCAGGGAAATAGTCACCAAAAGAAGTAAATAGAAGATAAAAGTCTGAAAAACTAAATTTATAGAATTCACTAGGCCTTGGATTTTTTTTTTTTTTTTTTAGAAACCATAAGCAATCTTAATTTTGTTCCAGTGAGCTGAATCTGGCAGACTTACCCATGTATATCAAGAAATTATGACATCCTTGTGCCTTTTCTACGCCAGTGGTTTTGAACTTTTGTAATTCTTCCTCTTTCAACTCTCTATTCCCCTCCACCGATCCTTTACACCTTAAGGGCCACTCTGACCTCTCCTTACCACTGGGTCTTATTTGCTTGTCCTTAGTATTTGTAATGGTGGTGCATCTCACCAAAAAAAATGAAGCAGTGCATCAGAACAGAGTGCTTTGAATATTGTGCATATTTTTTTTTCCAGCTGATCTAACCCAAAATAGTTCATTCTGGAAAAATAACTTGACTTTTTCAGGAAAAGTCAAAATTGTTGTGTTACCTATTTCAAACACCCTTAAATACCAAATGTAGTTACTGCATTATAAGATGAAAATAGCATGAAAAAAACAAGCTGCTGGAATATCTATAGTTTATTGTTACAGCTGACCTATTTATGTATTGAATGAATATATATAGGGAGAAGTATATGTGTATACATAGGACAAGACTCTCCACAGAAAAATATTTAGGTGGTATGTGTTCAGTGTTGTGGTAGGGTTGTATATGCAGGTTTGACAGCTGGATGAATGCAGAAGTGGAAAAACTATCAACATCTACTGTTTCTGATCTTTGCCCCACTTTCTTCAGTTTCCCAGTTCTTTCACCTGCTAGCAATTTGGTCACATAGTAACAACATGTTGTGCTTTACATATTACGGACTCCAGTGCTTTGTTTTCTCACATGCTTTTTATTCTCCTTCTTTCAATAATGTGAAGACACCTTCCCCTGTTCATAAAAAAACATCAGTAAAGACAATAAAGGTGGTGTTCAGAATTAGTTTAAAATATATTTTAACATATCTTGCTCAAACATGTTACGAAATTATTTTTTAGGGTTACCCTTCACATGAGGTAGGCTTCAATTCCCCATTAACTTTGGTGATGTAATTAATTTTACCTTAAGAGAGCTGTTTAATACATAGGGTATTCCTGCTGGCTTTTAGCTGCAACTCCAAAAACCTCAAATCTCCCACGGAAGAAATTAACTATCTGTCAACTCTGTGTAGGTGTCCTACTGCAGAGCAGTGTAATGGCACAAGGCACAGCCGCGTAGGATTCGGCTGGAGTTCAGCACACTCCCACTCCAGGCTTTACCAGTTATCCTGAGTCCAGAGCCTCCTTCGACTGTAATACATGCTGAGGCAACTGGCATGAGGAGGCTTACCCTCAGACTGAATCCCAGCTGCAGTCCATTTAGATTTGTCATTTGGAAAGGGACATGAATGCTTGATCTCTTACATGAGAAAGTTTCCTAAAAGGAGAAGTTGTTCACAGGAGATAATGCTCACTATTCCTGGCTTTAATCCAGAAATGAATATGGTCAGTGTGTTGGAGTCTAAAGAGCACCATTTTCAGTAGACTTAAAAATCAAAACCATTCTTTCTTTACCAGGACATATTGCTCCATACCTACAAAAATCAAGGTTATGTTATACTTTTATCATTATTAATACGTGGACAGGTCATTCATGATGTATGAAGTAGACACTTATTTTAATTTTTTGAACAGTGGGAATGACTTGAAGGATGTAACAGTAAAGCCTCCATCCCAGAAGAAACTTTGTTTAGCAAGACCCATACAGATGATCTGCGCAATACATCTGAGTAAAAAGGTGCAAGTGCTTATTTTAACCCCACTGTGTTATCTGAGTTTGTGTAATGATTCAAAGACATTTTGCAACCTAAGACACACACAGATTTCTTTATTTAGTGTTTCAAGAAGACATGAAATCCTTTCAAAGCAGTGAGGCAGGTCCTCACTTTCCATGCTTACTATTCTTCTCATATACTTGTCCTTTTTGCTCAATTGCATTGGTTCTCTGACTTTTCATCTATTAGACTATTATTTCTAACATGTTAGTATTTGTTATACGGATATATGGTCACTGCATTTCATGTATCATGACAGATAGTTTCATTTACATTCACAGAAATATTTATTAAAATAATGATAGAACATATATTTATATGTATGAAAGTTTACACATACTGCAAAGATACTGAAGGACACCCAAATGTTTTGGATAAGATATATTGGGAAAGTTGTGAAAAAAATTCCTAGACGTATGATTTTCTTTTTTCTTTTGTTTGTGTTTGGTAACAGTAAAAAACTCTGAGAAAAGTAAAAAGTGACTGGTCAGCAGCAATGAATGGTTTTTGGAAGTCAGAAGTTATAGACAAAAGGTGAGATCCACCAAATGATGAGTTAAAATTTCCAAAGGAAATTAAAACAGAAAGTAAAAAATTTTGCAGCCATATTAACTACAAAGAGAATGAGAGAAAACAAATGGGATTTCTCTGTCAGGAGAAGGGAACAGACATTAATGATAATCTGGGTAGAGTCCTGAATGAACACTTCCCTCTGTTTCCAATCTGGGTGATAATGTAGAACAGGTGGACATAAGGAATAAGAAAAGATGCAGATAATGAATATATCCTTCTATCTGAGTAGGAAAATCTTGACACACACATGTTTATGGAACTGGATAATCTCCATCGAAGAATACTGAAAGACTTAGCACATGAAATTGCAACTTAAGAAGCCAGGAAGTTTAATAAATCTATCACATTCAGTACCTGTGACCAGAAATAGGAAATGGGATGCTTATTGGGAAGAGGAAGCAAAGTCATCTTGAAGCTATAAAACCCCTGGAGTAGAACTTAAACTGTATGTACAGCCAGGGAACACATGGAAGAATAGAATTAGAATCATACAGGTGAAAGGTAAATGCGAATGAATGCAACAATAGTGCACCCAAGGTAAACCATGTCTCATTATCTGGATTGTTTTCTTTGATAAACTAATTCTGGAAAGTGTGGTAGATGCAATCTGCCATATAATCACAGAATGGTTTGGGTTGGAGGGGACCTTAAAGATCATTTTGTTCCAACCCCTCTGCCATAAGGAGGGGCACCTTCCACTGGACCAGGTTGCTCAGAGTCCCATCCAACCTGGCCTTGAACATTTCCAGGGATGCAGCAGCCACAATTTCTCTGGGCAACCTGTTCCAGTGCCTCATCCCGCTCACAGTAAAGAATTTCATTCAAATATCTCATCTTAACCCATCCTCTTTCAGTTTAAAAATCTTGCCCCTTGTTCTATCACTATATGCCCCTGTGAAAAGTCCATCTCCAGCCTTCCATAGACCCCTCTTAGATACTGGAAGGCTACAATTAGGTCACCCTGAAACCTTCTCTTCTCCAGGCTGAGAAATCCCACCTCTCTGTCGTCATAGGAGAGGGAGGTGTGCTAGCCCTCTGATCATCTTTGTGGCCTCCTCTGAACTTGCTCCAGCAGGTCAATGTCCTTCTAGACTTCAGCAAAATAGTTTATATGGTGCAGAACAAGAAACTGCAAGTTAAACCACAGAAGACAGGCTTTAGAAGAATTCTTCGGTCAGTAAGAAGTTGTTTAAACCAGGTATAACAGTTTGAAAGAATAGTGTGGACATTATTAAGTGTTCTTTTCCAGGATTCTGTGTTGGGAAAGATGTTTGATCATATTTCGCTAAAAATTTTATGCAAAACTGGAGGCATACTAACAACAAAAGGCAGAATGGCCTCATCAAAAGCAAACAGGAGACCAGTGAGGAAGAATGGGATGGTCATGAGGATTCCAGCTGGATTTGTTTGGTACCAGAGAACCCACGCTGATATGTTTACTAACCTTAAGGAGAAATCCGCTGAAGACAAGTGAAAGAAAACATTACATTTCATTAGCTAATGACAGATCAGAATGGATCCATACATACACACTCCACGGGGCAATGCTTTAGGTAGCATTTAGTTTATTTTAAATGGACAAGGCCGGGTACCATTGGTGTAACTTTCTCCTCAGACTCTCCTGTCCGAAAATGGGTATCCTGTCAGTCCTCTGTCAAACATATTCAGAGAAAGCAAATTCCCAAAACGTGAATGGCAGCAGAGAAGAATAGAATTATTCTCAGACTAAAAATGCCTGGATTTTTCAGTCAAACTAATTTATTGTGACAGTCAAATATAAATCTATAGATATAACAGTAGGGTAGATATTAAAGAAAGGAGAATATTAGGTCAACAGCAAATCTGATGCATTTATACAAATAGTTTAATACATAATCCATATAGCAGAAAGAAAATAGATTAAATAACAGAGGAGGTTTTGGCACTATGTAAAACTATTTTAAAACATTTTATTCCTTGATTATTGCAACTCCAAAGATATCCCAAATAAATTAACTCATGCTAAAAACAAATTCACGTATAACATAACAAATATTTATGAAAAATCAGTCTTCTGGCTAAGCTTTCCTGTTAAAATTTTTAAAACATATAATTAATTAATGATAAAATATCTGCAAAAAGTGTCACCTTGTAGTTTCTGGGTTTAGATTTGGAAAAAAAAAAAGAAAATAAAAGAAAATGAGAAGGCGGAAAACCTAACAGTTCATCAGAAGGCTTTGTTTATCATACTAATGATCATATATGAGGTTACTGCATACATTTTCATTACAGAAAATTACATCTTTTAAAATTAAAATTAATTAAATCTGATTAATTAAAGAATGCTTTATTAATTATAAATGGGGCTTCTATTGTTAATGTGCCATTGCTTTTCTTCAGCATTATGACCAAGGCATTATCAGACCAAGTATTTTTTTCTTTAATCTTTAACTGTTTTATATTTGCTAATTTAGATGCAGTCACCTCTTCAGTGACAGAAGAAAAAAGAGGAGAGCATAAAATCTCTGTTAGAAAACCACATTTGTATCATAACTGATACAACAGCATCTATATACCTAAGAAAGGAAAGTGAGAGGTACGGCTGAAAGAGGTGCTGATCTTCTGAGAAGCCAAGAGAACAGACTGATACAGTGCACTTGAAAAGTCACTTGGTAGGAGTGGTTCCGTGTATGGAACACTACAGGGATGTGCAACACTGCACTTGGCTGAAATATGTAACACCAAACTTGTCCCTGGAAAAGACTATCAATTGTTATGTTCTTCCAGCTCTTAGAGGCAGCTAAGTCCCATAACAACATTGCTGCATTGGTATCAGTCGTTCCAACACAAAGCACTTCCAGGATCTGGTTCACAAATGGTCTTTACATTTAGAATGGAAATTTTTATCATGAAATCAAGTCATAGTCTGCTAACACATCTGCCTGTAAGATAGGACAAGACTCAGAGCCTGACTGGTAAGTAACATCGCTTAGGGTTGCTTTTGCCAGGATTTTAAGTCCCTGATTGCCCAAGGATCTGGCATACCAGTGGGAATGAAAGGTATCAAGCAAGCATTAAGGTTGCTCCTGAGGACTCTTGTTTTATCCAAGTTGCACAAATGCAGTTGAAGGAGCTCTCAAGGGGCAAACAAACTCCAGATGACAGATAAGAAACATACCAGTCTATCTCTGATAGAAGTTACATAACAGAAATCTGCACAAGATGCAAAGCAAACCCCATATTTCATGACAATTTTGCTTCTAAAATATGGAATAATATTTTGTTCCTCTTATTTAAGTTCAAATTTGCACCTTCACCAGAACATAGTTCTAATATTTTTTACCCCAGATTAGTTCTCATCTGAAAATCCACATCTGTAAACTTTGCCTCTGCTGATCATCTGAGACATCCAGAATAGAAACGTGTCACTAAGATTTTCTAAGTGAGTCAGACTTTGGATTGCATTTCTAGTTTGGTTACTCCTAGGGCAGAGGAGGATCTACAATGGTATATATTTGTTTCAGTTTTTAATATTTTTTATATTTGTATGTTTTAATTTATCAGAAATTATGTACCAATTTTACTTTAGTAGAGTTTTGGGAAAAACCCATTAATAGAATCAATTTCTACTTAAATATTCCTGTCTTGTACCAAAAAAAGGAAGGAGGAAACAAAACAAAATTCCCCTACATTCTCCTTGCTGTTTATTCATTCACAGCAGACCACAAGAGGAATATAATATTCAATATCATTAATATAAATTAATACTGAAATGAACAAAGTTTGTGCTCTTATAATTAAAATAGGATAGAACAAAACTGTTAAGGCATTCAGGGTATCACAGCAACATCAGTGCTGTGATTTATCACTAGACAAAGCAAAGAAACAGGTTACAGATATAAGCACTTCAGACATCCATGTACCTCATGCAATGTCGTCTGGGAAGAACTAAATCAGAGAAGTAAGAAAAGGCCCTATTAAAATATCGTGGTTAAGTTTTACTAAGATTCTGGAAAAAGTCTTAGATTTACTATGTTTATAATAATTTTGGATGAGATGTAGAGCAGTGAGTAAAGCAATTAGAAGAAGCAGTCAAGGGACAGAAAGAGAAATATCCACCAAAATTAAGAACAAATCAGTACTCTCATTAATACCACTAATAAAGAAGTTGAATACAAGCCAGATATTTGAAGGAACCCTTCAGTAAGAATAAATTCACTGTCACATTCAACTTAAATTGCTTCAATGAAAGTTCTCAAACAGGAAGAATGGAAAAAGAATTGTGATTACCAGCCCAAGTTCTTTTCTTTGATGAGATAATTATGACAGAGGTGGAATCTATACCAGTCTATTTTTTGCAATAATATTCTAGAAAAACAAGTTCAATTGTTACGCATACAGCTTGCCCAAAATTATTATTCAGCTTAGTCTTTACAATACAAAAACTCCCACTGACAAGAGGCGCAATAAGAGCACCAAACACTTTACTTTCTCTTATGTATTTGGAAGATTGAGCTCTTGATCAAAAATATCTAATTATTAGAGCAAGAGCACGGAGTCAGAGAGATAACATTGTTTACATTTAAATAAACCAAAAAAATACCCCAAATAAATCTCCATTTAAATATAAGAAAGAGTTCTTCCTAGCTGTTGGATTATAAACAGTATGAGTTCAGAGCATTCATCCTAAAAAGAGATGGTTTAATGGCATTAACACTTTTATAAAGCCAAGCAGCAATTTCATAATGGCTGAAATATTACATGCTGTTTTTCAACTAGAGTGAATCATTCCCTATGTATTTTAAGTTACAATAGACTCAACTTGGTGAAGTATGTAATTTGAAATTCTTAAGTTTGTAATTTGAATGATTACTTTGTCTCACTGTAAGCTGCTTAGGCTTTTTCATTTATAAAGCTGAAACATTTGGCTACACAAACATGGCATCAACATAACTTGTCATACAATCCTTTGTTTTTTAATCATCTTCTACTGATAATCTAAATGATGATTAGTCTTGTCTCAGTGATTTCTTTGCTCTTCTAATACACATTTGTATTAATCCCTACTACATATTTTGATTTATTCTTAATTTTTTTTAGAACTAGACCATATTAAAATCCTTTTTAAAAACAAAATGATTAGAGAATAACATTTTAAATGTACACGAAATTGTGAAAAAGATTTTGGGAATGCCAGATGTTACACTTAGTGCAGAAATGCACATTTAAAAATGAAGTGTGGCTTAATGCCATTAGCTGGAAGGACTGAAATTAAAATCTTTGAAGGCTGTAGAAGATTAATATAGAGAGAGAGTAAAGATTACTTTCTTACTGCACTGCACTATATATACTATACATATATATTATCCTCTTGTCTCAGCATGTACAGAGATTTGGCAATATTCTCTCACCATTCTGCTATCATAAAATTCTAGGACTTTCTGGAAATTATTCAGGGATTTTTCTATTGTTTGACATTATGAGGAGGGCCTGGCAAGGTTTTTCAGTGACGCTGACCAATTGGCAGTAATAAATATCAGAAAATCTAACAAAGTGAAAGGTCCTGCGTCTCAAACAAATTTGAATATACAGGCTTACTACTGGTGAGAAGAGAGTCAAATCGTGTCAAAGCTTGATGAAGAGCACCCAGTGTGCAGCAGATACTGGTATAGAATGTTTTAGGTCACTCTAAAAAGATATTGAATATCCAGTACTTTAAATTAGGTCATTACGAATATAAAATTTGCCACAAAATAGAGTTAAGTGAGTCTTGTCTAATTTGGCTAGCACAACTTTGCTGTAACAGTCATCATGTGAATCATGTGAAGAAATCCTCTGACTAGACACAAAATGTAGACTAGCTGACCTGAGGCACTCAGTCTCTTTATGGATTTCTTTAGGGGCCATCTATCTGTAAAAACGGCTTTAAACACTTAAGTTACACTCAGTACACTCAAGTTACAGTAATAATGACAATATTTAAGAGAATTCAAAGGGTGTGCAGGAGGACAGATGCATTTGCAGAAAGCAGAGGTACATGGCAGGAGTAAATGCAATACCTACAGTTCAGCAGTAGCCCCTAGAAAATTAGCCTTTGGATTCTGGATTCAGCCAGGAATCAGCAGGTCAGCTCATCTCTAAGCTTTCAAATAACCTGGTCAAGATATATACATAGCCACATCCATGAAGTAATATTAATAATCATCTGCAAAAGACGAAAAAACCCAGAAAACTAACCAAAAACCAAATTAGTCTAAAATTGGTATACTTGCAAAGCAGAGAGAAAAATTATTTTGCTTTCTCATAAGACCAAGATAAGATGGAGCTTGAACTGTGGGAAAAAGAATGCAGAAAGTGAGCAATTTTACACTGGAACTCCACAGGATGATGCAAAGCCAACAAGCTTTAAAGGTGCTTTCAAAGAGCAGGACTGAAGTAAGTTCATCTGTGACAGAAATAGATTTATACAGTAATGACAGAAAAGATAAGATTATGAGCAAAGGTGATGAGGAGACCATTGTGGTCATTAGACATAAGAAAGAGAAGGTCAGAGGATTTATTTCAAAAAGGAGGGTACCAGAATAGAAAACAAAACACAAAAGTAAGAAGTACAGCTATATTGCCAACTGAATGATCAGGAAATGAAGGACCAGAAGCAATAGTTAAAAAGTGAAAGCCAGAAAGAGTATTTAATTTCTAAATGGCTTTCCAGAAAAGCAGAGGCTTATTTAGGAAAGAAGACTGCAAACAAATCAGTGGGAAAACATGCAAAGAGGTCAAATAAGGGATTTTAAAGGACCTTCTTAAAAGTTGCTTTTTCCTAAAAATTGACCAACCTTGACGGTATTTTCATTTTCAAGTCTTTTTTAGTCTTACAATCCTTCACATTTTTCCCCACAGAAGTAAATGGATTGAAATTTGATTCTTATGCATACAAGCACAGGCACATACAGATATGGAGGTTCTTGGTAGTGGCTCCACCAGTGGTCTCTATTCTCAGATGGGTTTAAAATAAATATACATTCCCATATTTTCTCTACAAAATAAGTAGTTGATTGGTGTGAAATTTCAAAAAGAGAGCAGCTTTCATGTCTTTAACTTTCCATACATATACTTTTTCTGTGTTTCCTCAACTTTTTGTTTTTCTTTAAATAAATAGCATATTTCTGAATGTGTGTTCAGGACTGTATCTTCTAGTCATATCTATCAGGTATAGCTTTCTTTAAGACAGGTGTCTCCTACACAAACAAAGAATCTTGAGAAAAAGTATAATGGGGAGTTTTGTTCCTTTTTTTAATTATTAGAAATTCAGAGCCATTTTCCAGTCATTATTAATATTTTAAATAAAAATGCAGACATATTATACACAAATTGCCTTTGATGTCACCAGGAGAGAAGTGAATATGCCCTTGTAGCTGGTACACAACCAAACTCACTGAGTGATATGGTGAGGAGGGGGAAGGGAATGAACAAATGGTGATCTCTATGAGTAAGCAACCTTGGCAGAGTCAAAAAGCATCCACAGACGTTACTCAAAGGGACAGAGATTTTACAGAAGGCTCCCGTAAGGAGCTCTGGTCTTCTGGAACATTATATCCTGTTGTACAAACAGTGGTCTGTATGAGTAAGCAACCTTGGCAGATCAATGGCAGAAGAGTCAAAAAGCCTCCACAGACTTTACTCAAAGGGACAGAGATTTTGCAGAAGGCTCCTGTCAGGAGCTCTGTTCTTCTGGAACATTATATCCTGTGCCAGATGCATATTTACACATATGTAACAAGGGGTACAATGGTTTTCATGGCACTTTTTACCCATACAAATCCACCTTAAATTCTGTCTTCCAAATCAGCATAAGAAAACTGCTAGAACAAAAAGCACAGGGGAGGAAAGAGGCAGCTTGCTAAAAAGCATATAACATGCCTTAAATTTTAACAGAGAAAGGGGAAATTCCTCTGTTTCACCTCCTCACCTGTCCTTCAAACAAGTCCATTCCTTAGATATTTTTCTGGTGGCCTTCTCCTCAAGCATCCTGTCCTGGTTCTGGCCAGGAGGATGGGGTTAATTTTTGCAGTGGCCACGAGGGGCATGGCTAGGACCTGGAGACTATTCTATAACACCTCATGTCACTGCCAGGAGGGCAAGGGGGTGAAAGGATCCCTTCAGGCTTGGGCAGAGTGGTGGAGGGAGCAGTCAGGTATTGTCAGGGGTGAGCACTCCTGTGCAAATTGTTCACTTCATGCACCGTCTGTCATTAGTATGGTTGCTGTTGCTGCTAATTTTCTTATCTCGGTGTTCTTTCCAGTAAATTGCTTCTATCTCAACCTCTGAACTTTACCTTTCGTGTCTCCAATTCCCCTTCCCATCCCTCCACAGGCGGAAGGGGTGAGGGAGAGGGGTGATTAAGAGAGAAGAAAGTGATTTGGAATGTTTCAGTGGGAGCACTAAATTGGGGAATACCATTCCCAAACCATGACACATGCTTCCATAGAGCATCCAAGATTTTTAGCCAGTTCCTTCTGTAAACCATGGCAGAACAATGCCTGTTTCAAAGATCTTTTCTTACCAAGTGATCGACAAGATCTCTATTATGTCCTCTGAAGTATACTAGTCTAGAGAGCCTTCAGAATTTATGAGTCAAACCTGGAAATCCTGAGACTTGAGATAATCTCCCAATAAATATTATTAGTAGGGTGGTTACAGTCACTTTAGAAAAGGAAGAATATAAATCAATCTATGCAGTTTCCTGCTATTTTTTTTCACCACATTCTTAGCACTTACATTACAGCCAGCTAGCATAAAAGCCTAAATTTAAAATAGGCTAGTAGCACAGGCACTCTTTCCATAAAATATAGAAAGTAGCACAACACCCTCCCTACCCAAACCCAAAATCAAAACAAAAAACCCTCATAAACAGAAATCAAATGGAAATTCAGAAGAAAAGAATCCAATGAGCTAACATAAATATGTATAATATACATTTGAAGAATTCTATGGCCTCAAACTTTTACTGGTGATCAAATAATCATGTAGAATCTGGTGCTCACCCTTATTAACGCACTGGCAATGCAGACACTTCTTAAAGCAAGAATAAATAATAGTTGCACATCTCTTACATACTAGGGAAGCCCAAAACTGGCCCTAGTGTAAATTAGGATCTGTTCCAGGATATATGAGCACAGATAATTGTATTTGAGGGTTTTGGACAGATGAATCTACTATTCCATGGACACAGAGCCAGGAGGAACTTCGTAAGGCTGCCAATTCAAGTGTTCTTCCCCTATGGAGTCCTCCCAGGGCAATGACCCTAATATAACAAAACATGTAAGTAGAGACATAATTGTAATGTCAACAGAGCTACTCATGTGCTTAAAGTTAACCATATGCTTAAGGGTTCTGCTGACCAAGCATTGTATCAACTTACCACTATTACTCTTTAAAAGCAGTGGTCAGAATCTCTGGTTAAACCTAGCCATGTACTGAGATTTTCTGGCTCCTGATTATTCAAACAAAAGCACAGGAAAGCCTGTATGACTAACCAAGTGCAGGTGATCTCCTGTGGTATAATCATTTTAATCATTCCATTCCTTTAAGTCCTTCATAAAACCCACTTTTTCCAGGTCAGTCACTGGCACTTTGCATGTATAGGTAATACCTGGGGTCCTTTGAGAAGGCAAGAAAACTCAGCTGAATGAAACCTAAGTGGATACTAATTCATAGTTCATACTGTTCTGTAGAAATTAAAATCATAAACACAAAAAGATATATACAAAATTTGTGTATCTCTTCTGCTATATTTTTTTGGTGGTTTTTTTTTTATTATTATGGCAAAAAGGCTGTTTCTCAAGTAGAAACTTGTCCTCCAGATTTAGATGCTTTAGCAGAAATTAAAAATTTTTACCAGACATGGCTGAAAAAAATAATGATTTCTGTGATATGTTGCAGTAGACCAATCAATACAAATGCAAGTGACTGGAGTCATAAGAAAGACCATTGTATAAGACTACTAAGAAAGACTGCAACTTGAAATATCACAGGAAGACAAAAACTGAAACAAGAAAAAGAGAAAGATATATGCTGTCATAGAAACCGATCCTTTCACCTACCAGAAGTCCATTACATCTTTTGGACTATGTGACTTCATTGTGTATAGAAGACAAAGAAGTAATCTTACAAACCTAAAGAATTTATAGAAACTAATCCAAGTGTGACATTTAAACATATCCCTTCACAAGACTTAGTGCCATTATCAATTACAAGAAGAAATTGAAGTGCTTTCAAAACTACTGCAAACAGGAACATACATTTGCCATGTTTTAGGAATATTACCAAGAAAATATTTACACAGTGAACACCAGTTTGCAATATGTCTGTGTCGTGTAGCAGCATATAGAAGAAAAAAAAGAGAGAAAATATAAGTAGTAATTCCAGGATACATAAACAGTCTTCCTAACACAGGCACTAGTGTCTTTGGTGGAAGATTTTAAGGATTTAATTCTGCATAGTAACAGATAAAGCAGAACACAGTAGGATTCTAAAAAGTCCATGCCAGTCTTATTCTGACTACTGGAACTGGAAGAAGAGAAAAAAATCTTAACATAGAACAAAGCACAATATTGAAGTGTGGAGATATTAATATACTGTTTATAACTGTTACTAAATGCATTTGTTCAACATGTTTTATTTGGTTTCTGCTTAAATTATATTGATTACAATAAGTATCATATTGTGCAATTCTTTTCCCTGTATCAGCACTAAATAATGTAAGAGCTGCCATGAAATAGTCTAATCTTACATTATCTATTTTTTATTTTCTATCTAAAAAATAAGAGCAGACATAATTGCCTTTCAATATGCATATTTTATGCATTCATAGCAGGTATAATGGGGATTTTTTTTTAAACAAATATTATTTCTTAAGGTGCATCAGGCAAGATGCTACAATTCAACTACATAAAAATACACTGCAGCACAAGAAGAACATTCACTTAGTCTTGGTATAAACTTTAGTAAAAGAAAACAATTTTCCATAGACAATATACCATCTGTCTCTAAACCATGTGAAAAGAAAAGCTTTTAAAATCCAGCCACTGCTAATGTGACATGTTGAAACATTAATCACCCCCTAAGGCCAGTATAATTGTAGCTCCATGTTAATTACCTAACAATTAACAGCAGTAATTTCCAAGGGGCAATCAATGAATTAGCTTGTGATTTTCCCACAGACTTCAGTCCCATACTGCCAGCCTGAATGCATTTCAAACTCTGAACCATGGTTCATCGATGACACTTCTGGTGTATGAAATAAAAATTCATTTGCACCCTCACTAATTAGGCTCGATTATATCCCTATGTGTATTACAAACTCTATTCACTTGCACAAAATCTCTGCCACAGGCACTTTTCTCCATTTAAAAATTCGTTTTCTATTAAATTAGAAGGTCACCTAGCAGGAAAATGTACTAATCAAGATTTTATCACTAACGAATTAAAGGGTTTTAATAAGCAAGTTTAATTAAGTTATCCTAACAAGTGATAATGGCTATCTCTAACCTATCTGAATGTTTATGCAACTATAGGTATAGTATATGCAAGGTATGTATGTATTCATGAACTTTGAAAAATATACCATGTATACACACAGAAATAATTACAAATGAAAATAGTGTCTTAAAATGTCCCCATGATTCTTTTACTCTATTTTTTTATTACATTTCTGCACAAAACTTTATCTAAACGAGGATTTCTGTCTGCTCGTTCCTTTAACAATCATTTGACCTGGTGACATAATCCTGTGGTAGATACAAGTGCATCTTGGTTGAATAGGATGTTATCACCTCCTACTGTCCATGCATAAACCTGCTCTTGGTATGCATCAGTGTTAATCTGCTGATTATTAACCATTAATATAAATAGAACAAGATGTCCTCTTCTTAATCTGCTATTGATGCATTAACTTTTAAAGTTTAAAATATTAAGCACTGGATTTACATCAAGTGGTATTATGATCTCCTTTTAACTATGTTTATGTTTTGTTAGCATGAAGAAGGGCAAATTTTGTAGCTAATCTGTTCAAGAAGCCAGATTGGAAGGAATGAATACATTACACTTTCCCTCATTAGACTTAATCAGAATTCCAGTAGTATCACCTTTGTTTGTGCAGAGAACAAAAATGCGAATCCAATGCGGTAAATTTGCATCTTTGGTTTCAGGAAAGATATTGCAAATGAGACCTATATTCCACAGGAAGCAATGTGCTCAGGTACAAAGTACTACCCCATTTTCTCTCCCAATTATATTGCCTTTCACAGGCCTTCATGAGAAGATGGTTTGCTAAGCCAAAAGGAAACCACTCATCCTCATGCTCCTTAAGTGGTTCATTAAAGGGTTGCAGTTCTGAACCAGCAGAAATGCAACATCTTGTCTATAATGAATATGAAATGGGTAGATAACAGTTTCCATCCCAGCAGGCATATTTTAGGTTGTGGATAGTCATTTCTGGATTATCACCTGTTTTGGTAGATGCAGTATGAGGCACCTCCAAGTCAGCAGAGATGCATGTGATGAGCAGCTCTCTCTACCAGGTTGACACTCTGATGGTTCTTCAGCTGCTTTCTGTAGGGAAAGCCTCCTGCGCTGGACGGTTAATGATGAGGGATCTCTATAAGCAGGTTTTAGAGCATGAGGTTTATTGGTAAGGACATAGATATGGGGGCCTTGCTTGGAGCTGCCAGCCGCAGCTCGAAGCAGGCCAGAAAAGCAAGAGGGAGCAAGAGAGAGCTAAGAGAGTGAGACAAGAGAGTAAGAAGAAGTGAGAGGTGAGGAGTGAGAAGTAAGAAGTAAAAAGAAGTGACAAGAAGTGACCGAGATTCTCGTGTACAATACAATAAATCGTCTTCTGTGCTGAATATTCTGATTTTCATCAACCAATCTAGTACAAGACACAAATCCTATATCATTTACATATAGCCTATAAGAATCCTTACATTACCATACTACATTACATTTTAAACTCTAAAGACTACTCTTTGGACCCTTTCTGCTAAGCTAGCAGGGTCTGCTCTGACCCTTGGACCTGTTTGCTAGCAGAAGGTATTGTTCAATCAAAGGGGATTACCTTCAGCCTGCCACACTATTGTTTTCCAGTTGTTCAGTAACTGAGGCCTGGTATCTCAAAGTATGCCTTCATTTCTATTTCACCTGTAGTTTCCATGTTCTCAACATCTTTGGCTAGGCAATAAGACTTCCCTGTTTCATCTTTCCCAACACTTTCTATTTCCCTCTTTTCCCTAGACACCATCTTTGTTAAGCTATTCCCAAGAGGGTGAGGGAAGCCATCCTCCTGCTAAGTCTGGTCAGCAGGTTCACTCAAATTAAAGTTTGGTTGAAACTGACATTCCTCTAAATTCAAAGCAACTGAAATGAAAATTGAGGATACCTGTCAGAAGTCTTCGTAAGTAGACCCACTCACAGTTTGCACCCCTGTCTGTCAGAGACTGTGGGAATTGTTTTCACTGTTGGAAGGGGAGGCACCTTTCATGTCTGCAGTGAAGAGCCAGGCTAGGAAAAATCTCATCTCCATTGCATCTTGCTCTCTGTTTGTGAGGGAGAGACTCACTACTGGGGACCACCAGCACGATGTGATTGCTCTTGTCCTCTGGCAACGTGTGTAATTGTTTGGCCTAAGTCCTGGACTGGGCTCAAGAGATCTGTGGAGAGGAGCTGGGTCAGAGTGTGTGCGTGGGGGTCAGGCAGTAACAGCACAGTGGCAGCTGGAAGGCAGTGGGCACATACCCCAGGCAAAGCTGCAGCTCCATTCCCTGCTCTGCCTGCTACTCTGCAGTAAAATGAGGGGTTTGCAGACATCTCTGCAAGAGTCATAGAATGGTTTGGGTTGGAGTGGATCTTAAATATTATCTTGTTCCAACCCCCCTGCCATGGGCAGGGACAGCTTCCACTAGACCAGGTTGCTCCAAGTCCCATCCAGTCCCATCCCTTGGACACTGCCAGGGATGGAGCATCCACAGCTTCTCTGGACAACCTGTTCCAGTGCCTCACCACCCACACAGTAAATAATCTCTTCCTAAAATCTAATCTTAACCTTCCCACTTTCATCTTAAAGCCATTGCCCCTTGTCGTATTTTACAAGTGGCCCTCATAAGAAATCTCTCTCCCAGAAAATCCTGTCTGAGGCTGATCTTTCTCCAGCTTCACAGCCAGAGCATGTCCATCTTCTGTTCAATGCAATGCTGTTGGGGTTGTAATCCACAGTCCCCGGTTTTAGTCTCCTTTATTGTTTCAGATGTCTGACAACATTCACTTGCTTGTGTTGTTGGGAGTGCCCACTGAAGAGACCATGGAGGTTTGTCATTCTCTCAGAACCACTCCTTAAAAAAGCTACCTGCTCTTTCAGAAGTGAAATTGAGCATGAAAAAACCTCATAAATCAATAATCCTACCCTGTACATCAAGGCCTTATCTGAAACATTCCTGATGGATATTTTCCTAATATTCCTTTCTTTAGAAACAACAGTAGAGAGGACAAAATCCTCCTCACCAGTCTACTCTAACATTTAGTTGTAACGCTCATTAGAAAAGCCATTAAATTGCCTCTTCTCTTTAGAAAAACACCCGTGTTGTTTAGATATTGCCCCCTTCAGTGGCAGATCCCTCAAATCTTCTCAATCTGCCCAAACAATTTTGTGAAGAAATAGATGGATTCACAGTTGAAAATATGTTTCTAAGCTACATCTCCTTCTTCCTGGAAATATGAAACTCTGGTTTGATACTTAAATAGTCATTTTCTTGCTGTTACATTTGTAGTCATGTTTCCAAATTTAAAATCCTCAAATTTCAGTGGTGTGAAAGGTAAGACACATAATAAGAACTTGCAACCTATAATTTTTATAGTACAATATTTAAACCCATCCCTTGACTTTCTTGTGTCTGTGCGTATATGTGAATACTCATTTGCTTTAAGGCTGAAAATGAAAAAAAATCTCTTCAAAGCTTCTTTTTCTTGTCACAAAATAAAACAGACCACCTTAGGCTGTATATATTTGACTTTGTTGTTCATGTTTGAGCTGAAGTTTGTCTGGCTAAGAGATGAAGCCCATTGCATCCCTATTGCCAGTAAGAGGAAAGTCTTCCCACTTGCAGAGAGACTCCCCCAAAGTAACACTCCTCAACAGGCAGCCTGGAATCACTCCCCAGTTACCCTGACTACATATTGGTCACCTCTCATTCTGCATTCTTCCTTAGTAGATAGGTAAGATTTTGTT
Organism: Pachycephala philippinensis; assembly: GCA_013397055.1. Taxonomy (NCBI): domain Eukaryota; kingdom Metazoa; phylum Chordata; class Aves; order Passeriformes; genus Pachycephala; species Pachycephala philippinensis. Next base: position 295,611 of record VWZT01013271.1, read on the forward strand.
CCTGATTTTAAAAAAACCCCTTGAGGTTTCAAGGACGCATACAAGACTTTATCACCTAGTCCAGAGTTAAGCTGTAGATAGATAGCAAGAATAAGATTTTTTAGACTATGAACATACCAGTTTTCGATGTCCTAGGTTGCAGGCTTCTAATTCTCCCCTTTAGAAACTACTCTTCACTATAAGAGATTGTTTTCATGTTCTTAAAATATTGCCTTGTCTTAGTTTCATCATCATCCATTTAGCACATGAAAAAGCAATTAAGGTATCATACCTCATATTAATAGATGTAAGGACAAGCTTTTCTCCAGATATGCTGAGGCTGCAACTCTAAACCAGTTTCTGGTCATCCTGTCAAAGAAATCAAAGGAAGCACAATACAAAAATATCTTAATCTCTTCCCTGTGTGGTGTTGAGCTTTAAAAACAATATGCCTAAGATGCACTTTTCCATTGAACTATCTAACACATTTAGGTGACTCCTAAAACGAGGCAGCCAAGAAAACCTAATTGAATTAAACAAAACAGGAGGAAAAATTGTAGACATGTATTGTAGCTGCAAATTCTCTGAAGAGATAGAAGGAATATCATTTCTCCATCACATTCCAGGGGAATGTTACTGAACAATTTTTTTCCACATAACATACTTTGAGCTTTTTGAATAAACTCATCCCAAACTAGGAAGGAATTCTAAAACTAATTCCATTCTCCTTATCACAATATAACATTTCCATTTATTTGGTTTACCCCACAGCTCCCCATCTAGGTGTTCACCACCGCAAAAACTGACACTTGAAAGGTAGCGAGAGTGTCAGAACCAGCACACAGAATATTCTAATACCTTTCCTTCCAGTTTACAGGAATTATGTGATGATTCTCAGTTCAGTGGGAAACACGAGAATGTAGCAGAGACAGGTGAAGCCACATTCAGCTTTCACACTCAGTATGGAAAAAGTAGGGGCTCTTGGAAAAGACAATCCTCCTCTTTTGAGACACCCTTACTGGAAAAAAACAGAACTGGAGTGGAGGACCAGTGGAGGATCCAAAAGTGATGCTAGCAGGTACTCAGATTGGAAGAGTGGTAGCTTACGAGGGAAATCCTCTTAATTAACAGAAGATGGAAAACTGTTAATGCCTGCTGAGCATACACTCCCAGTTGTCTTGTGATCAATAGAATCAATATTTCCCAATCTGGGAAGAAAAAGAGGCAAGAAGAGATGCAGAAAAGAGGGGCGTGGGCAGAGAAAGAGCCCCAAGAACATAACCCTGCTTATGGCATATGAAAGTGTAGTTGGGAAGAAATGAGATTCAAATGATGCTGTATAGAAGAGCAACACGCAACAGTATTGAAAAACACCACTCCTGCCTTTTTCCTGCGTAACTGTTAATTGATCTGTATAAATAACAAAGGAACATAGATTAAGAAAGTACCCTATCCCAGTCAAAACAAAACAAAACAAAAAACAAAACAAAACAAAACAGAAAAAATAAAACCAGAAAAACAAAAATATAGAGCATTTCAAGGATGAACAAACAACAATGGTAAATGTCTAAGAAGATAGAAAGGGAATAATTTCAGAAAGTTTGGAAAAATATCTAAAAATTCTGAGATTTAACCAAAACCAATATTCAATCCCAATTCCCTTCTTCTTAGAGAATAGATAAAAATTAAACACTAGTAAGGAACTGACAAAGAGAGGTCTTGAGTTTCACTTAATTATTTCTAGAAAATATTTGATATTTTCTTGACTGTTTCTAAGTTTTATTCAAGACCATAATTTTCCATTTCTGTCTTTAGCCACGTCTTTATGAGTCACAACCATGAGACAAAATCATTCTTTTTGTGTATTTGTCCCAGCAGAAACATTGATTTAACAATAAAGAAAACTTGGAGGGAACAAAGAAAATAAAAACAAAATTCCTTTATGAATTTCACACACCACTGAATTCCATAAACTGAAAACATATTTTCTCTCTTCTCACTCATCTCTCTAACCCCTTCTTGTCTGAAAGCAGTGAAAGAAAAAAAGGTATTGTCTTTAAACTTCAAAAGATTTCTCCTTTCTGTTATCCTTAGAAATATTTTTCAGGTCATCAAAGAGTATTTAGCACTCAATGATTTCTCAATGAAAAAGTCAATTCTTCATAAAGGAACACTTGTTTCCTATCAGTTTGCTTACCTGGGTGAAAGAATAAACCAAGGAAAATCAGAACTTATACAATAAAACACCTGTGCAGACTGCAACAGGCATGCACCTCCTGTATTTATTATATGTGTACAGTGTACTCTGTATTCAGAAGAAAATAAATTGGGAGAAAATGTTTTTTCTCTCTTCTTATTTTCCTGATCACAATTTGTAATTACATTCTATTTCAATTTCTATAAAAATATTACTATTTCTAGGGCAAAATCTATTACTGATATTAGGTTTATTATAGATCTCTGTCCATCTACTTTGGTAATATCATCCAAGAATGCTGATTTAGTCAGTTTAGCAATTTGTTTCAGATGGTTTAAATTCTTTATGTCTCTCTTTGTTTTACACTTCTAGGAATTTATTTTGCTTCTGCTATTTTTACACCGTTTCTGTGAAATTCAGACAGACATCTCATTGAGGCCTAAGTCTAAAATGACACAATTTATTAAAAGCATATCCAATGTTTCCTACAATTTCACTTAGCATTGTCCTGTTATCAACAAGTCTTATTAACTTAAACTTTATTGACTTCCTTAACCCTCAAACATAAGTTTATTTTCACTGTGTGTCTACTCAAAATCAGCCTTTGAAAGCTTCATGTTAATATCTCAACATCAGTAGATATATTTTCCAACTAATTCACATTTCCAGCAGTGCCACATAACTTTATCTTGACTATGAAAATGAATTTAGCTCTTTTCACATACAACACACTAAGAAATGGAGACACTGGTGTCCACAATTACCTTCCACAAAATCAACATTTTTCTGCCAAAGAGTTTGTAACTTGTTGATACAATTTCAAGTGGCCTTTGGACAGTTCTGTTTCCGTGCTTCTGGACAGGCTTCAAGGCAAAAACCAAATTTTAGAAAAGATCAGTGTTTTCCAGTGTGCTCTTGTGCATTCTTAAGCACAGGTTTACATGTGTCAAAAATCCTTCAATTACTCCCAGTGTAAAGGTGTGCAGGACCTGATTCTCCTACACTGCAACATTTTGGGATATTTAATATTTTTTACTCATTTTGTCTTGGGTCATAAGCCAGATTGTCTAAGTGTTTCATATGAAAAGCAAGTTCTGCAGCATAACATAAAAGTGCTTTTAATGAGGGCACTTCCCAGGACTGTGGAAGACCTACACACAACTCTACATCATGTTTTCTGTGCAATATTCCAGCAACTGTTCCACATTACTTGGCTACTAGTTCTTCTTGTTTATGTCTCCATCCATCTCTTGTATTGCAGAAAAAAAATATTAGGCATTATTTAAGTCTAAATTTTAGGTCTTCTCCCTGGATGTTGAAGACTGATGTTCTAATCTTCAACTGTTTTCAATGATTTCAAATGTTTTCAAGTCAATTCAATGATGTTCTAATCTTCACTTCAAATCAAGTAAAGGAAGGACTTGAACACTTTAGGTTCCACTTTCTGCCACACAGCCATTCTTTGTTCTTTCACCTTCCTGAAACCAGTAAGTGGGAGATTTTGGTTCATGTTTGTATCTATATGCATAAGTACACATATGAATAAGTAAAACATATACATGCATATATTCCAGTTCAAAACTGGAACATTCCATTACAACCTAAATGCAGTTAAGAGTTCTGATGAATCTAAAAAAACCTAAAAACCCTACAATAAAATTTAAGTGGAAACACCACTAATCACAACTCTGGCAAAATTATAACTCTACAGGAGAGTGAAAGGCAGTGATTACCTGCTATGGACAATTGGAAAAACAACCTTTAGTAGAAAGAAACTTTGTTCAAAGAAAAAAAAAATCAGAGGGGTCAAACTCACAGTAAGTTTAATAAAATCTCAGCTTTGTCAAATGGCCAGAAGGAACTCCAGTAAGGTAAGTTAAAGCTTCTTCTTGTGTTATTGAAGCCATCCTGTACCAAATAAAATATCATCTCTCAAGCAGTTACTGATTTTTATCCCTTTAGACTCCTCCTTAAAAACCTACCTTTTTCCTCTATCCCTACAAATCACCACCCTCTGGGAGTGGTTATTCTGGCGGCCACCTGTAAATATACAGGCCACAGTGAATAACCTTAGTGTGCATCCGTAGTTACTGTTATTGCATCTTTCTCCTCTTCACAGTCTTTGCTCGAGGTTCAGAGAAGTCCCAGGTTATGAAGTGTGTGGGAGGTGGATGTCTCTGTAATTTTCTGCCTCTGCAGTAGAATAAAGCACCAACGCTTTTGTGGAGTTATAGGTGTTATCTGAATATACTTGTAATATGCAATGTGCAGTATCCAATTTGGCAGGCATCAATACCTTGACATACCTTGACTGCTGAGAAAACAAAGGGAAAATATATCGGTCTGTACAATCAGGCATGTGTGTGCATTTCTGGGAAACTGAAGAGAGATGTAGGAAAGAGTCACCGTTACTACCCCAGCTTTTACTGGGCTTGGAGAGGTGGTTAAAGTGCTCCAGCATTCCCCATGTGCATTTCTCCTTCAGCAGAGAAAAAAGATTTTGTTCATTTGTTTGAAGCTCTGCACTCCTCTTAAGTTTCCCTCCTACTTATTTCAGACCTCTCCGACTACTAAATCCACTTTGCCTATTTTCACCTTTATCTTTAGATACGTATTTTCACACCTGATACTCATTTTCATACGCTATTTTGTGGCTTCCCTGGTAACATAAGCTGCTGAATTCTCATTCACATGTTTAGGTGTAAACACCTGCTGCAAGTTCCTGAAGCCCATTTTGACGGAGACTTTCGGCTCGCAGTCTCTCAGCAGTGTTCCCCCACACTTTTTAAGAGCGCCTTTGTTGTTACAAATCCAATCTCTTTTTAAGTTTACGTTGCCACCACCTCCTCTATCACTGTGCATTTCTGTTACAGGCACATCACAAACTGCTGGCTACTACAGTAAATGCAGATGATGGCTTGCCTGTAAATTAGATTTGTGTGTGTAAAACCGATGCTTGTTTACACATTGGAATGATGCCAAATACCAGCTCAGATGAAACAAAATATTTATGAATTGGATAAACTGGAAACTTACATCTTTATAAGGTATTCAGAGTGGATTCAGGTATAATTTCCCTTGCTCTGTCCCAGTCTTCCTAAGGGACTACTACAAATACCGCATTTTTAAAAGACACAGCTCTTTAATTTATACTTACTAATATTAAAGCAAAACTTTAAAACAATCCTTTATGAAACAAGTGATCTTAACTATTGTAATTCACATGAATTTAATTACACCGATTTTTAAAAGTAATTTAAATATTGCTTTAAGAGAAGTTGGTTTTTTGCTACCATAATAAAATAACTTGTTTTATACAAGATACAGAAGAATATAATTTGATCATTTCTTCTGTTAGCCTTTGTTACATAGATTTTTACATAATCATTACTCATAATGTTCTGACAGATAATGCTATTACTAGCGTTACAATCTTTGCTATTATTATAAAAAATCTTCTGGCTTTGTGAAAATTTTAATTTATTAAAATGTAATGAAAGCACATCTAACATGAAGCATAATTTATGAAAATTTTAGATGTGCTGCTTGACATTCATGTCATCAGGCTTCAAAAGTTTCACATCTGAAATGTGAAATTACACAGATTTATAAAGATCCCTTTTCAGCATGTTAGCTGGCACTATCTTCTGTAAAATGTATATGTTTGGCTTTAAAGAGACAGGCGCATGTAATTTTAATGTCAGCACCAGCATCACCAAAAAGTGCCCTGGCAATCAGTGGAAAGGTTTAATAGGTTTCCTGTCTTGTTCTTAATTTGCTGAAATTACAAAATCAATACTTTCAGTTGTAGCTGCAGCTACCCGTTTTACTGCTTTAAGATAAAGTCTACAATAAAGTAACCTTCACTTTCAATTTGTAGCGCAGAACATCAGGGTGTTCTTGGCCACTAACTAGTCTTTCTTTTCTCAGCCAGTATGAGACATTCTAGGTGTGTGATGTTGCCCTTCAAAGGGGAAAGATGCCTTTTGTATTAAGCGTAGCTCTCATCAGTGACTTGGTTTGTTTATTTTTAACATCTCAGTCTACTCTCTCCTAAAGTCACCTCTGCACGGGTTGTTCATTATTTCCCTGTTTCTCTGTCTTGATATTCTATACTACATAAATAAATGATTGGTGTTGAAATGGCCTTATCTTTGTTTTACTCCATAGTCTCCCTTTATGACAAAGGAGCATATTTTTCTGCTGCAGTTTAAAAAGGAAATTCTCCATAGTTAGTCACATTTTTAATAGTGAACATGATGGCTGCATATGCAAAAGACCTCTGAAAGGACCAAAATGAGGACAACCAGATCGGCACCACTGGAAAGGTCAAGCTCTTGCACAGAGCAAGAAGGAAAAAACAATAAATACCTTTCCATGGGCTGCTCTGCTATGCCTGCCAGCTCTTTAATGGTAGAAGTGAAAAAAACATATCTTTACACAATCATTTAGTCTTTCAACTCAAGTCCAATCTGTCCAACAAGCATTCTGCACTCAAAAATTAAAGTTGTAAGATGAAGTTTTGACCCTCTTATCCCTGTTTCACAAGCAATTAAAATGTTTTTAAATTTGGGGGGTTTTTTGTTCCTGTTTTTCTCTAATAACTCTCTTCCTGAAATACTTTCACCATATAAGCTCTCTTTATCACTTAGCTGAGCAATATTCTGGAGCTATTAGCACTGGAGAAGGGCCTTGGCTTGGTCCTCTTCTAGTGAAGCAATAAAAAGAATGTTAAGCTGCTGCTCACAAAAGATTGCAGCATAAGATGTCTCAGTGCTTTCCACTGATGCAAAATGTATTCACACCAAGGAAAAAGAGCTCTCAACACCTGCTACCCCAAATGTTAATGAAGACACACACACATGCACCCACACACACACGTGCACATTATGCTTCTTTCTTCTCAGCCACAGCAATTTCAAGTTGGAAATTTTACTCATAAACAGCACATGATGGAGTAAGGATACTGTAAAACAGAAAGCACAGTTGATCACAGATGGAATACAGCACATCATCTGAGGAAAACAGAGCCTCCAAATGCCACAGCTCCTTTGCTTCATGCTCTACATTTTTAACTAGCTGCTCAAGGTAAAAGCATGCTATTTATCTTGTGATGTACTCTCTGTAAATGAAAATTCAGAGTAGATCTAGAAACAATTTTGCACCAAAGAAAACAAAAGCATTTGTCTCTAAACAAGTCAAGAGAAATGCCAAATGATTCAATGAAGATCACTTGTGTCACTTATGTTTGTTTTGATTGGTCCTCCAGTGTTTACAGCACTCAACTCAGCAGGCTCAGAACCCCAAATCTATATTTAATTTAAAGCATTGCACCATCACTCAAATCTTTCAGCAGCCTCACTACAGTCTAAAGAACAAGGGCAGAGGGACCTGTTTACATGGAGCACTTTTACATGCCCCAAGGGATTGCAGAATAGTTTTAAACAAATTATATCAAGATATAAAGGAAATGAAGGGTTTTTTGTGAAACAAAATATTTTCCAGTACTTGTAGGATTTTTGCCTACATTAAATTCAGTCAATCTTCAGGTGTTCTCAGCAAGAGATCATATTGCAAGGCAAGATAAAATTTTCCAAAAGCAGATTTAAACTCCAAAATAAGATGAATCTCAGAAAACTTAATTTTTATCAGAACTAATGTGATGATCAGAAAACATAATGTAATAAAGACAGCTACTGCTATGACACTGAAAGCTTTGTAAAAATTCACAGCAGTTTAGAGAGTTAAATAGAATAAAATAAATAATCAACATATATTTGAGGGCCCAGTCCTTTCAGATGCAGAAAAGTTTTACAGAGCTAACCAGCTGAAGGGAAGAAAACCGAGTCCCCATTTAAGCATACACAGGTAGTCTTAAAATATGTCTGGCTTGTCAAAGGGAATGAGCCCTCAATTTCTGTTAGCAACAGCCAGGGTAGAATCCACTTGCTGTTTTGCAAAACCAGCCCTGATGCAAATGGAGAGTTACTAATGTCCTATGCACCGTGTCAAAGAGCAGCAAACCTCGCTGTAACCATGGTGGTAGCATGCATCAGCGCAGCATTACTGCAGTGGTTTTTAATCCTTGTCAGGCTGCTGGTGTAAAAGTCTCTAACTAAATTTAGGGGTCTCTCCAGGGAAAGGAAGCAGAGATAGAAGAGAGTTTAGAAAACTAGACATGGTTTATCTATATTTGCTATCGAAATTTTCCTGACATGCCATGAGGTTTAGTGGGGAACCTGTTACCTTGCTTGAAAATCTAGGAGCTTTTGTGCATTCACCCCACCTTATCATCTCCCTCTGCAGTGGCTGCCAGTCTAGAACTGCTGCCCCTGTCCCTAGCTGGGCCGTTCCAGGTACGAAGTTTGATCAAAGCCTGTCAGAGCTGCTGTCTGCAGATGCTACTCACTGTGAAGCAAGTTTCCTCCTCAATGGCTCAGTCATCTGTAGGACCCTGGGCATGAGGATGTGCTGCTTCACAGGCACACGCAGTTAATGAGCCCGTCCAGCTCTTCTCCAGCTAGGATCAGAGTGAGGCCGAATTTGCAGCACCAAGCCTCAGTTCCCTCAGACAGGAGGAGAAGGCAGTGATTTGGGAGAGGATATCCAGTGGTTTCAGCACTAGGCAGTCTCCAGCCTTCAGGAAAATGGAGAGAGGGAAGGAGAGCAGATCGAAATTAGCTTCAACCCTGGAAAAAGGAGACAGCCTTGTAATAGTTTTCTTCCTCTTACCAGAAACATTTGTCCAGCATCTGTGTTTCTTTCAATGCTGTTGTGCTTCTCAGCAGACAGGGTAATTTGACCCAGAGGATTTTGGCTATCTAAGCTATGCTTAATCATTTGGCCCCATTACATCACTACAAAACAGTTCAAAATAGAGGACTCCTTTTAATAGATTTCTTGCTTCAGTTAACAAAAATTATTCAAACTTCAGTTTTAGCTGAGCTTATTAAAGCAGGACTGTGTTTAAGTTATAGTAATTGTCAATAAAGTCTTTTATAGCAGATTTAACTCAGCATATTTTAGACCTTGCCAATTTGAGACAGTTTCCATAAAAAGGAGAACAGCAATGTTACAGAGTGATAACTCAAAAATGGAAAAAAGGAATTATTTAGCATAAAAGGAATTATTTAGCATAGTAAAAGGAGGTATAACTAGGAGTAATGGAAGGAAATAAATAAAAGGAATGTATCAGTAGGGGAAAAAGAAAAACCTGAAAGTGAGTTAACCAATAGAAAAATCTCCCCAGAGAGCAAAGAGTAGCCCACTGCTAGCCAATTTTAAAATAACTGGCCAAAACACTACCAAATAAATAAACAGGCTGAAAATAATTTTGCAACCATACAGACAGAAGACTAGGTACCATTCTGGCCCCCACTTCTAAATTTTATGAAAGTGAGCAAGTAAATTGAGCTTCCTGATTGACAAATCTAGTGAAATTCAGCATTCTGGCTGCTGAGATGTAATTGCAAAGCTTTTATCGTTGCCAGCATCCGAAGTCAAGGAAAAAAAAAATAGAAGGAAAAGTGTTTGGTTTGTGTTTTGTGGTTTGATTTTTTTTCTTTTTAATTGACATTCCTTTTTTTGGTCTGAGTTATTTGATTTATCTAGTAAAAATTTGTTCCTTGGCTGACACTGAGAGAACAAAAATTGTACTAAAAAAATGCTTCATAACAAGAACTTAAATTATAATTTTTTTTAATCAATAATTTGTAACAGTAAAACAAAGCAGAAAAGCCAAAATGCTCTTTTATATATACCTCAAAATTATATCAAAATATGATCATTTCTGAAAATTCAGAACGAAAATTAACATCCTTCTGAACTCTTTGTTTTGCAAGACACTATATAAAACATCGTGTTTATTAAGGATAAGTGAGGCAACAGAAATGTGTTTGTGGGGTTTAATACTTTCTACAATTTATTAAAATCTACTGAAAAATAAAGAGTTAAGACTAATAGCAAGTTTGCAGGCAAGAAACAAGCTATCCCATACTGATTAGACAGCAATACCTGTTCAATAAAAATGATTAGACTGTTCCCTTGGTGCCGGGATTTTTTGGATAGGATAAAACTTTCGAGTTATTCAGTGTCTGCAGTCAAATTTAGAAAATGTGTTAATTGAATGTGTGATTGAAATTAGAAAATGTAAATCTTCTGAATAGTTTCTGTATATTTGTGACTATCACATGTTTTGACACAAAGAAATAAAATAATCAACAGATTTGGTTTTAGTATAATTACATGTGAAAACAGAACAATTTAAAAAAAATATTGTTATAATGTATGAACAGTTTATACTTCATTCAGATTTAATTTTTTTTTTGTTTCAATAAAAAGACCTTTACTCACAAATTTACAGCAACATGCCATAAACCCTTGCATTTAATTATTTTTTAATCACATCTTCTGACACAGATGATTACAGTTAGATCAACAGTGAAAACAGAAATCACAACAGAAACTCTGACAGACTTGGACCAAACAAGTATTAATCTGCACAGCTGTGATTTTGTAGGATTATACATGTTTCAGTTTACTTTTGCTGTTTTTTGGACTTGCCATGAGCATATTATGAATTTGGTGGGGTTGGAATATGTTTTTTCTTATTCTTATATTGTAAGTTTAAGTGTTTATACTAAAACTTGTGCTCATCATATATTTGTCCTTTATTTTTTAAGAACCAAAAGATGTATTTCTATACAGAGAACTTTAAAAACAAATGACCACAGAACTGTTCTATAAACCAGAAATACCTATAGTACATTACACAAATATTGATGTTAGTATTTAGCAGTTTTAAATAGAATATTTTAGCATGTAAGATTATGTTTTAGAGTGTGCTCAATAATGCTAAAAGATTAAGACATTGATATAGGTGAGGTTAGGTTTATGATTTTTTTGGTTTTTTTTTTTAATTAACATCAAAGTGTGGTGCACATCAGTTCTGTTCAAACATATAAAATAAAGAAATGGATTTTTAGGTCTTCCTGGGCATTATTTCATTTAGTATAGAACTTCAAAGTACTCTAAGCTTAGCATGTAAATACACAGCTAAAATAAACAAATTACAAAGGAAAAAAATCAATCCAACTTTAAGTAAGGTCATGTAGTTTGAGATCAGTGGTTTTTTTTGTTAGGCATAAAATAGAATGATTTCCTAACCTGATCCTCTCTAGCAATGTTGCCAGTTTTCAAGTTACAAATTATCAACTGGAGGAACAAACAGTCGTGCTGCAACTAAAAACTTGTGAGTGTATCATAAAAATATTTAAATCATTGCCATTCTTACATTTAAAATCTCTATTCAAATATGTTTGAGCATTTCAGGGCAAAATAATTTAAAAAACCCCATAAATATTGAGGTTTAAATTTAAGCACTCCTCAGAAATGATTCAGAGCCATGTTGTGTTTGCATCATGCTGTGACTCACCATTTACTGTGAGCAACTCACGTGTGTAAAACGTGTGGAGGGCGAGGTGGAAGTTGGAGGTGCACTGGGAACAGAGCTCCTCTTCTGTCTCCAGCTGCCATGATACCCTAACAAGGGCAGTGTGTCCGTGCACATCCAAATAAACTTCAATAACCACTCACCCCTTCTGCTTATAGGCAACCAGTGTGTCTGGAGATAGGGTATATTTTCATACGGATGTATGTATACACAGACATCACAATGCCAAATGCAGTATGTTGTACAAACATTCAAGGGAAGAATTTATTCCTTGAACAACCTCCTTCCTTAAACGTAAGTTAGTATCAGTGAATGCACTCTCTTAAGACGTGCTTTAAATTCACTACTTTATCACTTCACTTATATCCACCTGGTAAGCAGTGCAACAAGACTCTGGAGGCTGATTTTTTAAAATATTTGATTGTTTTTCTAGTATTTAAAATCTCACAACTTCAGAACTGATCTAGCTTACAACAAGAACATCATAAAATTAGGCAAGGAAGTTTTAGATAATATTATATACATTTAATTTTAAATATCGATCAGGAGAGAGAGGAAATTGTATCTTAAAAATGCCCTATACTTTAACAATACACTTTAACTATAATAGAGTAATTGCAGAAAAAAAAGTATTCTATAAGTTATCTTCCCTTCAGAATTTAAGGGAAAGCTGGTATTGTAATACTTCTCCATATCTCTCCCTTTTACTTAGTTTTCTTAATTTGGTTCTGCTCACTTCCCTTTGCTTCTTGTTTTCCTGCATTGTCTCTATTTTAACACACGTAGATAACAAGAAATCATATTTAGAGCCATCATTTCTAATTTTTTTCCCTTATAGAAATTAGACGCTTGGGAAAAATCATATTATCACAAGTAAGATCCTTCTGGAAAGTGACAAAACCCAAAAGCTGTTTCAGTAAGGTACTGTTTCAGCACCTTACCCCTGCCCAAGAAGGTAGATAAGGGGATCTTTTACAAGACAGTTTAGTCACTCTCTGCCATGTCAACTATTGGGGACAGAGAAACAGTGAGGCTAGAAAGCAAAGCCTTAGGACTTTATCTCTTTTCTCCTTCTTAAGCTCTGCTACTTATTAGCACTTTTTGATAGTACAGACTGAGTTTCATCCCAAAAAACAAAGAGGAGTCACAAATGTTTGCCTCAGCTACAGTAGCCCTGTGCTGTGTAAAACAAGAATACACTCCAAATCTTATTTACCTGTGGTCATTTAGTATCTTATCTGTTGTGAGAAAACATGATCTTCCCATTTGATTACACTTTGGTTTAATCACATGTAAGTAAAATCTTTATTGCTGATGCAGAATTTTGCAGCTGAGATTTTCCTTTTCTGTAATACTATAAGATTCAGAAGGCAAACCATGCACTCAGCCTAACAAAGCAGTATAATAGGGATGGAGGGGAGAAGCAATTTGGAGTCTATAGGAAGGTTACCATAAAATTTACATTTTCCATAAAATATAAGTAGCCACCATTTTGCTGTAATCCCAGAGCAGCAACGAAATGGTGGTACAGAAGAAAACTACCCTATCAGACACATTTCATCATTGCTTCTATCCATCACTATCTTCTTTCGCTAGCATGATTATCATTTACCTTTCTCCTTCTTACAAGCAACATCCTACTTTTAGACTAAAAATTGATAGACGTAGCATAGTAAATAGATAAGGTGTAATTATCAAACTAAGACTACATACTGTACAAGTCCTCTCCCCCTCACCCCACTTCAAACTGCAAAAAAAGTACTGCATAGTGTTTCTATCACACACTGATGAACACATCCCTTGGAACTGCTTCTGTATGAAAGCTGTATCCTAGAGGTAGAACACATGGTATGGAATATGGCTGCTGCATTGGTCAGTATGTATTTTAATTATTATATGATGAGATATACATAACACTCAGAAGACCAAAATGGCTTAAACGAATTGTTTTTGATTGTAATGTACAACGTTGCATTTTGTGAAGCATTTTATATTTAAGTGAATATATATATATTGGCATACTCCGTTTAGAAATTTATATTAAGGCATCAATTTTGATAAACAATGCCTTTTTTTTTTTTTTTTTTTTTTTTTTTTCTTATTGCATGCTTTTCAGAAGGTGTGGAAAGGAGTGCCTACTTGTACATAAAGAGGGAAACAGTATTTGTAGATTGGTGCAGGTCTATTCTGTGATACATAATACTGTACATACTAAAAGAATTCATAAAGTTTATCCTGTAATCTCTACAGAAGTACTATGTGCTATAAGCTTTATTAACTAGGTCCTAAATTCATAAATTTGTAATAAACCAGAAAAGTATATTCTGTAATATATTTTCTAAAAGCGTGCTTGCTGTTTATTACTATAAATATGTAATGACGTTAAGATGGATCACATTTTCAAATACAGCGTGTCGTAGGAAAATGTTCTTGTTTTTCAGACACAAGTTGAATATTTTAGATTCCAATATCATGTTATAGCTAATAAATCAGAAAACACAAAAATGCAGGTTATTTAGGTGATAGTGCATGTTGAATTTAAATTTTTTTAGGAGAACTTTTCGAAAACATCCTTAATGATGTGAAATTTGTTTGTACAAATCTGCAATTATGTACAAGTAAAACAAATGTCCTGTTCCTTCTTAAGTACTCCCATTCTTTTCCAATACAAAGGAAAGAGTATTTAGGTAACACTGCCACCTATTGCTTAAAGGTCATAGTGACAAAATTCTGGTCCAGTTTTTTATCACTCATCATTGCTCGTTTTGACTACTATGCTTTCATTATTTCTAACAACTGAACGAGACTTCCATGTTCTTTCATATAACAAATAGTAAACATCTGCATTCATTACTATGGCTATAATTTGTCTGGAATCAATGAAAACTTCAGAGACTTTCAATATTGATAAAATTAAGTTTCAAAAAAATACTAAAAAAAATTAATTTCAAATACAAAATCCAGCCACAAAAGGAACAAAAAGAAGATTCTTCCAGTTATAAAATGGAAAATATTGTAAAATCAAATTTACTTGTTAAATATAGATTGTCTGATAGAATCCAAAATAGCGTAATTCTTGTTAACATTTTGCAAGTGGATACACAAATACTCAAATTGCAAACATACATCTGCAGGTCTTTTAAGGACGCAGCTTTGGAAGCATGAAAATAAGTCACTATAAGATCAGACCTAATTCTTTCCAGTAAATAATTCTGTTTTCAGGACAACGATCAAAAGATCACTAATTCCACATCTGAACAAGAATCATGCCATAAGAATAACCTTTGTCAGCTTGAAAAAAATAAAAAAAGAGAGGAATAAAATTATTTCCACTTCTTTAAAAGAAAAAGAGAGAAAAATATATTTGATCATACTAAGGAAAGTCATATGAATCAATCAAGAAGATAACACCCGTTGTATAAACTCTATAATATAAGTACTGTCTAGGTTAATTTACAGCAATATAGAAAGATTACTTAGTTTGGAAGAAAATTTATTGTTGAAAGGCTCTTTTTTATCCTCAGTGTATTACTCAGTCTGCATGTATAAAATAAGTTGACTTTCCTTCATCACTACAGGGAAGTAGCTGTATATTATATAAAATCCCTTATATTCTCTTCTATTATTAGAAGAAAAAGTACAAATCCGTTGTTCTTGTGCCCAAAAATGTTCAGAGTTACTATACAGAATGCTGACATTTGTCCTACATTAAAATATCTCACCAAGAGTTCAGTTCAATTTCTAAGATTTGTGAAATTTTAAGACAGATGGATGCACTCAGGAAGAGGAAAAATAAAATATATTTTTTAAAATAAAAGTTATTTTGTTTTGGTTTTCCTTTGTTGTTGTTTGTTTGATTGTTTGGTTTTTTGTTTTGAGGCGCGGGTTTCTGCTTGTTGTTTTTCTGGTTTGGTTGGTTGTTTTTTTACCTATATGCAGTATTTTAAATCTAAGATTTTAAGTATCCATGGTAGCAGAGACAGTATTTATACAAACAGAAGGAATCTATATGAAGGTTAAATTCCTTATAGACAATATTTTTTTCCTGTAATCATAACTACATCCTTTCAGAACTCAGAAACAACATAAAACAAGACTTGTTCTTGCAGTTAGGGACTCCTGATCTTTTCCTCACTCTTATGGTTTTACCCTATGACATTTTTAACCATTTCTCTCCTGCTCGAATGTTGCCTCTCAAAACAGTCACCTATCAAAGCCAAGCAGTGTCCAGAGCTAGTGTCAGAAAGGGAATGACTGAATACAAATAGGTATCTACACACATTTTTTTATCTTTACTGGTTTATTTCTTATTTCTACACTTTCAACCCTAATAACAATGCATGATTCTCACACAGGTGAAAAAACCCTGAACTTTGTTTTCTCTTTTTTACTTCTTTAAATAAAATGAATATTCAAGACCTAGAAATGTTATGTATTAAAGGAAAAAGTTGGATATTTTTCAGATTTCATTAAATGTTTATGTACCTAAAACATTTTGATACCAGAGTATTCAACCTTAAATTCACTCAACTTAGTACAGTAGAATGAATTATTAATGACCTAATTGCTAAACATTGATTTGTAATGTAATTACTTGTTTAATGCACCATTTTATGTAAATATCAGACCAAAACCTAAAAGTGTGGTGCTTTTAATAAATTTTCTTTGATACCACTTGTTTATATTCACATTCAAAAATACGCCCTTGTTTATTCCTTTAACAAACTTTCTTTTGTAAACTGTAATATGTTTCCTAAACAAATGTTTTGGGGCATCGAAAGTTTGCAGGTATATTTTTCTCCACCTCTTTTACTACCTAAATTCTGATATGACTAGACATAAATTTTATCTCAGAAAAAAAATTAATTTACTTAAAAGAATATTCAAAATGTGTAAAGAAAACAAACAAAAAAAGGAATACATTAAATTAAGCGTATGAAACCTAGAACAGGTACGGAATAAAATGCAATGTCTAAAACCCAAAAGCTACAGAAGGCACTCATGAATAATTTGTTAATTTTATCTCCAAAATAAAATTCCCACTTGATTAAATCTATTATTTTCATAGATAGTCTAAAAATCAGTATAATTTTTGTTTATCCTTCATAGGAAGATTAACAGGCAGGCACTTGCATACTGAAGTGCTTGTGAAAATGCCAGTGTGCTTTGCCTCTTAACGTTTGTGTGCTAAAATATACTCAGTTCAAACAAAGATAAAACTTAATGCAAGGAATAAATAGAGGTTAGGTGAAAAAAAAGTATCTTCCTTAGTTATCTGCTCTAATCAACTACACACCTCATGTCAGAATGCAATGCAGAGATGCTTATACTTCCTCAGCTAATATTATCATTACTTTTATACTTTGGCTTTACTAGATCATTGCTTCAAATGAGCATCACAGAACCAATGGAGCTTTAGTCTCTATGTTACATTTTCTTCATAATCATTTTCAATTTATTTTTTTCTTGCATGTCATCATTTTAATGTAAATCTTTCTTTTTCTTTTCAATAAAATGAAATGATTAAGTAATCCTGCTTTTTGCATGATTAAAGATGACGGATAAGCTTGGATGGATAAAAATCAAGGCTCCTAACAGAATCTGTGCACCTCGCATGTCAGAATCCTTCCAGCTTGTTCAGTGCTAATGACGGAAAAAATTAGCATGTCTGTGAGTTGCCTAAAAAGGATAACAAGCTACCTTTAAGGACCCAACCATTTCTGTACACTAAATTTTAAACAGTTGTTTTCCATAATTTTCTGCAATAAGCCCTGATGAATTGTTTTGAAAAAGATTAATAGAGAAATCTTTATTTAGAGCAATAATAAATGTTCATTAAATCTATCAATGACTACTGCTGGGCTGTTTAATCAGCACCTTTGTATCACCAGATTTAACATATTTAGAAAATAAAATGCAAGGGATAAAATATGCTGAATAGAGTATAGATCTGATAAAAAACAATGACACATTTTAATTAGCCAGTCAGACACGACTCAGTTTTAAAGAACAGGAAAAAACTCCTAACTACTGATTTTTGCCAGTATCTCTTTCCTTTCAAGGGCCCTGTGCAATATGTGTTCAGCCTTTTCTGACTGAAACAAGAAAACCAGAAAGGGGATATTACAATACAGTACATACATACTGCCATCGCCTCTAGACATATGACCCAAAATGATGCTAAGAAGTCTTTCTCTGACCTCCTGCTAACCAGCCTCTTGTGATTAATTCAGCATGTCCTTGAAAGTATCTGCTAGAGATCCTTGTTTTTTTAATTTAAGAGTTTCTGAAGCCCACCTATAGTTTCACTGATGGATTTTTATTTATTTCCTTTTTTTTGTTTGGGTTTTTTTTTTTGTTTTATCGGAGGTAAAGCATTAATCTATGAACAGAGGTCTGCAGTAACAGAAAAACACCACCTGCCTAAGCATTCACCAAATAGGACCATAAATACCACAACATTTCCTGACCTAAGTTTCATAGACATCTGTATCATGGTAACACTGCATTTCCCTTCTTTGACAGATGAAATTACTATTCTTTGATTTTTTTCCCCCCCTCTCTCTCTTTTTTCTGATTATGTTCTGGATGGCAAAATTTGGGCCACAAAATGCTAATTTCTAACCTAACACCATGACAGCAATCACAGCCATCACAAGGATGGAATAAAGAGAGCAATCTAACATCCAGGGATATGAATTTCTGATCAGTGGCTGGCAGACTGCCGTGAAAGCTTACAGTAATCCCATTGGACAGCTAGGGTTGATGAAGCCTGGGAACAGGCAGCCACAATGTAGGTAGTTCACAATTGCAAGCATTTGTCCATAATTTAAAGCTATATGAGAAGTGGAGAGTATTCATCTGAACAACAAGCTGTAATTTAACTAGAGTAACATTTACACAGTTTTTAACCCATTAAGTCCACCTCTTCTTACACTGACATTCCCTCTGTTTAATGCCCATTGTAAACAAAACTCCTGCACATTAAATGAACATATATTTTTAGCATTTGCAAAGCTCAGAATAATTTACTGAGATTAACTCTTCTTGTATATTTGGCAGAAAATAAAGCATTTATTCTTAAATCCAAAGTCCAGACCATGTAAAACCTGACTGAAGTGAGTGGTTCCCCTGAAGCCAAGGGGGCCAGGCCGGCCACCCCAGCTTGCACTGAGCAAAATCTAGTTTATAGACTGATCACACGATTAAGGTTCTTTTCAAAGAAAAGATAATGCCTCAATCATCCCGTGATGTTCCCACCAGAAGAAAATTAGCCCCCGACGAAGTCGGGAGGCTCTGCAAATGGTAGATATTAATGCAGGCTTTGAGCTCTGCTGGACGAAGGGGTGTCTCTATCAAGCTTTAAAACTGTAGCCTGAAACATAAAGTGTTGTCTCGTGCTTGAAAGCCTCTAAATGCTTCTTTCTATACGACCAAAGCATGCTCCTCCTCCCTCTCCCGAATTCAGCCATCATTAATTGTCATTTTTCTATTTTGTCACAAAGCCTTTGCAGTGTGTGCAGCTCTGTTGCCAGGATTTACAAGGCCCAGGCATGATGCCGAAGCTGCTCTCAGTGAAGACTTGTCTACACAGACACAGGAGCAAGGTGACAACTAATGACACATAAAAGTGGGCAGGTGAAACTGCCACCGCCATACACTAAATGCAGCACAACCACAGGCAAAGATTATCAGAGAAATGATAGAAATATGCAAGAGATGCACTTGCAAACGTTTTCTAATTTCCTTTAGAACCTGCACAGCTAAAAAAGAAAGATATTCACAGCCCCAAGGCCCCCAGCAGACAGAGAAGGAGGAAAGCTGGACCACCCTGTGGGCACAGAGTTGTGCCAGTGACTGAAATGGGGCAAGTTCCCAGAAACATTTCACATTTGTACGTTACTATTAGTATGCACAGAAATAGTAAATGCACAAGCATGCTAAAAAATGCCAAGTGCAACTGAAAATATTAACACGCAAGGAACAAGAAGCCCAGGATCTGTGAATAAGCTCAAAGAAAACTTGTGTTCATTGTTTGTTTGTAAAAGAGAGAGGCTGCATCAAGTTTAGTGTAATATGAGGACGGGTCAGTTCCATGTGCCTCCCAGCACTGAGAAAGAGGAAAACATCATTACAGTGGTGTGGACGTTGTGGAGTGACTGCTGTGCTTTTAAACACAGAACTCACTTTTTTTCAGAGTTTCATCTGTTTTGGAGATTTTACTGATTTGTGAGCTGGTTCTGAAAGGAAAAGGGGGAGGAGAAGTGGGGAAATAACTACTGTAACCACCTGCAAATATTTATCGCCAAAATACAATAACTGCAGAGTAAGACAGGTTTTGTTCTTTGTTCTTTCTTTTGTTCTTCCCTCAGTCCTTTCTCCTGCTCACCCCCTCCTTCCTCCTCCCCTACTAGTTTCCTTTCCACAGCCCCTTTGGTGTATTTTCCGTCCAAATTAATTTTTCACTCACATTTGTAAATATTGAATCTACCTCCATCAGTTCCCTTTTCTTGCAATCTTTAAAATATTAAATATATATTCCCACCTTTATCATTCCAATTTTTTCTTTTCTTGTCTTTTTTTTTTTTTTTTTTAAGCTCTTCCCAGTGTTCTTTGTGACCTTTTTCTTTAAACATTCTCTTATGATCATATCCATTTTATGCATCTGGGAGACAGTTTTTCCAGTTTTGGTTGTTTTTCAACACAACTCAATAAAATATATTTACAGTGGCTTCCTGATCTGAAGATGAGTCTTCTTGGCTTGTTAACAGGAGAACTTCACTGTAGTGCAGGTATATTTGACATGTTAGTACAGTATGGGAGGAAGCAGGAGATGGATGCCAGTAGCAGCTCATGCCAGAGAGCAGAGGGTTCACTTCACACCTTCCCCTGTTTAGGAGAAGGGAGAGATTAAGAGACCCTCTCTAAAAGGGTGCATTTGGGTGTACAGAGGGCTCTGAAACCTGTTGTGGTCCTTACTGAGCCCCTCAAGCTACATTCAGAAAAATAATATATCAGTTTACATAAGAAACATCCACATCTGTTTGCGCAAATCCCTCTCTAGACATGTAATCTACCACTAACTGGTCCTGAACAACTTCAGAACTTAAGAGATGCTTACCAGAAACCCCTTAGCCAGAACAGGTAAATGCAGGACTCTGAAGAGGGTGGCTAGACTCTACCTCTGTTTGGCTATTTTATCATTCTTATACTGAACAGATCTCTGGGGACTAAGGAGAGGAAGTCTTGACATATAGCAGTAAATTGTATTTATAAATATATTCTTATATTCCTCATTACTTCTAAAATTCACTTTTGCATGTGATTGTCCAATAGGCTAAACCATGCACTTTCAGGAACGTGCCTCAGAAAGCATGAGCCATCAAAAGGAAATGTTTTAAGTTGTGCTGGAAAAATACCTCAATCAGAACAACAGCACCCATTTCAAATAGTCTAGCAATGACTGTGCGTTGTCTCCTGCAGAACGTGATTGAAGATTTGAAAACTACCATCAACAGATTTGCACACAGCCTCACATTTGCTTCTTCCCTTCTATTGCACAACCCAGCAACAGAGTCAAGCTTTGGAGAAGCAGTGTAGGCAGGAGAGAAAGGGGTCACTATAGATACTAAGCCCAAGACTGGAGTAAGTGTGGACACAAAGTATGGTTCAGAGGTTTCTCTTTCTGTTATCCAAGCTGCTTAGCAATGTCTGAAAAGTATTTCCATTTCATGCTATCTGGATAATTTAGATCTCCCTAGGTGCAGTTTGACTGCTTTGGGGCGTGGCTTCACTTGTCCTTTACCAATCCCATTGTGACTGGAGGATGTGTCTATGAGCTGTTTAAGGAGGAAAAAACCCAGATTTTTCTTGCAACAGCTTCCACTTCCACAGTGTAACTACAACTAGATCTTGAAGTAGCTTGGCTATCACCAAATAGTATACGCAATTTATCACAAAAAATGCCCCTGTATGAATATGTGCTGACAGTGAATATTTAACGATTCCAAGAAAAACAAATATGGACATACAGACACACACATATGCCTAAAAATCTGAATGCCATCATACAAAAAACCTGGTATGATAAAAGCTAAGGAATCCCAAAGCTGTTTCCAAGAACCAACATATCATCCCTGGTAGCAATCCAAAGGAGCCACTGGCACAGAAGACTCAGGCATGTTTCTGCATGGACACAAGAAAAAAAAGGAAAAGCAGATAAAACCTCAGCCATTTCAGCAACTTCAAAGTTTTCTTTGAAACTTTCTGTAAGTCTTAAAATCTTAGTTCACTCTTTGTTAAATGGGGAAGATAATATCCCTCTCCATTCCTTACAGCTAAGTTGTCAGCCAAGATTCATTCACACTTGTGTAATGTGGTGATGGAATAAATATAAATGTTTAGATAAATACATACAGAAGAGACAACTAGACACACATGTAAAATGTCATCCCCCAAAACAATCTGCATGGCTAGCTTTGGGAATTAACGAGTGGGGACAAGTGGGGTTGAATGGCTGTTTGAACCCAACCCAAATCACAGGGGTCGCCATTGGCAACCACAGCAACATATGTCTGCAATTAACCTTCCAAATGCATACAAATCTGAAGAAAGTGTACACTTCGAAGTCCACACTTGTCCATCAATTACACAAAGTCCTAGCAATGAAATTCAAGTTTTGATGTAAAACTTTTCCATTTTTCACCACAGATTTTATTTCTATTGTTTCCAGCTCTAAAGGATTCTGCAAAAGTGCATATGCAGTATCAGAAATTAGTAAAGCCATTTCAGAGGCAACAGGTTTTTGCCGTCTTTTGGGTTCTCCTATCACTCCACTAAAGGCAAATTTTCTACATGTTAATAGCCAGCTGCTTCTTCAAAACATTCCTGTGAAAGAAAGAAGGTAAAAATCAAACAAAGGTAGCTTGCCTCAGATTACACAACCTTTCTGCTGGCTTGATGGCAGATCAATTAATTGGGAAAAGAAAAAAAAAGTAAAAAATCAATTTAATAGCATTCCTTTTAATCAGGGTTTCAGATTATCATGCAATGTCCAGGCATATAATAAAATGTTCATTTTGCCTATTTTATTGGAGGAACCACTACCACAATCTTTTCTGTCTTTTACAACTTCCATTTTCAGTGCTGATTTTGTACTTTGCTTCCACACATTTTAAGCCTGACGAGATTTCTAGGAAACCTTACTAAAAGCCAAAAATGCAGGAACTAAAGAATTGCAAGCCTTCTCGATGCAGTTCCCAGGCAGTTTCAGTGGATGCAGTTAAACTGAAAAGAACAGTATACACTAAGTCATGCCCACAGTGACTTCCAACATATATTTCTAAGTCCAAAATGATCAATTTCCCTAAATACACGTTTTAGCCTCTTTCCCATATAGGAAGCTTAATTCTTTCACATGGTTGTTTGGTCTGCAATTCAAATGTCACAGCAGCAGATCTTTTTGTCAAAGGCATAATTCTTTAATAAACACAGAATAAATACAAATTTGAATTATTAAATAAATGTATACAAGGACACATGACTGTATGTGTTCTTATGATGTATGTATGCATAATATATATTAAAACATAAAGAAAAAAATTATCTCTATACCCACAGTATCAACCCAATTTTTACGACTTCCCCCACTGCTTTTAAATGCTTCTTATTGTGTAAGGGCTCTTGAAAAGCAATAGACATATTTTTTTTTTTTTAGAAGTATGTTAAAGTAATAGTATCCTTTGCAGTACTTGTATTTCTTTTAAAATGATACCTGACTTATGAACTCACATAATCATTCAATACAAATTTAGCTATCCAAAAGTAACACCCTCACATGTTCGAAAAGCCCTACAAACCACAAATATCACCAGGAGAAAGAGAGACAGTAATCAGGAAACAAGATTTAAACACGTCTCAGGAACTGAACATTTCACGGCACAGCACAAAATTTGCTGAAGCCCCTGCTGCACCCAAAATATTAAATCCTTGTGCAGCATGATTGTGTTTTAGTCCTTCAAACTGCAGTCAACAAATCTACATAGAAAATTCTGTTACGGACTGCACTAATATGCAACATCCAAGAATCTTACCACCTGTTTTCTCCTTCTGTGCCATTTCTCTGACATCTGGGAAAGCAACATAAGGCTAATAATATTAGCAGAATCAGTTGCATAATTATGCAGTTATCACCCACGTTAGGAAAACATATTTTGTTCCTATTCTAGGTCAAGTCATTATGAAAATTTGTACGCTTGACTAGCAGAATAATTTGTAGATTGTTGTTTGCCCTGACATTTTGCTATCATAGTACCTCTAAAAGCCTGTTAAACTTCACAATTATGTTTCAGCTCCTGGGTGCCATTGGACAGGTCATGAGAAGCAGACAAGCAAGTAGTGAGTCTGTATTTCAACCCTCGCAAAGGAAGCGTTCCTGAAGCTGTTGTCTCCGTGGTAGGTGTTCAAATGACCTTTCAACGGTGGATTGGCACAAAGTAATGGTCAATAACAGTGGTTTGCTGTAGGGAAGCCTTCCACTCCGTCGCCATGGTTTCTGGAGCTGAGAGACCCTTAAAAGTAATTTTCAGGAAATGGGACAAAATCAGGAATTGGATGTAAATATTCTTTGTCCAGTATGTTAAATCTGCGTGGGAGGTTCCACAGCTCTACTTTACAGCTGACACCAACATGGATACCCTGGTTTGTACTTTAAATAAGCACCACGAAAATGCACGTGATTTACACTATTAAGTGGTATCTAGAATGTTATTGTACATTATTATAAACAAAATACAGGAATGTCACAGCTGACTAAATTCCTATCAATTATGAACTTAATTTTTACACACATTTAATACTTATCTCATTTCAGACTTTTCTATACTGAGAAATTTTCTTTTAAAGAAAAATGGTTTATACAGTTCACTTCCTGCCATAATCAAGGTCTTTCTAACCTGATATCTGAAGGTTATGCTTCAGTGAATAATTCAGTAGGTTAGTGAAACTGTGGCAGCAAAGAAAGTGCTAATCTTAGATGGAAGCTGTGCGGGATATTAAGAAACAATTGCAAAAAGTGACATATTTAATAGAGAAAGATTACTCTGTGCTACATCTATTTAATTTGAATTGAATAAATTTTGCCAGTATTTTATGAGATGCAGTCTGCAAATTATGTGAAACTTCATAGTGTCACTGAAGTCTAGAGGAAAGAATAAAGGATTTTTTCTCCCTCAACCATTTTATGAGTATTGTGATTTTTGAGGACTTCTCACTCTTTCAAAAGAAATTTCAAAGGAACTGAAGAATCATTCACTGCAGGACTTTATTAATTTGAATTAAGGAAGAAGAAAGGGTAGTAAAAGGTGATAGTACTGAAAGATAAATAACAGGAGGCAATAGAAGGATCTGGTGTAATGAGACTTCTTGAAATAACTGAATTCCTTCTGGACTGTGACTGAGTGAGGCTGTATATGTTCTCAATCTTTCAGGGAAAATTTAGTTGATCTAGCTGAGACAAGTCTGAAAGTATGAGTAAATGCAAGTGTGAAAAATGATAGGGGGCAGTTTTTTACCCTTAATCACTAAACAGATCCTTAATGCAAAGGCAGTCCTGACAAAAATAATTTAAGTCTATGTTCATATGATTCCTTGTATGAGTAAGTGGAATAGGAATATGATGCTACTACTAAAAATATCAAACTCATCCGATGTCATTGTAGAGGTAAAGATAATTTTAAAAACCCCGTTCTTTTTCAGTCTTTCAAACAAACATGTACACCTTTTTCTTTTATATACTGGTTTTGTTCAATAATTTACAAGACTATCATCAAGTTGTACAAGGTGCATCCCCTTGACATATTCTTTGAAAAAAATTTAAATAATTTGCAACATCTGGCGAAAAGTAACCAAAGCCTTAATTACGTAGCAAACCTTTTGAAAACAGGGGAATACATTTCTGCATACCAAGAAACAATTTGAGAGAGCAAAATGATTTAAAGTGATGTAAAAAAAAAAAAAAAAAAAATCTTGCCCAAAATTTTGGTCAGAAAGCTGCTTTCTGGGAATTTTGAACTTTGTGCCTGCACCACCACCATCCTACCCCAACTTATTTGGCTGTTCAATGCAAATTGCATGAAAGTTATAGATTTATTATGTGTGGGTTTTTATCTGAGGACTGCAATTTTTTTTTTTTTTTTTTGGAACTTGCCCTATTTTATTTTTAAGTAGATGATAGACAAACATAAAGTATCTCTTTGGAAAATACATTGGGAAAATTCCAACTTCAGAAACTAACTATACGTTTTGAAGTTTTGCAAGTTGTTGTTCCTGAATGTGTATTATTTCATATTTTCAGTTTCACTATAAGGTCACATTATTAAAAACTGAGGAGACAATAACTCCTTCCCCTACGTTCTTCTTCCCTCTAAGTGCAAGAATGGTAAAACTGTTGGAAGCCCATACTGCAGGCAGAATTGCTCTCTCTGATCTGCATGGTGGATCCAATATTCCCAATGGGAATTCTGTGCTATGTGAATAGACACAAATTTCTTAACTGTAATTTCCACTTTTCCCATTCATAATCCCCTTTGCCTGCTCCAAATAGATTGAAAGGACAAAAACACAGATCTACTGTGCACTTCAGAGAAAAAAAATTCCCTTGTATGCATGATTAACCTTATACTGAACAATTCATATATGAGCAGGAGTGGAAATAGGATATGGAGCATTTCACCTGTGCTATAGGTTACCAGATCAAGTCTAGTTCGGGTCACTGGTAACCCACAGATATTACAGCCTAATGGACAGTTTGTGACCCACATGAAATGAGCTGGAATTACTTAAATTCACAGAAATACATTTCTGTATCACAAAAAACCCCACAAAACTCGCTTAGGGCCAGCAGCCTTCCTGGTAATATCAGCAGCAAACAGTAACTGCAGAGATCGGACGATGTTTTCACTTCAAATGGTGGTCATATGAGAAAGCTGCAGCGAGAAAGTGGTTGAAGTGTAGGAAAGACAGAGAAAGAGGCAGAGAGGGGATGCTGTGTTTGTCTATGTATCGTCTGATATGTGTACAAAGAGAAGACTTCAGTCTCAAGGCCTGTCAGTTCAGCACCTTTCACGAGTACAAAATGTCATGTACTACATACTGATGAAATAAAAGACAAAGGTGTCAAAGGAACCATTACACTATATTCTAGCAATGATCAGAGGATCAACAGCCTCTCTTCTAGATTGACACTATGTTAAACTATGCCAGCATATTTGGCCTGAACCTCTCCTTGCCTGCCCCAGTTTTACACCATGGGTGGAACTTAATTTACCCCAATAGCCTCACACTCTTCCAAGTGGAAGAGAAATTAAATGCACATGTATTTCCCTTCTAGATAATATTTTTGCTATTTTTCAATAGACAATATGGCTGCATACATTCACATGCATTAGTAAGCTTACTGTTTCTTCTACCAAAAATAACAGGAGTATGTTTACTCACCATATGGATGCAGTGAGTAATCACAGTAGGCAGAGTAACATCTTGCACCAGGAGGGTTGCTTATAGCTGGGAAAGCAATGTGTGAAAATACTACTGTTTCAACTTCACCTCATCCTGTATATTTGCCTGAAAATGTATTTCTTTCATCAAAATACCCTTCTGTAAGCACAGATAATTATGGAAGAGCTCTGCATCTCAGCTAATGTGGATTGTGATGGCCTCATGATACCAGAATGCATTATCTTCTGCTCTATTCCACCCACACCAGATGATACATGTTGAGAATCCTCTGAGACCAAACATATGAAAGATGTTCCTATGAGCGCTTGTTACCTGAAATGGCAGAAGTTACTTGATATGACTTTCCCAACTGATATGCCAATTAAAATTTCTGGTTTGATTATTTAACTTGGATAATCAGCATGAAAGAGAGGAACTCTCTGGTTTTGGCCTTTATAACCGTAACTGCTGCAGCAGCAGCATCCAATTGTTGAGTTAGGTTACCAGATCCAGTCAAAATTAGATTAAATAGCTCTAAAATGTTTAGATACTTGCTTTCCTCACAAATGTTTTACTAGTTTGTAAGCCTTCAACAGCTTTGATTATGCGACGAATGTAGGCTAATTGCCTACAGGTCTCCCTGTATTATACCACTTACATAAATACAGGTACTAGTCTTCAAAGAGTAGCGGGTTAGCTTTTACAGGACCTAAAGTGAAATAATATGTAGCTTACTCTTTCCCAGATGCACCTTTTTCCTGGCAGGAGATTTCCCCGATCCTTTCCAGAAGCACAGCTATAATGCACAGCTATAATGATGGTCGACTGCTGTGTGGAGCCTCCTGCTGCTGAGCAGCACGTGCTCCTGGTGGAATGGCATCTTCCCACCATCACAAGGGGTTACTACTTTGGCTTATGTCTTCAGAAAGGCGGTCTAAAAGATTGTTCCATTTTAATTACATTATGTAATGCAAACCTTGTAACAACCATTATTTGGACAGATGGCATTCCTAGCGCTTTGTAGCTCAAACAGCAGCCTGAAAAGAAAAAGAAGGAAAGAAAGAAGGAAGGAAAGAAAGAAGGAAGGAAAGAAAAAAAGAAGAGAAAGAAAGAAAGAAAGAAAGAAGGAAAGAAGGAAAGAAAGTTAGTTATGTTACAGCTAATCTCTTCCCACTATGTTCATCACCATTGCTCACAGTAGGATTATCTTGTGGTTCTTACTCCATTGCCTCACCATGAGGCACGCCTCATGCACAATTTTCCATTCTTTATTATGTTTGTATGAAGAAACATACCTATTTCTTTACGTAAAATTAAAATTCAAAATCGGCATGGACTGTGAATAAGTGCATAGTACCAGGGATAGTCACATCTGAAATGCTCACATAACCTACCTTAGTCTTCTTAGTAGTTTACTTAGTCACACCATGAGAGTCTCAGTTTCACAGATTTCTTCATGACTGGTCATTTTTGTTGGGGCTCAGAAAAATTTCCCGAAATTTTTCTCCCATTTCCTGCAGTTCTTTCATCCATTATACTGCAGGCAAAAGCCTCTAAAACCCTCTTGCCTTTTCTTAACTTTACAGGATAGTTTAAAGTAAAAGAAGAAAAGAAGAGAGACAGGCACTCTCCTGTTGATAGAATGTCATTTCAGAAGTCCTTCTGTGCTTCCTACTTTAGTCTGACTACTGCAGTTCAGCAACTTTGCCTGAAGTTTAAAAAAAAAAATCTAGAAAGAAACATGGAGGTTGGAAAGGATCACTCTGCATTCTTTGAGCACAAAAATTGGTGTTAAATTCCAGGTCTTGTTTTGTCATACAAAGAGACATGCAGTCACAGTAAAAATTCAAATGAGAAACAGCCAAGCAGAAATACAACCCTGTGTTTCTAGGCTAAAGGTGCTCAGGTATGTTTATATGCTGACCTATGAATTCAGAAGTCACTGTTTAATGTTTGCCACTCAGAGAGTATACAGAGAATCCCCTGCATGCCCGAGTAATGCTGAGCAATGCAGGAGGGGTGGCACATCCCTCAGATGGACATACTTTAGGCAGGTATTTCTAAATAATCTCATAGGTTTTACCAATCACATGTAGGCAGGAAGACATTTGATTAAGAAGGGTATTAATTTAATCATAAAATCCACCTGTGTAAAGAGGTGACAGCCACTTCATCAGCGAAACACAATTTTTCCCAGTCTCCCTCCCTACCTCTGCATTTGTAAGACATAGCAAAGCCTAAAGTAACCAAAACAACTTAGCAATGGAAATCGGACTAACTACCTTCAACTGAGACCATGCTCCATTGAAGTCTGGGGACACCCACCCATACCCATTCACCATGCACACACATTGTCATTGCTATCACATAAAAGGTACTGCTGACTTCTCACCCCTTGGTCCTTATGTTACACTGTAAAAAAGAGAATCTCCTGTATAGGACAACCTCTGATACCTGACCAGGATTCTTATAACAGGTCACAAGATTTAAATTCTTTCTCCAATGACACCTCAAAAATTATCCAGACTAATTTTGGGAATGTCAGATAATAGTCTTATGCTAGATCCAGCACCAAAAGAGGAATAAACAAATTTGCACACGGTCTCAACTACAGAGGATTTCATCAGTCAGAAGTACATCTCACAACAAAAAGGAAGGCAGTGCAAATTCTGAAGAATGATTATCAACACTGCTTCCACTGATCATGAGCATTCTAAACTTCAACAAAGCTGTCCATGAGACAGCAATATGCCCTTGTGGCAAAAGAGGCCAGGGATAACCTCAGGTGCATTAGGAACAGCATTTACTGAGACCTGCTGAGGCCACATCTGGAGTGCTGTGCCCAGTTCTGGGCTCCTCAGTACGAGAGAGACATGGACCTTCCTGAGTGAGTCCAACAGAGGGTTACAAAATGAAAATTGTTCAGCCTTGAGAGTAAACGACTGAGAGGGGACCTCATCAATGCATATAATTAACTGAAGGGAGGGTGACGAGAGCATGGAGAACAAGAGGCAATGGGCAGAAACTGATGCAAAGGAAGTTTCACCTGAATATGATGCAGAACTTCTTTACTGTGTGGGTGACTGTGCAATGGAACAGGTTGCCCACAGAGGTTGTGGAGTCTTCCTCACTGGGGTTATTCAAGAACTGTCTGGACACAACCCTATGCAATGTGCACTAGGATGACCCTGCTTGAGCAGGGAGATTGGACCAGATAATCCACTGTTGTCCCTTCCAACCTTAAACACATTCTGTGATTCTGTGATTCTGTGATCCTGTGATTCTGTGATCCTGTGATTCCGTGATTCTGTGAACACTATTTGCTGAACTTTGAGATACTTACAGGTGCTCACTGCAGCCAAGCAAGCCAGAGGTACCAAATGTTTAGACAGTACCAGCAGATCTTGCATCTGAATTAAAATTTTGCAAATCCTTTGCCTAAGAGGGAAGGGAAATGACATGCTTGCCCAGTTCAAATATCCTGCCCTCCGCAAATGGCCAAGATCTAAAAGGAGATGTATGGTCATGGACCTGGGTAACAAATTACAGGAAGTTCCATTCAAATAACTGTAGCCCTGAATCTGCTGTCAACCCTAAGTGCAAGCACACTTGTACATCTACCACATCTGAATTTTCCTTATTTTTTTTTCAGCCTTTCAGTGTTAAGAGATATCCACCACAGGGGGTCTGGATCCTTTAAAAAGAGGATGTGATAACTAGATGCTAAAGACTGGCATGAGGGTCTTGAGCTCCCACTTTAATAAACTGTTCAAGAGGAACACACAGAGAAAAAACAGGGTTTCTGAACGCTAAGCACTGTCCTGTCTCAATTTTGGGTACTGAGCACTAGACCCACTGATCTGTACATAGAAGGCAGTCAAATCCTTAATCTCCACCTGGCTCTGAACAATGTATTTGCATTGTGTACAGACTAGGCATAGCTCTGCGCTTTGCCACTTCATTCATGAGAATAGCAAAGGTGAAGACACAGATTTTTCTTCCTGCCTTTTATATACCCACCCTGCAAATGCAGACACACACACACACACGCACACACACATGTATAAACAAATACGCCCAGGTACACAGCCACATAAAAATTCACAGTAAGGCTCACAATCAAACAGAAAATTTGCAAACGCTCTCGGTGTAACACGCGGTCTAACTAGACACACAACAAAAGACTCCTGAACCTTTATCAAACACAAATTAGCCGGAATACATTTGAATTGTTAAGCCGAGCAGCGCCTTTCAGCGCGGCTCGGAGCTGCCGGCTCCTCAGCATACGGCGGGAATCCTATTGCTGCATCCCCACCTAGTGGGGAGCGGCGGGCAGCGCAGCGGCCCCGGGGAGCGCGGCCCGGGGGCGGCGGGGGCGGCCCGGCCGCGGCAGCACCGACCCCGCCGCTGCCTCCCGCTGCTCCCAGCGGGAACCAGCCGTGCAGCGGCCCTTTCAACCACAACACATGCTCTGTTCTCGGGATCAAAGCTGAGAGCTGCGCTGTTTCTGTTTGTTCCGCAGGTGAGGCAGCTCTCTCAGAGAGCAGCACCCTCTGATACTGGCAGGATCATCCATCTAAACAAGAGATAAAGCTGCCAAAATTATATGTGTTTGTAATCAAAAGGAGTCTGAATTTTCATATGCATTCAGAATTTTCAAAGAATGACAGAATGGGTAAGGTTGGAAGAGACCATAGTTGTTCATCTGGTCCAATCTCCCTGCTTGAAGAGGGGTCATCCCAGAGCACCTGGCACAGGATTGGTATCCAGGTGATTCTTGAGTATCTCCAGTGAGGGACACTCTACAACCTCTCTGGGCTGCCTGTTCCAATGCTTGGTTACCTGCACAGTAAAGAAGTTCTTTCTCATACTCAGGTGGAACTTGCTGTGCATCAGTTTCTGCCCATTGCCTCTTTTCCTACTGCTCAGCACCACTGAGAAGAGCCTGGATCCAGCCTTTCTACACCCACCCTTCAGATACTTAGACACATTGATGGAGTGATGAGGTCCTATGACCTCTTCCAGATTAAAGGTATAAGAACTTACTGTGTCCACACTTTATTTCAGTATTCATTTGTGCTTCTGTAATATATTTAATTGCTTCAAAATTCTTTCCAGATATTTACATGTTGGTATCGTTCATGCAGCTAGATATGAGTGATTCCAGGGGATGGTCATCAAAATCCCTCTGTGCCCCAGTTTATTTACCTTTGCCTGACATTCCCAAGTTGACAAATTATGAGAATCCTGGTGTCATACAAATGCATCACTTCTTTCCAGCAGACACAGAAGGTAAGAACCTTGGAAGAGCTCTAGACAGGAAAAAACAAAACCAAACCAAGCCTCCAACCCTTTCACTGTGTATAGGTGTCACACCTTTCCTGAAAGGTAGTGAATGTGATGGCATGTTCACAGCTGAACCCCTTGATTTTTATTTTATATTATTCACTTTTCAAGCATTTTCTTGTAGCTTCTTTACAAGCAGTCTGTGTTTCATTGTGGCCCATTAAAAGCATCAATCTTTTCCACAAGTCAGCACACTCTGAGGCCCACTGTGCAAGCAGCAGCATTTGCTTCTGTGTTTTTACCAAGTTGCTCCACTACTCAGTTTCCCTGCTCTGCATGGGGCAGCTAGAACTCACCTTACATTTGAAGGGCTCTAAACCACTGGCACTAAGCTCCAAGGTTTGACTAGTGAGCACTCCAGCCCTGCTGCCAGAGAGGCAACCTGACACTGTTTCCCCCTACTAGAGGAGGTGAAAGAAAAGCAAGATCTGAAAACAGAAGAGGTATTAATGGAGAACAGTCTGCAGATGGGGTGAGCTATACTGTTTCTGCTTAATTATAGCATATCCAAAGATTAACCTTAAAGCAGCAGTATAAAAAATTTCACCACACAAATAATTTCATTCATTCCAAAAACTGTAGTATGCGCTCTGCATGGTAGAGAGAATAATTGCAATTTTGTGCACATTCTTACAAAAATGCTTGTTACCATATGGGGTAAAAATGAAAAGAAAAAAACAGTAGTGAAAGTATTTAGTTGAAATTGAAGCTTGCAAGTTTTCCTGTGGCATCTAATGGGACAGTTCACAGATCTTAATCCAGCATATCAATATATATTTGCAGAACTGTGGCTCTACATAAGCAACCAAGGGAATGGATCCATCTACCAGAATGATTTACTTCAATGTTTGTATCTATCTAGTTTGTTTCTCCTGAAAATATGTTTTTTTTTTTTTTTTTTCTGAAGAAGTAACCCAAAAGGTGCATAATGATTTCACTAAATTCACGTTAACTATACAGGGTAAATTAAGCAGAAAACATAAAGGCCAAACACTGTACACAGTAATTAAGCTCAATATTACAGGGCTGTACTGTAATAATTACAGCCAGTATTGCATGCACACTCTGATAATTCACTTAAATTGCCTTCAGAACATGCCAAGAAAATCTCCTTTACCCAGAGAGCAAAAAAAAGATTAAAAAAAAAAAGGCAAAGAGAAAGAAAAGCAAATTTGTACTTTTTATTTTGAAAACTATGATTTTTCTTTTTCCTATCTGTTTTCATCTATGAAAAAAAAAAAAAACAAAAAAAAAAACCCAAAAAAGCACCTAAATATAAATAGAGCATTTGCTGTTGTCTTTCTACTAAAGCTTTTAAATTTAAGGAATAATAGATGCCTGTCTAGACAACCCTAAAATTGTTTTAGTTACTGATGTATGGATGACTGATAAATGTCATCTTTTCTGCCTGCAGTGCATTTTCCATCCAGTCTAGTGACATTTGTCTATAGCTGACCTGAGTCTGCATTTTTCATTTGCATTAAGCATTTAAATTTTACAACTCTGGAGCTTCAGGATTCACTGTTTACCGGAAAATACAATACCATTCCCTCCTCCCCCCTCCAGCCCAAAGGAGAGATGCTTTCTTTGCTTGTCACATGGCCATTTTTAATTAAACCAGCAGGGAAGATTCTAATCAGACAAAGGCAATGGAATTTGCTTCATACCTTTCCAAGTGAAATAATTATTAATTCCCTAGTTTCACATTTCTCATACAGATAAAATGAAACATGCAGCATGGGCAATGAAAGGAGGTTTCTATTTAACTATGGACACGTCTTTTGAAACAATGCAAAAGAGAGTTAAGTATTTCATGGTAAATGACAAAAACATGGAGATGTGGAAATTAATAGGTTTACCAATTACTTTTAAAATATGCTTTATGCTATTAATGTCTTCAGGCATGTAATTGCAAGATGGTAGAATTACCTCATAGACAGATATCCATTACAAGACAGATCACTGCAGTTTTACACACTTCTACTGAGAAATGTTTGTTGCTGCCTACTTTGCAATACAGAAGGTTCTGATATTTTACTGTGTGAATTGTATTCTTCAAGCCACCATTGCTCAAACAAGGCATAATTTTTGAAATGCATTACCTCAAAGGACTGAACTGAAAGTCTTTGCAACCTGTGAGTGGTCTCCTGATTTTGAGCATGGCTTGTTTTTCAAAGGCCGTGCAAATCTCAAATTGCAGCAAGCTTTTGCTGTTCACAGTTACTGCAGGCTTTTTAAGGTTTGAGCTTCTCAAAAAGTCACCAAAATAAAATTCCATGGAAATTATTGTTTTCTATGAACATGTTTGCCAACAAAGCCTGAATCTTTTTCATTATAAATACTCAGTATTATTTTTTCCATTTCAGATTTTTCCTACCAGTACTTCTGCAACTGTAGCCAAGGTAAGAGCTGGAGGAAATGCTTCGCTTTTTTGTTGAACTAACAACAAAATGGCTTGGCTGGGAGGCCTAAAGCACAGTGTCCACCTTTGCATACATGGATTAAGTGCCATTAAGCCCCATGGATTTGCATACATCCCATTAAGGGTGTACATAAGTAGTCCACAATAGACTTTTTGTTCTACTGATTAAGCTACATCAGGGAATCTGCCTTACAACAAAACCCTTGGGCAAATATTTTCCCCTACTGACTGGTACCAGCACATTTCCTCGCAGCTTTGGGAAAGTCTCACTCCTATATACCATTTTTTTCGACAGCTTTATGAAAAGGTTTCTCTTTGGTGTAAGTCTGTCAGGACTGTTCAGATGATATAGACAAAAGCAACTATTTCTCCTATGCCTGCCCTACCTGTGGCAGAAGTGCATCAGTGCAAGACAGAAGCAGGGGTTTGTACCTGCCCCTGTGTTAGCTAAATCTCACACCATCTGGTACGAGACTCCCTGTAGTTCCCTCGGTCTTGGCAGATTTTCTCTTGGCATTTTTCTATCAAGCTATATCTTATCTGCTCCCATTCTACAGAGCTGGCTTTAATATTTTCACCTCTCTAGCACAAACCAGCACAGAAAAATATCAACTATTGAGCACCCCCAGCAGTCACAGCTACAGTGGGAACAAGAGTTTGGGGCACGTATTTTTTTTAACCACTGCTACTAAAAGTGCAGCTAGATCCTAGAAAACAGAACTGAATGGAAATGGTTGCTGGGTTTTTTAACAAGCATAGAAGGTACAATTTTAAAACAGGGCTTTTCCTCAGGTCTAGGAAAATATCTCTGGCCCCAAAAAAACTAACCCAAGGGTTCTTTTTAAATACTATCAAGAAAGCATATGCTCTGAGGTCAGAGGAAGTTGTAGCAAAAGGAAAACAGAAAACAGTTAACCTCCACCTTGTCTATAAATCAGAGCAACAGATGTAAAAGTAAGTGTACATTTGGAACCTACTGACCCAGAACACTAGCACTGAACTTTTGTTTTCTCTCCTCTCCAATACGACTCCATCCTGTGATTTTTGCTCACAAGGCAGAGAAGACAGAGTAGTTTTGTTCTTTTGCAAGATTCACTGAGAAACATTTCTGCCTTGTCTTCTAAAGCATCTCCTTTGCTCAGGAGAGGTGAGGAAAGGTGTCATCATAGGCCAATATCCAGTACTCAGACAATATAAGCCACATGGTGTTCTTAAATGCAGGAATCAGGTATTGCCAGACTTGAAGGAAAAAAAAAAAAGAACCACAATAACACAAAATCACTCTAGGATTGGCCTAAGTACTTTCTCATCAACATTCAGCAGCAGTTCAATAGCAACGAGGAGAAAAAAACACCCCACAGACACATGAGACGGAAAAAAGATAAAAGGTGTCCTGAATGAAGAAAAATGTGTTATTTCTTAACTGAGCTGTGGATTAAGCAGAGGAAAGGGGCTCTGACATGGCCTGCAGCTCTTTGTTATACGAACATCCTTCCAGTGATCTGAACCAACATCAGGTGGGAGCACATAGCTACTCTCCATCTATTTTCAGCACTCTGGCTCCTGTGCAAACTTATACAGGTACTAGGTACAAATTTGTGTGAAAAGGCTAGGAAAAAATTATTTCAATACTTTATGCAGCATCTTCAAATTCAATGCTAGGAAACACACTAGAATTTTGCAGGTTCACATTTACTATACATCAAGGTCCCAATCCTGCAGTTAAGCCTCTGTAAGCAGCTGTTTGTGGTCCATCCCAACTTTAGGAACATAGACCTTTGGAAAGCTGAAAAGCATAGCAAGAAGACTTCAGACACTGATTTGGCAGCTAAAGCAGGAGGTCTGCAAAAAATAAGAATAGCTAAATATAAAATATTTATATAATTATATAATTACATGCATGAGTACTTACATATATATATATATAAGCAAACTGAAAATTGGAAAAGCTCTCACAAGCCTTGATTTGCTTCCTTTCTTTAGAAAAGTTTTCACAAAATTCTATATCCTTTTTAAAGGACAAAGGAGCCATTTTTTCTTTGTGAGGCTGGTACAATCTACATTGCAAACTAAATTCTTTACTTCACACAAAAATTATAAAACTGTCTTCCTGTGTCATAAAAATTCTTCCTTCATAACAGCAGAGCCTTTTCAGAAGATTTTGGTCTTAGGATCCAGCTTGTATATGATGGAGTAAATTTCCTAAGAGAACAGCAGTGTTAAAATGAAAGTGAAAGCAATTGCACTGCTTTACAGATCTGGTTTTATATCACTTCCACAGGTTAAAAATAATTTTTCTGAAACTGCTTGTGTTACACCAATGCAAAAGTGATCCAAATTTGACTATTCAAGCTTTTTCAGGAGAAAATTAATAAATGTGTGCTATCCTACAAAGGGGCAGATTATTCTCTTTCCTTGGGCTCTTTTGTTGTTGTTCCGACAGCTGAATAAGGCAATTATTAGGACTTTCCTCTACAAATTTCTGTTCATCTTTTTTTTTTTTTTTTAAATAATTTTTAATTTTTTTACTTGTCTATTTTCAAGCCACCCTTCTATCTCACTTGCCTTTATCAATCCGGTTTGCTTGACACCTGCAGGGAGATTCTTCATGAGTTTCTACACACCATACATCCATTCATGTATATAATGTGGCATTTAAATAAAGAAATAAAGCCATGCTATACTGCAGAAGATTGCATCCACCAAATATTTACCTGGGAGAGATAGGGGGCTAGACAGATGGATATTTGGAAATGACGTTAAAGGAAGGACAGGCTGCAAATTGCTTGATCAATACAGTACAGCAATGGAGAGAAGAACTGAAAAAGTCTGCGTCCTATAGGGATAAGGATATATATGGGTCAGTGATGAGAATTCAATTGCCATAATAAAAGAGATGTAAAGGAAAAAACATAATTTTCATGCTCGGGCAATAATTGCCTTTACATCCAATGGCTAGTGCTTGAAATAAAAACAAAGCTATAAACCAGAAAAATAACATGAAAAATAATAATGAACAGTTGGGTCCCACTGTGTGCAACTGCTCTGTGTGCCCATTTTGCATCTGCAAATTCCTGTCTGTGCCCAAACCCATTTCTGGAGCTGGTCCACACAGCTTGTGTAACCTGCTTCTAACAGCACTAATATTTAGTAGACATGTGCACTCAACTATTGCTTATTTTCAGATGTCTTCAAGGGCTATGGATAGTGCATGGACTGAATGTTCTGTGTCTGGAGATAGGGAAACTGAGACCTACAGAGAGCATAATTTGCATATGGTCCCCTGGGGGCTCAGGGGCAGGGACAAAAGGCCACTGTGTGAGCTTCCTTAAGAGTGGGCGATATTCAAGCCCTCTCTCTTGAGAAAAGCCCGGTCCCTATCCCCACATGGGAGGATTATAAAAGGGTTTTCTACCATAAAATGCAAAATAGCTGAAAACAGTGCTTGCCAGGCAAGGAGGCACAATGCCTCTTGGTTCTGGGGGGTGGAGGGCTGTACACAATGTTTGTCCATGGCTGGGTGTCCCCACCCTTCCCTGGGTGACCCTACTGTTTGACTTCTCCGTTGAAGCCCACCTTAGCTGTGACCTTTAACAAAATCCCTCACACCACATGGTCTCTACCTGAGAGTCCTAGCTAGAAAAAATTACTTCCTCTACATCTTTTAACTCCTCACTCCAGACACTGTTCTTTTCTCTCTGAGAAATTTCTTTGCATCTCCCTTGCTCAACTGTACGACTGTAAAACATCTCTGTCTTCAAGAATGTGTCTTGCTTGCCATCGTATGAATCAGATGTATAAAACATGAGTCTTCCTTCTCAGCATGGGAGGCTGTTGGTACAGACTCCATTACAATACAGCATCAATAACAACCCTTTTCATGTTCATCATATCAAATTCAGACCTTTATAACTTCCTGACATATCTATTTTGCCATCTGAATTTACCTGAGTGTTGATTCCTAAGACAAAATTATTTAGGTTTTAAAATAATTTTTTTCCAGATATTTCCAAGAGTTACCTGAAAGACACATAAAAATAAAAAAAAAGGCCCCCTAAATTTTAATTTTGTAGAGATTGAGTAACAAATAGATCTTGATAATAGCAGAATTTTGGCCTAAGTGAGGAACTGTTCATAAATTAATCTCCATACTGCAGATTAAAAGAATAAAAGTAAAAATATTTGTTATATTTTTAAACTTTTAAACTGGTCATTTCTGTGGGGGAGGGGAGTGCATGCATTTAAAAGAAGCCTATAACGTATAAAATTTTCACACTAACAAACCTTCCATGTTACTTTATAAAAGATGATACAGGATTTCATACTGAATGAGGTTCACCAATCTCATGTGAGATCATGACAGTAATTTTTTCCTTACTATAAATCTCCTCCTTTCTAAATGGTGTAGTTAAGTCCTCCACAGAGTTCTAAGATGTCATTTTTATGTGAAACTATTTGAAGTTCCTAATTTCAAAAATCTTGAAGCGATCAAAGACATTAAAGAAATTAAAGGTTTTAAAGGTTGTTCAGAGGTTTGGGGTAGGTCAGTTGGGAAAAAGTTATTAAACTGCTATTTTGGGCTAATTCTCAGTTGTCTTCTACATCATATTGTCACACGTGCTTCATGATAAAAAGCAAGAGGCATGTAAGTGCCATCAAGTTGAGCTCAAAAATATTTACAATTATTTTGCACTGGAGTATACAGCTAAAGGAAGTTCAATATAACTGGGAACAAGTCCTCTATCTCTATCTGCAAGAGCCCTTATCAAGATGTGTGTTGCATTAGACCTTTGTTTATTTGGAACATCCTGTAAAAAGCAGGGACAAAGTCAAGTGGCTCTAGTCAGCTGGAAAATGGGATTACCTGTTAAAACTATACATTTTTGGTTATTGCTTTCACAGTCCTTTGTCTCCTATTTGAAACAAGGCAGCAGCAGTTGCTCTTGGCTTTAGTTTCTACTTCCACTGTTTCTGCCTGCTAGTAGCCTATTACAGTTTGTAGCAGTCCAGAAAACCTGAAAATCTAACTACGGGTGACCCACCAGTCCTTCATATATTACTTTCATCAGCAATACATGCTCAGTTTTGTTGTGTTGGGGAGGCTTTATTTTTGATGGTTTTTATTTGTTTGTTTGTTTGTTTTTATATGGAATAATACCAGCCTTTTTCCTCCCTTCTCAGTTTAACATGACAGTCAGGGAGCTCTACTTTCACCTCCCTGGAATATTAGAAAATGAGTTCTCTTGCACCCAGCAAAGGAGGATGTGTCACTGCCTTGGCAGCAAACTCAGTGGGAAACTTTACACTGGCTCCATCAAGGTCTGGATCCCACATCTTAATCAATCTGCATTTTTCCTCTGTATAGGTTCTTAAATATCCTTGATAGCATTGCATGGTAGCAAGCAAAGCCCTCAAGTAGCATTTAAAAGTAGTAAGATTTGATTCTATTTTGTTCAGTGAAAACTATGCACCCTTCTTACAACTCAAATGCGAGTTAATGTCACTTCACGGAAAAAGAAGGAAACCAGATCATTCGAATTACATGATTGTTGATGGATTAATTTGTGACAGAAGAAAGTGAAAGTAAGGTGGTGACAAGGGGATTAGTTAA
This sequence comes from Pachycephala philippinensis, assembly GCA_013397055.1. Classification (NCBI taxonomy): domain Eukaryota; kingdom Metazoa; phylum Chordata; class Aves; order Passeriformes; genus Pachycephala; species Pachycephala philippinensis. The sequence goes on from VWZT01013271.1 coordinate 336,112, forward strand.
CAAGATGCAGTAAGAATGCTAGGAGAGCTGCACTTGCTTTACAAATACACTAGACTTTTTGAAGATATTGCTAGCATGACAGATAAAGGGAATGTAGCTGCATTATATATTTAAATTTTCCAAAGGCATTGGAAAAGATACTGCACAAATGGCTTATTTTGAAAATAAAAGCCCATGTGATGAAGAGAAAGCTGCAAAACGAATTAAAATGTAAGAAGAAAAGAGGGGGAGGAAAGGAATAATGAATATAATACACTTAAAATGGAAGGTATTCTCCTGAGAAGTATCACAGAGCTCTGCAGGCTTAAACCAGGGTATCTGAACCTTGTTATTTAATCTATATAACGCTTTGCTTATAGACTCTTATTTGACTGAATTGATGAAAATACTTTATGGGATGCCAATGTAATTTTTTTTACCTTATTTATAGAATTTATACTATATTCAAAGTATGAAGCTTCTTCCTTGATATCACAGAGATGGAAGAAGAGATTAGCAATAGCCTTTTCATTACAAAGCCCACACGCTTAATTGTTATAGAAATCCTTTCCCACTTCTCATACGGAAATTAGTTTTCCCTAGTACCTCTTCTATGGCTCTTCTTACACTGAACACCTGGAACCTCTAGAAAAGAAGTACCTAGTGGAGTCTGTGACCCAGAGGTATTTCTTTTATATTAGTTTCTCTTTCCAGCCTTTGTAAATCATCGGCCCGTTACCTTCATGAGCTATTGTGTTATTAGACACCCATGCACAGATTTTAGATGGTCCCACTACCTGCAATTTTATGATTACACTCGTAGAATGTGAGAAGCACCAACATCCCATTCTTTATGGACAAGGGAAAAGAGACAGAGAGAAACTTAAACGTTTGTCCCCTTAAAAGTAACAACACGAGGTATTGCAAAATTTAAGACATCACATAATCAAATCCCCAGTCATTAACCCTCCATGGGATTCATGAACCTAAACTCGGTTTGTCCTTTTGCAAAGAATATGACAGAAAGAGCAGAGTAAATTGAAGTCTAAAGCATTCACACAGAGGTAGGCCTGCATTCAAGTTCTGCTGCTGCTGGAACTAGACCAAGAATTTTCCTCATAGCTCTGCCAGTTTTCATGTGTATACCTTAATTACAAAACACTTGAAGTGTAAATTTATCTTATTTGTGTTACTTTGTGTTTTATAAATGATTTAGTAAGGAAAAAGGGATTGTCTCTTTCTTCTAGCCCTATTCATCTGTCACATGGATGTACTTGTGTCAGATCACTGCCATGACAAAGGTAGAACAGGGATCTGAATCCAGTTTCTCCTACCCCAAGGAAAGTGATATTAGTACTTACTCAGTCTTGCGTTGACACAAGTCAAAAAAAAAAGAGATCTGTGTTTCAGATGTGTGCTTCATTAACCCCAATTCTAAGCAAAGTGTCTCTTCTGGGCAAGTGTCCATCTGTCCATATCCTCCTCTATGGCTGTGGACTGTGATATAGAGGATAGTACCTAAGAACCATCTAAAGCCTATTTTGAGTAACACAAGATCCATCAGGGCTAAGACATTTACCAAAAGATACATGGTGAAAAAATAGATAAACTAAATCCATTGCTCCTAAGTTCATAGTCTGTGTATAAAACATTTTTTTGCTAACATAAAGAGAGTGTCATGGCACTTCTTGTCATTAGCCACAATGCAACTTGGCCCCTGCCACAATAAAGTTTTGGTATTTTACCATCTTTTCACATCTGTTAGCTAATTTTATATCCTTTTTAGCCACAGTTTTGAAGAAAATGCTGAAATTTGCTGAAGAACATAGTAAAGTTTTTGGGTTTTGGTGGCACTTGCAGATAATAACATTTCAGAGGACATTGAATCAGGTTAAGTGTGGTTTCCCAAGAGGGCTGGAACTTTCAGCCTGAATGCCATCTTCTGCTTCTAAGCCGCATTGCTTTAAGTAAGATCATCAGAGGTGATTAAATTCTCTGGGTCCTGATCCAATAGAAAAACTCTAGTGATTTGAACAAAGCTGTGGCAGACATTACATAAATAAGATAAACAGCCACTGTGTCAAGGATGTTCTTGCCAGCCCAGTTCAGGATAAAATATTCAGGACATCTCAAATTTAAACCGCTTAATTCTTCTCAAATCAAATACTACATGCAGATACTGAGAAATTTCTTGGAAGGCAAATGGTGCCTCAAGTAAATTTTAATATGTCCAATATCAAGATTTACTGCTTGCTTAGGGAATGTGGACTTCAATTCCTTTCCAACATGAATAATATAACCTCTTTTTGTTGATATCCAGGCATCTGCAAAATCCTTTGAAGTACCAGAAATTATGGAAGCACTTTGGCTCAGAAATTATGAAGAGATAATTTGATATGAAAGATTGCAACTTACAACACATTTTGGATTGTTTTTTATTTTACAGTTGGGACAGGATATGCTGTTACTTTGGGTTCTTAAAACTTCCCGATATTTAGCTTTAAAATTCATTAATTGAAGTACATAGGCCACATGAAGGCATTTTTAAATTTGTACTCCATCTCCAAATAAACGTGCCTGTAGTTGAGAGAAAACATACATATGGTCCATAGCGAGCTTCTAACATGTCTTCAAGTGGTTGGAAGACATGGTTCTACTCTGCTATGCACAGTTATATTAAAACCAATAATATTAATTTGGCCCTGAATTAAATAGGAAAATAAACTGTGCTAAAACCCAGCAACAATTGGAAGGGAAAATGTCAGGAAATGAACGGAAGTGAATTCTAGAGACAATAGGAAAATTCAGAAGATATTTCTGATGTGCTCTGCTCTCCTTGAATTTCCTGATCTGTCCTCAAGGTAATTTGTGCATAATGTCCATGGATTGTGCTTGCTTTAATGAAGGCTATCATGCTCATCAGCATGATTTGAGGAACAGTCACAACATCAAACTGCAAACTAAAGAAGGAAAATGTTGTTGACCATCACATCTGCCTAGAAATTCAGAAGGAACAGAAATTTCAGCAAGGCTCAAAATCCAACCAGCAAAAAAATAAGCCTCTGGCTGCATGTCTACTGGATGCCACACAGAGTATTTTGACTCAGTCATCATGTCTCTCTCCTTTCCAACTCCAGAAAGCCTCAAGCTGCCATGATTTCTGTGAATTTGTTCTACTGTGCGCTGAGGGTAGGTTCAGGGGTAATATAGCACAGACTTTGTGTAGATCATCAGAAATCTACTGAGGGAAAATTGAAAACTTGAGGGAAGGCAAGGTAAACCCTCAGAGGAAGAACCGGCAGGAAAATATCCACCCAAAGACTTTCCCATTAAAGACTCAATGGTGAAAGAATAAAAAAAAAAGGCGGTGTTGGTTGTGGAGTTTTTTTTCCTATTCTGGATTACTGGCTCTGTATTTGATGCTCCTGGCCATGATATGCATTTTAATTGCCTTGTTATAGTCCACTGGCATTTTAGGACTGAGAACCCAAACATCAGGTCAATCAAGGCTGTTCTGTAACAAGCTGCAAACGTTCACCACATGGCAGAAGGTATATAGGTGTATCAGTATCATCAGCTTTTACTTTGGAATGTGGGGAGTATATCAACTATGGAATGGCTTTGCTGTTCAGGAAAACATGAAGTACTGAATAGCAAAGGAAATAGGACTGGCTAATTTTAACATCAGTATAGATGCAAAATTGTTGATGCTGGCTTATTGCTACAGGGACGTGTTAGCTGTCAGATCCTATCGATTTCAGCTTAGATGTCTTAATTAGTCAATCCTATTGATTTCGATGAGGATGTCATGAAAAGCAATTACTCTACATTCAGCATAGTCATTTTTCTATTTTAGCATCTTTTCTCCTTCAAAAATCAGACTTCTTAAATTGCTAATGGCACTAATACCAAGAAGGCAGCCAGATTATTTGGTGTAAGAATCAAAACTAGACTCCCAAGACCACTTATCATCATTTTGACAGTTTTTGAAACAGACCACCAGAGCTACACTCAAAACTGTCAAAAAAAGTTGTGTTTCAATACTGCTTCTTCCCCAAGGTCTGATTACAGTTTGGTATTCTTAACTTACTTATTGAATTTTCCCTCAAGTAGTCTTTGTGCCTGAAAATTGTTGAGCTGTTCCATCGTATTAGCAAGAAGTGCTTGTTCTAGTAGTGTACAGCAGGGACAACAAAGCTCAACCAGTGCTATGTCACCTCATTCATTTTTCCACACTTCTCACTTATTTATTTCATGTCTGACATCTTCTCTATATCTTTGTATGATCAAAGTCAGGAGAGCTAGTTTTTTGGTGCACTGACTATGGATCAAAGAGTATTTTTATCAAAAGAGATTACATTTGGCTAAAATCAATATACATATTTTATAACAAATTTCAGTTTAGTCTCAAGTGTTGTTTGGGTCATGCTTTAATTTAAAATTAATCACATTTTACAGACAAAAGACCACAAGTAAAAGACTTAATTCGTAGAATAATACTAACTACACTAGAATGCGAATATATTTATACAAAGTGCAAGAAAAATTCTCCAGAACTAGGACAGCAGGAAAAATGGCTTCTGCAGCTTTTATTTAAATAATAAAGAAATACATACATACACACATAAATAAATATAATAAAGCCAGCAATCTTCATGCAAAGTACCAAAGATCTTCAGAAAGTATTTTTAATGTACTGAAGCAGAGCACGAAAGTTTGATGACACACTGGCCCTATCCATGTGATTCTGACTGTCTTCCCAAGCAAGGTTAACACAAACTTTTAGTTTTTCTCTTTTACTGAGCCTGTCCCAAAGCATTCCAATTAAGGCTGGTTGTCTATCAGCAGTTTTCCAATGTGATTACCAAAAGCAGGCCCTGAGTTTTAAGAACTGATTATTTTATTTTAAGGGCTAGAAAACTATTTTTGGAAGAACTGCACAGAGATATGAACATATTTATGAACTAAAAGAAGAAACCTGATGTAATGACATTTGACAACAAAAAACTGAGTCCATAGTTCAACAATTTCTTGCCTATTCCTAACCAGATTTTTCCCCTCATATTGTTGAGATTGGGGAAAATAACAGAATTTAAAATGGGCAGAGAAAAACAGAGAAAATGTTTCTTGACAGGTTGGCTCACTGCAAAAACTATTCTCTGCATAGATATGAGGTTCCTTGTTGTCTCACCAGTCCTTGGAGCATCATTGAAATAAAAACTCATCACCTCCTATTAGTCCAGAAGTAGCACTGGTGAGCTGCAAGGCTACTTCATATACTCTTCTTGCAGTGTTACCTGCTTGTTTTGAGAAGTAAAGGATGAAACAGACTAAAGAGATCCCTTGTACCTTATATCTAGGACATTGCGATCTTGTGCACATGCCCTGCTTTCACAGAAAAATAATATCATTTGTCTAGTAATTTATACAACAGAATGAGTTGAAGATAGTTCATGGACTAATTTCCAGCACAAGAAGAGAAAACATTGTATTAAAACCTTCTTCGTTTAGATTGGATTCTGTTAGTTTAAGAAGATAATATTTGGTTCATGTAATGGCACTGAATGCATATCAAAGATTCAGGGAATCTTGTAGTTTACAATATCTGCAAAGACAATGAACATTCTGTAAAGCCTGTTGGATTGGTTTTATATCAGGAGTAATTGTCTGACTATATAAACCTGTGTCACATTTAGTATAATAAGTAGTGGTTTATCATAGAACTGAGATTGATATCTTACAGTGAAAATTTTTATAAAGTCAGTGTTAAAACATCATTTATTTAAATGTTTTAATGTGATGTTATGTAATTGTATTACTATTTTACTATAAATCAGCAATTTCCTGGCATTGCATATTCTGCGTGCTTCAATCTGTATATTTCCCTCTTGAAATCAGGTGGCTTTTGTTTTTCAGACCTTCTGAGCACCTGCTGCCTGCTGGAATGGGCACAAATCGAAGTATTATTTCTTCAGTACCTCAGAAATTAAGGGAAAAAACCAAGGAAACAAAAAAATAAAAAACAACCCCAAGAATACCCATAAGAATTCAGTTCTGAGAGAAATTTAAAGGAACTGGTGTTTTGTCTGGGATTTCGCAATTTCATAATCTATACATTTATTTTGTGACACTTTCTCTGAAGGTCATTTTTGAATCTTGCTATATTTGTACTCTATTGCTGTATCAGCTTTTTCTTCTGTGAGGTGTCAAATCTGCCCCTTTCTCTTTGTGCTTTAAATGCTCAGATTTGATCCCAAAGTCTAAGTTGTAGAAACTGGCCAGGAAGTTCAATGATACAATAAAGCAATCCTTGGTGAACTTTGTGACTTTAATCTTAAAAACTTTTTATATCTATTTTTTATTCAGCTGTACAAGTTAAGTGCAGTGTGGTCACTTATATCTTCACAGATACTGTGACCACTGTGTTTGTAGTGTGCAAGATCTAATAACCAAGAGACGATTTTTTGCATTTCAATATACCCTCCTGAATACCAAGAGTATTGTTTTATATCTTTGTCTGCAAAGAACAGTGTAATAGGAATGAAAGATCTCATACAGCAAAATGGCTAGGCCAGAAGGAGGTTTCATCATATTACCCCCTGAGTTCCTTCCAGATGATCCTCACAAATCTGAGTTTAGTTCAGTGTGTAAATTAAGGTGATAGTCTATAGCGTGCTAAACTTTAATGATTTTGAGGGGGAAAAACCAGTGTCTTCAGGTGGCATATTAAGCTGGAGTTTCTGTGGAAGAAGAAGATGCATTTATCTTACTTTGGATATCTAAGTCAGTGTATATGTAAGATGTAAAATGATACTTCAAGGGGCAGTTTCTTCCTAAAACTGAAGAAACAGCTGGAATAATTCAATGTTTATTATATAATTGACAGAGAACCAAGAAATTGAATCTGCTAAGGATTCCTAAAACATTGTGCCAGTCTTTATGTGCATACAGCAGTTGACCAATATGGTACAAAAATATATACATATATCTCATACGTGTATGTACCGTAATCTCATGCTTTATTTAAATAAGCTTACAAAGATACACATTTAAAATAAATAAATATCTAAAAAGTTTGCTACAGAACCTTTCCTGTTGAAAAATATCATTCTGTAGGATCTGAACACCAATATACATCACAGCTCAATTTTTTTCTAGCAATCTTAAATGTTTACTTTTCTTCTGCTTTTGTCACACTAAAGTGAATTGGAGCTGTGGGTTATTTTGTGTGCTGATGCGTACGAGGATTATGTGTTAGAAATATGGCATCTCAATTTCTTATTCGTCTCCTCTACAAACCTCCGACCTGTGGAGTTCTTACGAAACTTTTGGATTGCAACAGAAAAAAAACAGATTATCCATCTAACATATTAACATGAATAAGTCAAAGATCAAAAGCAGCAAATTTAAAAATCTCCATTTTATCTTTGGTCAGAAAGATATGAAAAATGGAGACTGTCAGATGTGGCTTTGGGTTAATGAGCAAAGTTAGAGAAAAGTACTGCAGAACTGTAGGCAGGGGTTGTATGCATCCCACAGGTCCTGGACTTTCCTAATTGTTACAGTTTCATCAGTTTCATAAAATTTTTAGGAATATTTAAACAAAGTTTGAAGTAGGAAAGACTGTGCTTTGCATAAGGGCTCTTGTGGGGGCTGCAGCACAGTCTGACACTCCATGGCCACTGCACTGCCACAGCCCTCCCCACCTGTGGGACCCCCCAAAGATGCTGGCCAGCAAGGCAGGCACCCAAGGAGCATGCTGAGTCCCAGAGATGAAAAGTGACCATCACACAGAGGTGAGATGGGAGAAAAATGTATTTACAGAAAAAATACCCTGCTCTCATGAGTGATTCCTCTTTTTCCTTAGGGAAAAGTTGTTTTAGTTTTACCACCATAGGTTACAAAGATAATGAATACAGATTTCTTCCTCTCCTCTGCTCCCATTTTCGCATCACCAAGAAACATGAGAACTGTTTTCTTACTCATCCTTTCAACTGTGCTAAAATTCACTTGCTCATTCCCATTTATCTTTTTTTGCCTTTTACTGAGAGAAAAAAAGAAACCAAACCTGTTTATTACTTTCACCTTTATAACTTTTGACTTACTTAATAGACTAAAGAAGTTTTTTTGGATGGCCAAATATATTTCTACTTTCCTTTTCCAGTGTTTTGTTAGCATGCTCAAGAGTGCTGTGGTAGATAAAGCTTTGATTCATCAGATCACTCAATCCCAGGTTTAAATCTTTTTGAAACACACAATTAGGTGGGTGTTCTACTGAGTCAGTTCTTCAAGATGTGATTTTCTTTTATAAAAGTGATGTGAGTTATAATAAAATGAAGGGATCATCGAACTGGTTCAAAATTGCTCATTTAATTTCTGTGGTTTTTTTTTTTTCCTTTACTATGCCTGATAAGATTAGTATACCTGTAAGTCTCAATATAATTTTATACAGTTTATTCAGAAGAAAAACATATATTGTCTCTTTGTCAGTTGTGTAAGACCTAATACATAGAACAACAGATTCTCATGGTATAGTTGAAGTATCCTACTGTCAATGTGTAAAGCTGATTGGCCTCAACATGTCTATCTTGCAGTTAATGTAATCTTTATTTTGCCTTGATCACTGCTCTAAGCAACACATGCAAATTAGGGTTGTGCAGCCATTTAGCATGTGTGGCCAGATGATTTCCTGACCTCTGCCCTCTAGAGCAGGAATAAACAATCTGGCCTGTGCTGTTTCCCAAGGCGTGTCCAGCTCCTATAAACCCCTGGAGGATCAGATGAACTTCCTCTGGAGCTCAGTCTCATACTGAAACCCATAGGCTCATGATGAAGTTCACACTGAAGTTGGCAGAATGCATGAGGCCAAATACAGCATTGCATACATGTAGCTCTTTTTCTTGGTACTTTGAAGGTCTGGCTAGAGAAAAAAAAGGTTTCCCACTCACAGAGAATATGTACAAGCCTGTAAGGCTTAGGGGATCACAGTAAGTTATTGGTACTGAGATGGTCTTGGTTTGCCAGTGTACCAGCTCTGGAGACAAACTGGCTCCAGACAATACCTTCTCCTGAGGCATTTGTAATTGCAACAAGTGACAGAACCACAGCAGTGCTCTCCTTCCACTGAGCACTTGCTCCTTCAGTTTTTTCAGACAATTTAGCCTCATATACATCACATCAGTGCCCTGACTCCTCTTTATACACTAAATAAAGGAATTACACAAATAATGAAACATGCAAAAAAAAAAAACCCAAACAACCAAAAAAATGCCCAGAGAAAGCCTCATCCTATTCAAAGCTAAATCCAAAATTTCTCAGTGCTCATGAAGCTTCAAGTCAGATTTTGAATTTTGAAGAAAGAATAGGGAAAGATGTCAGGACAATATGAAAATGCTTTTTTAGTTAGTCTCTTCTGTCTAGTTATTTCAACAAATGTCCCTTTAGTGCTTCTGGACAATCACTAGATGACATCTGCCATCTCCCTGCACTCTGAGGTTTTACAGGCTAGTTTAGTTGTACTACATTTTATTACCATGAGGGAGACCAATACAAATCTACACTCTGGGAAATGATAAATAAGTACTGGAAAGAAAAGGATCTGTTCCAAATATTTTATTTGGAGGGGGAAAAAAGTGTTCTTTCAGTCAGTGTATACTTACTGGAAATAGAGCCCCACCAGACAACTGAATATTTGTTGGAGTGATTCTGGCAGGGATCCTTTAAGTCACCTTCCTGTTCCTTTGTTACCTCATCTTTCAAGTATTCTGGTGTTTAGTAGATAGTTATGAAGAAGATCATATACAGTTGTCTGCTCTATTTTTCTATTACTAGCATGAACCAAGGCATTTGAACAAGCAAATGACTGGAGAATATTGTCCCCAGTTTGTGCTAGGTTGTGGTTTCTGCCCATTTGCTTCAGTGCCTTGAAGTATTTCGTAGTTTTATTTCTTGAAAAAATAAGCTGCAGCACAATATTTATACAATCATACTTGCCTAGCAAATTCAATCAGCAGAATTTGCTCTGCAGGCACTTGTTTGTTTTTTGGTGGTGGTGGTCAATTACACAGTGACAATTGTCAGGACACTGGAACAAGACTGAGTTCCCTAACAGGCAGGTCAAATGATATTTCGGCTGGTAAGTAGTAGAAGCTCAATTAGTACATGAATCATTTAAAACCAAATTGAGCAGAACAGTCAATAACATTCTTTTGGGAGTAATCTTGCACTTGCAGAGGGATCTGTCTGCTTAGCAAAGCAGCCTCAGGGCTGCTCTAACCTTTGCCTGAGGGCTGGTCCCCACTCAGCAGCCCAGAACAAGGGGAGGGCTTAGGTAACTGTTCTTCTTGTTGTGCATTCCCACCCTCCGTCCCCAGACTGAACCATGCACTTAATCATCACCTGGCACTATCAGCACTTTGCTCCTTAGCCACTTCTTCACTATCCAATACCTTAAATCAAAAGCCATGGGAACCTGAAACCGAGATTGTTCATTTTACTATAATAGCAAACCCTTACTTTTCTTTTCTATTATTTTATTATTTTTATTACAACTTTTGAACTTGCAGAATAAGTGCAATTGGGACATTAACAGCAAGCTGAGAACATTCACAGCCATCAGACTTAGGCATGTATTTTCTGCTTCTAAGCATGATCAAACCCCATACATGCTTAAGTCTCACAAATTTCACCACAGTATTTCCAGGTAAAATTATTGCTGTCATCACATGTTTCATTCTCTATCAGCTTGACTCTGGATTCATGTAGCAGTTACATCACATTCAATTATATTTATTTATAGAATTTACTTACTTCCTCCACCGTTTCTGCATGAATAGGATAATTAAGAAATCAGATTTGGGGAAGTGGCAAAGAATCTTCCTAGGATAGCACTGAAAACAAGGTCTACAAAGGAATCCAACACAAGTACGTGCCTGTGCTGCACAGTGCAACATAGGTGAAGAATGCCAAGTTAGCACAGACATACCTGAAAATGCAAACATGATTCTAAAAGTAGTTTAGCCATATCAGTGCATTATATCTTTGAGATTATGTTGTACTGACTCAGGTATCATGCCTGCAGTATGACAGCTGGCATGGCAGTGAGAGCCCAGAGGTGGTTCAGAGGCCACAGTATCATCATGCAGAAATTGCTGAGCAGTGATTGTTCAGCATCATCAAGTTTCGGAATGGGATTTCTATAGGCTGTATTTTTCCTGTTCTCCAACATCAGACTAGATACAAGAAAAACATTTTTTACAATGAGAATGGTGAGACACTGGAACAGGTTCCCCAGAGAGGCTGTAGACGACTCATCCCAGGAAATAATCAAGGTCTTGTTGGATGGGGCTCTGGGCAACCTGATCTAGTGGAAGTTGTCCCTGCTCATTACTGGACCAGATGACCTTCAATGGTCCCTTCCAACACAAACCACTATATGATTCTATGACCAAAGAGGAGCTGAGGTGCTAGCTGCCATCCTCAAAATTCTTCTCTGTCTAACTCCATGGTCCTATGAAAAAGCTCCTAAATTTTTACTTGTGTACACAGCCAGAAGCACCTTAGCCTCAATGGCTCTGAACTCAATCAAATTTCCTCAAGGAGATTCAAAAAATGGAAAAGGGATGAAGAAGAAGGAAATCACCTGTTCTGCATTTTAGTAGCCAGCTCAGTGGTTAGCACACATGTGAATTCCCATACGGGAGATCTGCACCAGGAACATTTAACTTCCTAGCTCACTGGACACCTGTCAAATTCTCATTCTTGGTTTAGGTTCTCTGTCCTTACCATACTGGGGGACGTACTTTAAATGATAACCATGGCAGTCTAGCAAGCTAAATTATAAGATTCCTGAGTTACCCAGTAGCAAAGGAAGGTTTCATGCTTGTTCCTCAATGTGTGTTTGCCCAAAGAGACTGAGTGTCTCCATTCAGGATGCATCCTTCCCCAGCACCGGGTGTTTGAGATATGTCAGTCCCTTGTGTTAGAGAGAGATTCTGTAGATACAAAATTGGGCTAAGGCTTCCACAAAGGAAAATATATCACTGCTACTATAAAGATCTCAACTTACTCTTTTCAGTGATTTATATACTGCTAGTACATAAACCTTTTTGTCCCTATATGAACTGTAAATGGTAGCCACATTTTTTTCAGATATGACAGACTCACGTAATAGGTTATTTTTTTCCATTAGAACACATGCCATTAAATCCATTATCCTTTCTAGTTTCTCTGTCAGGGCAATCAGTCTCTTTGCTTTGCTACAGTTAATGCCACTATTAATTAATCTTATCCTTAATTCATAACTCATATATTTTTTAAAGTAAATGTACAGCTTGTAATGAGCTGGACTGACAGATTTTGAGATCAAAGGCACAGATCCTCAGAGATACATGCACACTTAATTACTATTTAGGTAGCCAGCTTCCATTGATTTCTCTAGTAGTTAGGTGACAAAATATCTTTGAAGATCGGTGCCAAAGTTTAGATTCATGTGTTAGTTATAGCCCAAAGTTTCCATCACTAGGTCCATTTTGAGGAGGGCTGTGTTAAAAGGTGTTAGAATATAGCGCAGGATCTCATAGTCCATTCAGTCTCCAACCTTGCTACAAAAATGTGAAAGCAACTATTTGCAGGCACAGATTTGTGATTGGGCAAAAGTTTCTATCCAGCTGGTGGCTGAACATTTAGTTTCAACAGTACTTCTCACATAGAATGATAGACTCATTAAGGTAGGAAAAGACCGCCAAGATCATTAAGTCCAGTGTTTGACAAAACATCACCATGCCCACTAAATCATACAGCAAAGTGCCATGCCTACTCATTTTTTGAACACTTCCAGGAATGGTGACTCTACCACTTCCCTGAGGAGCCTGTTCCAGTACTTAACCACTCTTTCAGTGAAGAAACTTTTCCTAATGTCCAACCTGAACCTCACCTTGAGCACTTTGAGGCCATTCCCCTTGTCCTATCACTAGTTACCTGGTGAAGAGGCCAACGCCTACCTCACCACAACTTCCTTCTCTTGTCCAGGCTTAACAATCCCAGCTCCTTCAGCCACTCCTCATAAGACTTATGTTCCAGACCCTTCCCCAGCTCCATTGCCCTTCTCTGGACATGGTCCAGCCCCTCAATGTCTTTCCTGTAGTGAGGGGCCTGAAACTAAACACAGGACTAGAGGTGTGGCCTCATCAGTGCTAAGTGCATGGGGACGATCGTTGCCTTGGTCCTGATGGCCACACTCTTTCTGATCCGGGCCAGAATGCCATTGGCCCTCTTGGCCACCAGGGCACACTGCTGGCACATGTTCATCCAGCTGTTGATCAGCACCCCTAGGTGTGGATGGAAAGAGCTACATGTTTCCTTCAAAACCAATGTCCAAGGATTAAAATCACAACTTCCCATCTGTGATTAATTTTATATTCAAAATTATGAGCATTTGAGGGAGCCTTTGTGATTCATAGAGGACACTTATCTCAGACTCAACTTGTCTTCCTATGTTATTTCCTGTGGATGGGAGAAAACATCCATTCTGCTGAAAGTGGGTGGGGTCTTTTTACAGCTGTGGCTGAAACAGCAATAATTTGTATGATGGGATGCAGCACTGCAGTGTTTTCTGTTCCACAGGGTGGCATGCAGTGGCACACTGCCTATCCCTGCATGGTACAGCATGTCACAGTGTGCTTGCCTTTAAGTCTACCAGCAGCTCCAATGAAGTCAGCAATGACTCTGAAGTTAAGCATTGCTCAAGTGCTCTGTTGGATCAGGTCAGAGTGCTAAGTGGTTGTTTAGATTCTATCTCAAATGTCTTAGCCTGAAGAGCTCTACCGTATGTTCTGAAGGCAGGTACTTTTATACACTAGGTTATAACAGTAAATGATACCCAAAGACTCTTAATTTCTAGGACCCCTATTATCTTTCCTCAAGTTGGCTTACTCATTCAACAAAGTGTGACCAAACTGTAAGGTAGGCTTGCTATGGCCTTTAGTAAAATTTTCCTTTCAATAATACTATAATGCTTTGTATAATGTCATAAAATTGCACAGTAATATTTTTCATACAAAGAAACAAAATGCCCAATGCATGGATAATAATCATTCCAATGTAGCAGCAGCTTTAGTGGAGGCTGATCTACCTTTATGCCACAGAAAAAGAAGCAGAAAGTAACTCCCTTCCAGCCACAGGGTGATGTAGCCCTACAGACATGCTGGAGCAGGCACTCTGCTGCTCCCTAGCATTAGGGGTCACCTGTGCCACTTAGCCTCATTACCAGGGAGGACATGAGTCACGTGGGACTGACCGAGCACTCTCAGTGGTATTCCTCATCATCTGAAATGAAAGAATATTAAAGGAGCTCGACATTTTGCTTCAAAGGTCAAGAAGTAACTCTCAGTGTCTCCATATATAAAGCAAATGACAGTAGACAACGGGCACAGCTTTGGCCCTGCAGTGGTTGTAGTTTAAAACAAAGTGACAGGAAATAATGAGGTTTAAATTGGTGAATTGGTTTGTGTGTTCTGGGGATTAACCTGTAATACACAGTGCACCCAAATTGCAGAACTTCAGAGATGAGCCACTTTAAAGCATTGTAGCACATACTCTGACTGCAATGATGCCTCATTTACAGAAATACTGGTATACCTCATTATTCTCCCACAGTCATATCATAAACTAAGAATAAAATCTTAAACTACCTTGCAATAAAATCAAGTGGTTTTAGAAGATAAACAGAGCTGAAAAACGATTTTAATAAGGTGCGTGATAGAGAAAGTGAGATGCATCAGCTGAGATGAGGTTTAAATGTTACATTTTTACTAATATGTCAACATCAGTATTTATGAATGGAATGAAGTGCAAAGAGTCAAAGGATGACTCATACATTTGTGCTTTTTAAACAAAAGAATGGGATGAAATAACTGTGCTGTTTGCATCCTTCCAAACACTCCCCATAACAACCCAGATGTGGCTCTCACAGAGAAAATGAGTGGCAGCACACAGACCTTTGTGTCACCATATGTCTCCCTGTGACGTGAGGAACTGCCGTGCAGTCACTAACATGTTCAGAGGTCATACAGAGTAGGTAGTGAATTCAGCAGCAGTGAGTAACAGAAATGACAGGATGCTCTGCATCCTTCTAAATCTGCTGCTGTTTTCTCTTGCCTTTTCTAGATACTGTCGTAGGCAGGGGGGGTTGCTCCAGGAAACTCAGCCTGAGTTCACATGAAATGCGGCCGGCAGTGTGACAACACAAGTGCTGTAAGCTTGATGGGTTCAAGGATTCTCAGGCACAGGATTCAATATAAATAAAGCTGTAAATAAATAAGGACTCTTACTCTGGGAAAGATAAGATTCAGGTGAGAGAGAGGACAGGGCAATGCAATTAATAGTTATTACACTAAAGAACCTTTATCACCAGCAAATATTATTAGGATTGAAGACAGTAATTTGAGGAAATGATTCTATTCACGTGCTTTAGTTGAAGTAAGTTCCACGAGTCTATTTATTGTGCTGGAGAAGGTATATTCTTTAGATTGGAGAGTTTCCACAGCTTTGGCTTTTTATTGACCTTTTTATGTCTTCATTCACTGCCCCTACGACCCCCTTAGCAAGCAGAACACAAAGATGACATTTGACATATCACAGTCAATTCCAAGCATTTAAAATCTGAAAAAAGCACTCAAAATACCAGAAAGATTGACTTGTATAAAAAACCAATAAACTGAATTATTTCCAAATCAAAATAATATTGCACCTTATTTTTCTGCATGTAAGTTTCATTGTTTGAGGAGGTTCTCTGTTAACCATGATGCCTTCAAGCTTGCTCTGACCATGACAAAAGAAAGATTCCCTTTCACATGTTGATACACCTCCAGAAGCTGAGGCATTGCAAAAGGCAATAGCACTGTGTTAGTTCCTCAACTAACTGCCCTTCTGTGCTCTTCAAGCCTTCTTCAGTCTATCCTCTCTAACTGGGTACCCTTGAGACTTACAGCACTATATTTTGTTTGCACTATTACCCCTATCTTCAAAGTGCAAATTTCTCCTCAAGCAGGTATCTCCTTCTATAAGTCAAAAGCTGAAAGCTCCAACAGTGCCTTCCTTATAAACAGGGAAATAGGGATTCCTCTCCCGCCCTCCAGAAGGACTCCATCCCTCTTTTCATTTTCAAATTATTTGTTGGTTAATGAGCAGCACCTCAGGCTGTCAATCTCAGAAGAGGCACAGTGTCGCAGGGATGGAATATCTGCCTGTATATATTTAATCACACAATGCAATTTTAATCAACCTGCAAAAAAGCCCACATTAAAATAGAGGACAGATCATGCTACAGTTAAATTGTGATTTTGGTGTTGAGATAAAAAATGGATATTAATGTTCATGTTGCAAAGGAAAAGTGTACTTCACAGTACATAAATTAAATATATAAAGCTTGTTATTTTATAGTACATCTGTCTCCGTATTTGAGAGTATTGTTCCATTTTATTACATTTCTGATCAAGACTAATGCTCATTAAAAATCTAATATGACAATGAAAAATTTTATATGGAAAATTCTTGTCCTCTATTACAATTGCTATCTGCTCCACTTTTTGGAAACCACAGTAAATTAGACTTGGGCCACAGTAATCTTAATTATATCTTGAAACAGATGATGTTGGAAATATATTGAATAAACTCTTTTGGTGAGATTGCCTTTGCCTCTTAATTCAAAATCTATGTTCATATGCTTACATTATTTAAATTACAAAAGGCAGGCATCTGAAAAACGGGATGCTTTGTTGGGCAGTCATATTCATGAAAATTCATTCAATTGTGAGGAGGTCAAAAAAAACGGGAGAAAAAAACTGCTTGCTGATCAAAACGTAACATAAGCCGCACCATTTCATTTAAGCAGCAAAATGCATGCACTAAAGAAAGATAGCTCAATATGATCTCAAAACTGTGTTCTATGAATTCGTCATACTTTTAGCTAGAGAGCAGTTGTAACCCAACGTATTTACTTGCTTTATTTGAACAAGACAAGAAGTAGGGGCCATTTTAATAGGTGACACAGGCACTCTGCATATTGGGCGGCTGATGTGAAAGTGACAGAAGAGAATATCACCAGATCCAACACTTTGGTTTTTTTCTCCAAAGTTGTATCAAAGTAAAATGTTGACTCTGAATGTGACTAAAAACCTGACCAAATTTTTATCTTGTCTCAGTTGGCCTTGTGAGAAGCAAGAAACAGAGCATGATATAGCAGGTGATACAACTGGAAAGTTCAGCTGCGTCACATGCAACAAGGTGTGATGATAAAAGGGGATTGGTGACAGTAAGAACTGCCATGGGCTACATGAAGGGCATTGTTTCCCTCCCATGGCATTAGTGCCCTTTGATAAGGAATGTGTTTATGTAATGCTTAGAGGAAGGGTCCCAGAGCAGTGATGCAGAATGTGGCCAGGCCTCCCTGTAGATCAGCTCTGTGAAGAGCCAACAAGCTGCCAGTGGGCACCTGAGGGCATGTTAAGATGCTGGGATACATTTCATCAACTGCTTAATAAAAATTCTAAATAAATCAGCTGCTCCAACTGAGTATGACGTTTGCAATCTACAGGTGATACACTGAACCACAAACCAAACTATACTGAGCAAAACTGTCTAATGTTATACCTCCAGTGAAGAGGTTTTCTTAATCTCTTCATTAGCCAATTTTTGCATGTCTTCTTTCCTTCCTCCTTTCACTGAATTTCCTTGAAAGACTGAAGTACACCTTATTACGTACTCTACATTTTTCTAACCAATCACTAACTCCTTTAACTTGTTTGGGTAATTCACGCCCAGAGACACATCTCTCTGTATAGTCTTCATGATTATGCTTCCTTGAAGACGTTCAGTATTCTAAAATTGAAAGAGCAACTGTTGTCTACTTGGTCAACCCACCAACAAAATGGCAAAGGAGGTTACGTGGGAGGCCAAACCCCAAAATGTCACTGAGCCTAATCAGACACGAGACACTCAAGTGTTCAACTCTTGTTACATTAAGACTCAAAGAGACCAGCCAGTGCTATTGAGATCAAAGCCAAAGACATTTTAAAGCTATGGATTTCTAGGCTTTCTTCCCTAGTCTCAGAGGAGAGTGCTAAGCTTTAGATGAAACTACACTTGATCAGACTGGCTAAAGCAAAATCTTCAACACTTGCTGCTGTTCACCTCATCATGTTAGACAAGGGTGACATTCACCCTTCCAAAAGGAAGAAGTGGTGTCAGGCCCAAAATCATTGGGTAGTTAAGAGCTCTGTGCTGGTGCAAGGGTGTCCCGCCACAATGTGACTTGGAAAAGCTGTCACAACAGGCCTTGTTTGTGAGGAGGTGCCAACCCTCTCAGCAGCATCAGTAAATCTAGTGCTGATGTGGCATCTTTGACTGACACTGGATTCAGATGAACTACCAGATAATGTCAGTAGCAATCATAGCTCCACCACAATATTAAGGAATAGAAATCGTTGTCATAAGAACATTTTTAGGCATGTGTCTTGATGAGATTTTGCCCATCCTCTTTAGAAACTATTTAGTTATGCTGGTATTCAAAAGGAAATTATTATAGTTGGTGATACAAGATGGAAGTTTTCTTTCACTGTCATTATATAAAAATCTTTATATTTCATTATGTCTTCAAGTTTCTTACCCTTTAATAGAAATATTTCTGATTTTGTTTAGAAACCAGGCATGCATTTTAATTTTTATGAAATAGATTTTTGAAAATATATTCCTGCAATTGAGCACCTTTAATCCTCTCTGCAATCAAATTTAGCTTTTGGCTTCATAGAGGGCTTTTTATTTACACGTAGACTATTCAATTAATGAAAATACTTGGATTTGCCACAAGAAAATAAGGGACCAGAAGAAATCAGTGATTGATATCAGCCTTGATGACAACCATCTCCTCTATCTCCGTATTAGAAAAACAACAGAATAAAGGGAAGCGCTTTTGCATTGTTAACATCATAACACTAAATTTGGGGATAAATATTTTTTTTTCCATTTCTTGGTTATTCTTAGGGACAATAAATGGAAAGAAGAAAGCTAATGCATGTGTATCAGGGCCAATATGAAAAATGTAAAAATTAATTGCAAACCAATACAAAAGATTTTTGAAGGACTTATTAAAATGTGGATCTAAGTATTTACTTACTATATATTTTAACGTAAGTAACACAAATATTGGTGGTGCACGACTAGTATTAGTCTGTTGAAAGACATAAAAAAATGTTAGTCCATCACAGACTGACAAACATCCTTGAGGTAAAACCAGAACATCCAAGTATATGAATAGAATGAAGAATTATAACAATTTTCTTACATTCTGTGAATGTTAAATTTTCTGTCACAGAAGATTTCTACAGCTCAGTAAATATCTTTGCTCACTTTCAGAATTTTTTAGTTGGGAGAAATTCTGGATAATGATCAGAACTGAAAGCTAGTTCATCCACCTCTCTGTGAAACATACAATCCTGATTCACCTATTGAAGCTACTTGTAAAGCTGATTTATGGAAATCCTTGAAGAAGAGTCTGTCAGCACTTCACAGCATTGAATTTGTAAGGGGGTTTCCATATTTTATTCATTGTAGGCTGAAAAAAAACCAAACTTCTTCAGTCCCCTAAAATCATAAACCTCCTACACAGCATTCCCGAGTAGATGTTTCCTGCATGTAGAATAATCAGCCACTGACTCAAGTTCCTCCGAGGAACCAGATGATCTCCAGCATTCAAAATGGAGTCTCCTCTTCCTCCCATGGCAGCTTTTCCCTGTAGTTCTGCACTCCAGAGTAGAGCCCATTTGAGCAAATGTAAGCAGTCCAAATCCAAATCACTGTACTTTTACTACCACGAAAAAATCCCTAATCCCATCTCTTTTCAAGATCTGGTCAAAGAGACATACAACTGAACAAAATTTCCAAGGCTGAGGAGATACTGGTTATCTAAAAAAAGAAAACACCGTAAAGAGTCTTTCTAAAGTTTTCAATGTCTTCATGAACAAGTTGCACCTAAATTTGTCTAAATAACAACGAGCTGGAGCAAAGGCAGTGATTTCTTAAGTTATTCCTGTCCAGAAAAAACCAGGCTGTTGAACATATGGTTCATTTTAAACACAGATGGAATTAAGCATGTGCTTCAGTTCTTTTCTGAGTCAGAAGTAAAAACTGAAGACCATAACTATGTAATTCTTTGCCATGTTACAGCAGAATCAACTAAAATGTTGCTATCATATTCTTTCATATGATTTCAATATCCTGCTTGAGCAGAGGGGGTTGGATTAGATGACCTCCACAGGTCCCTTCCAACCTCAGCCATTCTGTGATGCTGTGAACACCGTAGAGATGAAAGCATGTCAGTTATATACTCATCCATAGTACATATATAGTACACTATATATAGTGTAAGCAATATAAACCATTCTCATTGTTTATGTAAATATTAAAAAAAAAATACTAAAAGGCAAATGTGTCATTTGGATCATTCATTTCTCTTTATTGAGCTTTGATGAAAAACAGTCCATTTGAAATATTTCCAGCAACCATTTCAATTCCAAATGCTCAATACAAAAACTTGGTATCAGAGTTCAAACGTATAAAGTTACATCTCATTATAATTTAATATTTAACAGCACTAATCATTTCTGATTTTTCATAATTAAGTTTACAAAAATAATGTTACATTTATAAAATAAATCAGCTTTTCCCAATAAATTATAGTGGTGTTCTTATTCAAAAATGTAATATTTCATACAAAATAGACAACAGCTTTTTGTCAGATAAAATACTAAAGTATATTTTTCCTCCAGAACATTTTGGCAGTGTGTGAAAACATTTTATTGTACACTTGATATCTAAAGTTCACTGTGGAAAATAAACTAAGCTATTATGCACATCTCTTATATAAGGCAAGGATGGCCAACTTGGGGACTAATCTTTATTTCTGGTTATATGTTTTTGGTCAGATCAATACTGCCATGTTTATGTTTAGGCAACTGACTCCATTTATCTGACCCAGTAAATTCATGCAGATCCACCTAGAGTCCAACACTCTTCCTATGACAAATACACAAAAGTGAGCCTAATCAGTAAACTTTTAGGCTGCTCAGTATCTCTCACACTTGTTTTACCTTTGTGTATCACTGTAAAGCATTGGTGGCCAACTTGTAAAAATAGCACAGTCCGGATACCCTTAAAGTTAATGGCAGAACTTCAGTACATTATTCTGTCATAAAAACTCATACTAAAAGGAACTTGTAAAAAGAGCAATGCATTAATAAAAAACAAACAGTAAACAGTAAAAAGAAAAATAATCTAAAAAGCAAAAGGCAAACATTAATAGCTACTGTACACAGACTTTACAAAAGCAACTGCTTTAAAATAACAAAAGAAACACAGTGTCTACCTGGTGGTAGGTGCATTCTCATTAAAGCCTTTTGAATGTTCAGGTCAGCTCAGCATTTACTGTGTTGCACTTCCTGCCTACAAAAATGTATTTGAAGAATCATTCCAGATTGTTTGAGCAACTTTTACAAGCCAAAGGAGAAACTGCACCATCTCTGGATGCTGTGACTAATGAAGGTGTGTGGTTCAGGATGATCAACATCTCACTTTGAAGAACTTCTGACTCCACTATGTTTTCTCTTTGCAGTAGTTCAGAACACTGCAATATTTTATTATATCTTTTCTGTCTGTTTCTTACGTATCTTCTGGGAAGAAAGTCTACTTTAAAGTACTAAGGAAGAATCATTGCTGTCTGGAATAAATAGAATGTGCAAAGTGGTGATTTTCTTATGATGTTAGTATTGTATGAACAACATATCACTTCATATATCATAAAAGATTACTTTCACAGATTGTAACTGAGTACTATAAATGCCCCAAGTGAGCATCTGTCACAAGGTCCACTTTGTGCAAATTCACAGAGGGTCCAAATCCAGATGGGTTGTTATGGACTCCAGACACAAAACTTAGTCAATGTGGATCTCCCCAGACTGGGAGGGGAGGAAGAGGTGGAGAAAGGGGTTCATCACAGAAAACCAAGTCATCCCACGCTTCTGAAACTCTTAAAAATTGAGAGGATGAGTATTTGGTCTGCTGTCTTCTGGCTTGAAATACCATGGCTCAAACCAGGAACACATGGAACTGAACTCAGACACATTTGCCACTGCAATTAGTAAGTCACACCTCTTCAAACACAGAGCTACCATATTAATTACAACTTCTCTGTAGGTGAATATTAGTGATTGCTGAAACATGCATTTACCAGCCAGTTAAACAAATAAACACAATGGCTACTCTTACACTAGTAAACCAAACATCACAAAGTATACCCCAGTCCTGAGGTCAAATGGCATGGTCCTAATTAGACCTCATTGCAGTCTACAACTTCCTCGTGAGAGCAAGAGGAGGGGCAGGCACTGCTCTCTTCTCTGTGGTGACCAGTGACACCTGAAGTTGGCCTGAAGTTGTGTCAGGGGAGGTTTAGGCTGGATACTAGGAAAAGCTTCTTCAACTCCACGGTGGTTGGGCACCGGAACTGGCTCTCCAGGGAAGTGGTCACAGAAAAGCCTGACAGTTCAAGAAGCATTTGGACAACCCTTCCAGGCACATGGTATGACTCTTGGGGATGGTGCTCTGCAAGGCCAGGAGTTGGACTTGATGATCCTTGTGGGCCCAACTCAGGATATCTTATGGTTCTGTGATACTCTCTGTACCCCTAAAGAGAGGGGGCTGTATCCAAAGAACCCGGTGAAAAGTTTCCCTAGACTGGTCTAATTCCCAAAGTGTGCCCCGAAATTTTTTGGTAAAGTACTAGTTAGTCCTAACCAAAAAGCCAACCAGTCCTTGTTCTAACTATTTATCAATAAAAATGCTTCAGCACTGGCCAATTGACTATATATAGACCTTAATGTATATATAGATTTTAAGAAGTCCTCAAGCATGTTCACCCAGGCAGGCCATCTGCTTCACACAGTTAAGCAGAGAGGATTCAATGCTTTTGTTGAAATTTTACTTGAAAGAGATGGTCCTTTCAAATCAGGATTTTTAAAAAGAGTTGGGTTTTTCTTTCCATTAAGTATGTTTTCCTTTTTTTTTTTCAATTCATGTGCTTTTTTGGTAGCCTACTGTTCTACTATTAGTGGAATCTTGGCGTTTGCCTGATTAACCCACTGTTTCATGTCTACAATTCACAGCTAAACAAGCACTAACCAGTTCCATTACAATGAAAATTATATACACATCTAAAACAATAATATTAAGACAACAACTAAAACAGGAAATAAAAACATAAATCTGTGCAGTTATAAGATCTAAAAATAGTATCAACCTCTATACATATTTGTCAGACTGCAGCATCCATAGTTGTATGCAGCAGTCAGAACAGCATTGCTTTCCAAATCATGAGGTGTTTTAAGGAACACCCACAGCAGTGGCTGCTGAGGAAATAATTTCCTTTATCAACCTGAGATTTAAATGTGCAAGTGTTCTACCATCTATCTAGTGCATGAAAAGGAAGGGGAGGAGGGACCAAGGAAGGAAGGAAGGAAGGGAGGAAGGAAGGAAGGAAGGAAAGAAAGATAAGACAGAGACAGAAATGCTATCACAATGGTTTTTGTTTCAAAATAGATTGTTGTGCAATGACTGAAGCCTGATTTGCAGACATTTTGTATTCTTGCCCAGAGCCTTGTGGAGGGGAAGGTAATGGAGTTTCTGGAGTTGCTGAAAAAGAACATAGAAAGAATTATGTATTTTTATAGACAGGTCTACTCTGCATATACATACTACTGCACTGAAAGGGAGTCCTGTTGTATTTGTCATGCTAGGGAAACAGAGTATTTTAATTATCAGAATTTTTAGTTTATTAAAGATTGTGCATGTAAAACGAATGATATATCAGAATAGTGCTGAATTTTTAAAATTAAATTAAATTCAAGAAAAAGTCTCTTACTTAACATCATTTATATACATACATTTTTAATGCACAATTATTTTAATTTAAGAATGATGATGAAACAGCTCTATGAACACTGACAGGCCACCATTCTAATTAATATTTTAAAATGAAATGTTATGACAGAAGGCTAACTTGCAATTACTTACGTATCTGTTCTGTATGTACAGGAGCAGACATTGAACTTATGAGGACAGTTTGGCCAGTTAATGGATCTTGGGCTAAGTGAGGATGCATTGGATGATGCAGATGACTGGCATCATTAGAGGTACCTGCAAAAATAACATGAGCATACATCAATTCAAAATATTGTTGCCAGTGGCTTATACTTCAGTAATTACATTTCCACAGAGTAAATATTTTGATTGGCAATTTGAATAATTGCCTCTGGGTATTCATTAAACAATTTAACCAGACTTCAAGCATATTAAGCACTGTGTTTATTTTCACTGTTTTGACTGCAATAACAGTGCGTTTCATGAAATATTTGTAAGGATTCTTTCATCTGCCTAGGGAATTTTGAGACAACCCAGCAGCTACTGAGAAATACATAGCACAATCTGTCGTTGTAGGACTAAGTTAACAAGATGAACTGCCAAGACAAGAAGACTTTAGCTAACAATTACACAACCCAAAGCTCAGACAGTGACTCAGAGTGGTAGCTTAGATCAGGATTCCCTCAACATCCCAACATGCTAAATTCAACATAATACAAGATGGTAAATTTAACAAATTGTTATCTTACCTCCCAGTAACATTTCCTGAAGCAAACTGTCAATTTTAACAATTCCAAATAGTTTAACTAATTGTATCTGCTCAATCATTTGCCAAGTGATACTTTGGAGTGTAGGCAGTAAAAGAAGAAGTTCTCCAAATCTTCCTCTGGAGTCGTACTGACGGTCATTAATATAATCCTCTAAACTGATTTGGACTTGGAATCGCATATTCTTAATCTTCAATGGATTACTCAAGCCTTTTGCATCTTAAAAAATGACAAAAACTGAAAGTCAAGGCATATCATTATTTGGGAGAAGCATCTTACTGTTTTTCATTTTATTCTTTTCCATTCAGCTAGAGAACATGAACAGACGCTACATTAACAAAATTATTTTCAATAAAATCATATGTAAAATAATTGAGAGATATTTTAGTAAAAATACCTGGATCAAAAAACACAATTGCTTTCAAGCAAGCATATTCATTGTCATCTATTTGAATTTCCTGGAAGGGACGAACTAATTCATCCAGAATCCGATTTGCCACTCGGCAGATCTCTACTTCAGTGCTGTTGCGATGAATTATGTAATTGTTGCCTTAGAGAGAAAGAATACCAACATGTGAATTAATAGAAACATTTTGACGTAATGCGTTGGTTGAAGCCAATTTTCAAAAGTACATTTCATATTGCTTAATCAAGTTAATAATTTTTTTAAGTAATAACTCTCCCTTGCATCACAGAACTTTTCTTTGCAAACAGAGTATATGTGAAAATTATAGCTGTCACCCTGTAAATAATCTGTACATAAAAGTATGCCAGCATGTACAGTTACTGCTTAGTCCACAGGACCAAGGTTTGTATTTGAATGCACAGGTGTGAAGGAAGTAGACCTTTATGTTTAAATAGTAGATAAATATACTAACAAATCGGTCTTAAAATGTCTTCTTCCCTGATTAAAATAATATATCCCAAACTGAATGACAAGGATTTGTCAATAGACAAGAGGAGACACTGGAAGTGCTTCTTTTTCTAATGGATGTTTCTGTTGTCCCTAATAAAATTAGCATCATAAAATTTTCAGTCAAGAATTAATTTTACCTGGGTTTTTTTTTTTTTTTTTTTTTTTTTTTTTGGGTTTTTGTTTTTTTTTTTAATATCCATTTTTGGAGGTCTCCACTATGGCATCTTAATTCACCTTCTGGAGAACCAGAGAAATATCATGGAGCTTTCAGAAGCCACCATGCAGCTTTTTAAAGAAAAACTGATAATTATATCACAAGAGATCCATGTCAAAATGACTCATAAACTTTACAGATACCTGTCTCCAAGTATCAAAAACAAGCCTTGAAGCCTCAAATTGTTTCTTCTTTTGGTATATATGCTGATGCTGGTGGTACTAAATATAATTTTCTTGCTATTTATCATTATTTTTCTCATTACCTTATTACTAATCACAATAAAACTGCAATATTTTTTGTTTCTGTTAATTTTGTTACTGAAACTATATCTAGGGAAATAACTACCTTAAGAAAGCCATTTGTAGAGCTTTTGTCTTGAAAGGATTGCTGGTGAGAGAAATACCTTCAGACCAAACCCTTCTTGTCCTTTTAATGTTTTAATAAGTGTAAAAATAAATTGAAGCTGATTTAGAGCTATGAAAAGGCAGGCCCAAAGAGGAAGGAGAATAAGTAGTAGAAAATGTCCTTGTACCACACCACCAGTGAAGAGACAAATCTGAGTCCATATTCCATACAGTCTTGCCTCACATCAAAAATCCCGCCCAAGACGACCTACAGACCTCCTCGTGAAACAGCCCCAATGCTGACCATGAGGCTCTTTTTGGCAGAGTACACTTCAGAGTGGCACAGTACTGTGTCAAACAAGGCTAACAAATGCCTCATCACATCACTCTCCACACAGGCACACATCTCATCTTGCAACTAGGCCTCTCCGTTGCATGAACTAGAAGGCATGCTTCCATCACGTGACAACATCCTCTTCCCTGACAGCCATGTTCCCTTTCTATAACCCAGTGCAGGAACCATTTCAGCTGACCAAGAACACGCTCCTGCAGGCGTGCCTGGGCACTGTGCCATGGATACACCCATCTGTCACATGGCAGGGACAGCAGGAATGATGTTTACATGGTGGCCCTGTGGCAACTGTCAAGGCAGCTGTGAGAAGGCTCTTGGGAAAGTGAGTTGCAGGGAACAGGCTATCTAATATTTTAGCCAGTAGAGTCCAAAGGACTCCTGAGAAAGCTCCAGACAAACGGTTTTCATGAAGACTGAAAGTAGTACATGTGCAACAGGCTGGCTGCTCTTTTCCTAAGCAAAGGGGTTTTTATGCTGGTTTTGTGGTGGTGTTGTTTTGTTCCATTTTTTTATGGGACAAAGGTGCAGAAAGGACAATAAGGTAAGGAGGCAATTGCCAGGAACTCCCTTAAATTGTGGCTTCTGGTATCCAATAGACCTTTAGCTGTATTAACTCACATGAAACCATCCACCTGCTTTTGCTAGAACTGGCACGTGACATTATGTCATTAATAGCTGTTTAGCATTCACAGAATGCATTGCTTTGATTGCGCCAGAACAGTTGTCCCACTTAAGTGATTACATCGTTGCTAATGTACTATAACATCATCATCATCAGTAAGTAAAACAAAACCAATATTTACCTAAAAGTAAAATGTCCTTATATGCCATGGACCGTTTTGCTGCTCCAAGCAACAGGTGCTCCCCAGCATGTGCTCTTAGCAGGGCAACCTCACAAAAAAACAGCAGACTCATTAGATGATAATGCAGTAAGTTTCAATAAGAGCAAAAGAAAGAGGATACATATTACTGTGTGTTAGGTACATGTTTAGGACTGTTAAGATTCCAATGTAAAATGTAAAGTGAATGTAAAAATCTTAACATGATAAAAACAGCACTCTCTAATTAAATTGTCACCCTTTGTCACTTCTAGCATTCTGTCTAGATTTTAAACATCAGGCTCTGCAAAATACTTTTCAATAAATACACTACCTGCATTTATTTCCTAGTGCATATTGCCTTGACAAAGCTTTCTCTGGCTTTTAAAGTTGACACTAAAGACTCCAGTGGGCTGGAATGAACTGTTACAGTAAATTTGGTTCTATCAATTTTTCATTTTTCTCTTGAACCAAAAATTTATGTGGCACTTAAAAGAGCTTTTTCCCAACAAAGCCAGATATGCTAAAAGAGCCACTATTGTCCACAAAGAGGAATCCCAATTTGTACTGGGAAGACACTTGTGTTTATTAGTTTACTCTTTGTCACCTATTTACTTTCCTCTGGTTTTAATGTCTGCTTGAAATTTCAGCAATGGCCTTTATTTCCTCAAGGAACTCATCTCTTGACAAGCCATTCTAATCCAAGCCAATCACTTTAGGAGAGATATAAAGGTACACAGCACCTGGGTAATACTTATCTGTTAAGACTTATCAGGTTCTCAGTAGAGTTACCTTAGCTGCTCTGGCCTCCTCTATGGTTTGTAAATCAGGCTGACTCCAAGATCAGGAATCATTTTTTCAAAACCAGATGGTTTATTTTATAACTGAATGCACAATGCCCCTTAGAAACTAGCTATCACAAATGAAAAAGTGGCATTTGTTTTATCTCTCAATATCTTTGTCCCTCTTTTTCTAAGGTATTTAAGGTTCCAGAGTATTTCCCAATATGTACTCTTCAAGCACAGCAGAAGTGTTTTCAGCCTATCATTCTAAGCTGATATTTTATTTTTTTAAATGCAGACAAGAACATTTTAAGGACATTTGATACGTTCTCTTTTCCTTCATGCCATCTTAACAATAAAAGCAGCAATATTTTTTTGCTTGCTTTTGTTGCCCTTGTGTAGCCAATGCATTTGAAATTCTCTTTCACTTGAGCAGAGTTTTAACTTATTTGAGTACGTTGAGCTTGTGCACATATGTGCTCAGTGGGTCTGCAAAGACATCATTAAACTCCTGTTTTGGGGGATCTCCTGTGGCCTGAAACACGATATTCCTGAGGAAGGATATACGAGGGAATGACTCAGTTCAAAACCAAGGATGATCTAACACTTGCAGGATTTTGTTAAAAACTGGGAGACAGAAAAAACAAAAAAAAAGATTTACACAATTCCAGTTCACAGAGTGATTTTCAAGATGAATCAGATTTTGGTGTGGAATCAAAAGATCCCAAGCAATAAATTAACCTCCTGCTGAGGCTGCTTGTCAGAGAACTGCTCACCACAATGTGGAGATACTGGTTCTGGGTTTGCCAGCACAACCTACTCTGAAAGCCAGTGATATATTAGGATATATTACAGATGTGATGATAGATCAGACCTCTGTCATAAAAACCTTTATGAATTTTCAAGATTTGATGCTTTTTTTCCCTCACGTTTATTATATACAATATAATTTTAGTACATTGGATTGTATGAAGGATTATTTGCTATGGATTGATATCAGTATGTTTGGAATTTGTTTGAGATTCTAATCGCTTTTGGTTTTTGCAAGTAGAGAAGACCTGCTTCAAATTAAATAACATGCTGTCTTAAACCATATTATAATGAAAGGTGAACATGAAATAAATATTTTTAAGGTCAGAAAAAAGTTCTGCTTCCAAAAGACTACAGAAAGAACAAAACACTTAAAGACACGCTGCTTTGCTGCTTCTTTTTGTTAATGTCTTTTCTGTAGTGGTGATGGTGTAATTTCAAAACTTAAAAAAAAAACGTTAAGAGGGTGGGTCTAGTACTCAGCTCTATTTATTCAGACAAAAAGGAGTGAGTGCTTCATCATGACATTTAAATATCACGGGAGTAACAGAGCATTAATTACACTATTCTCTTTGTTTTCCTC
Organism: Pachycephala philippinensis; assembly: GCA_013397055.1. Taxonomy (NCBI): domain Eukaryota; kingdom Metazoa; phylum Chordata; class Aves; order Passeriformes; genus Pachycephala; species Pachycephala philippinensis. The sequence goes on from VWZT01013271.1 coordinate 365,644, forward strand.
TTATACCTGGTCATCGAGTGGTAGTTCACAGAAGCCTGGAATATATTTAGCCCATTCCACCAGGACCAAAAGTTGCTGCTTCATAGATTCACAGACATCACTAACACCAGCAACTTTCTTAACATTTATATCAGTGCTAGCACCAGGACTGGAGATTGAGATCTGGCCATAATGAGAGAAAAAATGAACAATGTTAAATTTCATATAATTTTATTTTCACTGGTTAACAGCATATTTAAGAAAAAATCACAGCAGTAATCGCAGATACTCTTGAGAAATTCCTTGACCGTATGGATGACTACCTTGCACGTAAATTATAAATTTTTATTTCTCATTATTGCCAGTGTGCACTGCAAGATGCTAAAACTTCAATTAATCATACCATGATACATTATCTTCTCACTCCAAAATACTATTTTAAGCATACTAGAGCTTTTTTCATTTGTAGAAGGGAGATGGTTTTGGTTTTTTTCCCCTTTAAAATGGTTGACATTTACTTCATTTCAGAAAAAAAGAAGAGCTCATAGTGGCATGCAGTAATATTAAGGGATAGAGATATTAAGAGAAAGAGAGTGATAAAGGGGTAGCATGTTCTTCTAGGGAAAAGATAAGTATCATTAACTTTGGAAGGTAAAACAGGGGGGTTTCAGTGCCTGGAGGAGAATAGTTTGTAATGATGAAGCAGCAGTATAGGCAGAGACCTGAGACATTTCAGAGGAAATGTAAAGAACATGAGTGTGCATTAGACCACCTGCAGTGAACAGTGTTCTGTGAAATGGCAAGAGAGCAATATCTTTCTGGGCCTGAAGCTGGTGCACTTCTACTGAGCCAAATCCTGAAATTCTTAATGACTTTTCAAGGAAAGGAACAAAACCAGGCTTTCTCTTAAGCCAGGCAGGAAAGCCAACTTAAGATAAAGCCAAACCTGAGAAGGTAAGGTCAGTTTATAGTTGCCATCATACTAGGGAAGAAAAGAAAAAGAAAAAGAAAAAGAAAAAGAAAAAGAAAAAGAAAAAGAAAAAGAAAAAGAAAAAGAAAAAGAAAAAGAAAAAGAAAAAGAAAAAGAAAAAGAAAATTATGTAGTGTGATTATCTCCCTCAGGAAAAGAAATTAATTTTTTGGTCTTCCAATGCTACGTTCTTACACTTTTCAGGATAGTGTAACTATTTAGGTTGACTCCTACCATTTCCCCTTCATTCATACATCATTGTTAAATCTCACAATGGGATCTGTGGTGAAATCCCTTACCCTTGGGTAGTCAAAAGGAGTTGCACTTCTGAACTAAAGCTCTGTGCTTCCTACATAATTCAGTCGTGTAAAACACTGAAAACAGCTTAGATATTAATGTCAGTTAACCAGCTGAACATTAGTTGTCAGGGAAATACAGCAGCTAGGCAGGTGAAAAATTCCTCAGACCCATAATTCAAAGGCTATCATGTAGGAAAAAGGTTAGAGGTATTGCCTCTTTGTAGACAGAGAATGTGTGAAATCCATGCTGTAATCATGAATCCATTTCTGGCATCTCCTCTACAAAAACGAGGTTGAAAATACTTAATACCGTTCAGGTGAGAGCTACCAGAGTGATTCGGTCTAGAAAACCTTCAGTACAGACAGAGAATAAAGAAACTCAATACATTTCATTTTTTTCCAGAAGTGTAAAAGGGGTCTTGATCATGATTCAAAGGTACGAAGAAGAGATTTCTGATAGTAGGTCGCACTCTGATCTACCTGAAAGTGGTACTAACCATGCACCAACTAGAAGATAATACAAGAAGGTAAAGAAGAGGTAGATTGTTTAACTGTTAGACATACTGACTCATGAAGTTAATACATTGTCCTTCCCTTGATATATTTTAATCAAAGCTGTGCATTTTTATAAATTACATCTTACATTACAAACTACAGTCTCCATGCTGAAATTACTTGGTGAACTTCTGCTGGGGATTCATGGGATGACTCCCATGGAGTTCATTATGAACCTAGGATTTCATCTCTCAATAAGGATATGAAGCTATGTGCTTTTTAATTTCTATTTCTCTATTGCTTTAACCTGCCTCTCATTTATGGGGTGCAACACAGGAGTCACTGACTTGATAGAATCATAGACTAGCACAGGTTAGGAGGGACCTTGAAAGATAATCTAATCCAACCTTTTGTGGTAAAGGAATCCTAGAGGAGATTATCTAGCACCCTGTCCAATAGCATCTTGAAAATCTTCAGTGACAAGGACTCCACCACATCCCTGGAAAGGTTGCTCCAGTAATAGCTTGTTCTCACTGTAAAAATTTCTTTCTTATATTGAGAAGAAACCTTTCCCAGTGTAACTTGTACCCATTAATGACTTGATGAATATGACAATATAACACTGTATCCCAATTGTTCTGAAATCCTTCAGGGACAGATGCCTTTATTCATATGAGAGTCCAGCATGCCCTTTTCATATTTACATAATCCTGGAAGCCTCTCCCAGGTCTGTAGGAGAAAAGCTATACTTAGACAATTTCCCCCTGTAAGGGATCTTAAGGAACAAAATAACTAATTTTCCCTATTTAATATGAACATTTCAAAAGGGATGAATGCCACCCTCTTCCACAGCTGAAGTAATTGGATAATGATCTGGGACACTGCCACCGCCTCTAAGTCTCTTCTCAGGACTGAACTCATCTTACAGACCTATGCAATTGAGGGAAAAACAAGTACTTTTAAGACTTTGCTTTTCAATCATGTAAATGGAGTCCCTTGGATTTTGAGGCCAAGATTGTATTTTCATATATGCTTGATATAGTGGAAGCAATTCTGTTCTACTAAAACATACCAAACAGTAAGTACAATAAATTTGTGTATACACAAGGTGATGTTTTAGGCCCAGAACCTACTGTTTGAAAAGAACTTTGTGCTATAAACAGCTGAGGATGTGATTCTGTTCAAGACAGTCCTTATTCCTGAATTGAATATACCAGTTGGAAATGATTAAGGAGTATTATAAAAAAGCACAATAAGCAAGTTCAAAAAATTACTAAGGAGATAAAAATAGCTATATTTTTCATACTGTATAGGTATGAAAGGTAGGAAGGCACATTATGTTCATCTACTCTGCCCGGACATGCAATATGTGCCAAAGACTATCACCCAGTAATTCCTGCATCAATTCTTTACAGACAGTTCCAGCCTAAGAGAGATGCTGATAAAGGATGAGATTACAAAACATTTGGGGATGTATAAATCAGTCAGCATGAAATCATAAAGGTGGCAGTTAAATTCTAAGCAAGTTAGTAAGAGGTGCAAGAATGCAGAATCAATGACCATGATTTATCTGAGGTGCAGAAAAGGACTGGAGACTGTTCCATTCAGCAATTGATTGGATAGCGGAAAAAAAAAGAAAAAGAGAAAATGAAGTTCAGATGAGACAAAGAAAATTTAAAAGCAAGATGTGAATAGACTGCAGTTGGAACACTTCTGTTTGCCTTACTTATAATGTCTGAGGATATTAAAAATAGGATTTTCAAAAGAATGTAAGGAAATGTGTGTCCACACCCCTTTGAATGTAATGGCTTTGGACAAATTTTTCCCTATGTTTGATGGGAAAGGCAGCTTCAAGGATAGATAGATGCCACCAGCTGCCTAAGACAGCAACTGATTTAAAAGCAGTAAGAACCATAAACCTTTATTAAGAAAGGTGCCTAAGACATATTGTCCTGGACAAAGTAGAATTTTTTTATTGACTTTGCTTCAAGAATGTATTCTATTACCACTTCTTTCATTGAGAAGAGGAAGCTGTGTGCATTTTGGAAGTAGAAAAAAAAATCTCAATAATTATATTCAATACAATAAAAAATTGAAAAGTATTTAATTTTAGTAAAAATGGTCTTAACATCGCTAAATAATTTTGTGATAGATCTCAGTACCTGACGGGATAGTGTCTCAGCTTGCGACAATGTGCTAATAGAGGGACTGTTGCAGCCATCAAAAGTGTTTCTTCTCGTACTTATCCTGTCCCGTTCATTTTGTACAGCTGGAAAAGAATAATCATCTCATTTATTGACTTGTAAACACTGACACACAGTATCATTTCAGAACTTTACTAGATTTCAGAAGGTAACTGTAAGAACTGAAAGGTATGACATTCAAAGAAGATTATCTGCTTTTAGCTCTGAGTGATGAGGAAGGATGATAATACATGTTTATGGTCTCTGTTGGTACACTACTTGCCAGTAAAAAGCATGTATAACTAATTGTAGATGGATACTGAATCATCAGCACTTTTGTCACTGGCTTAATTACAGTAAAATCTCTTTCTTCCTTTGAACTTGAACACATGATCTCAATTTTAACCAATTTAATAGGTAAGACTTTATGATAACAGCAGAAATGGACATCTCCAGACTGCCAAACAGGTCAAGTGGTACAGCATCACCACCGAAAAAATGTCTCTCAGAGGAAGTATGACAGCCCTACTCATACTCTGCTGTGGGAAACAATGAAACAGGAATGAATCATGACTTTAATCCACTAGTAAGCAATTTTGAAACTTAAATCTCATGCTTCTCCTCAGTGACATTGCATTCCTAGCCAGTTTATGGAACATTAACTAAGTTAAAGGACAAAAATTCCAACCCAAAACCCAACACACCAAAAAAATTTTAGGACAGTAAATTCAGTAAATTTTGTCTCATGGGGTGCAAAAAAAGGCATTTGAAAGAGCTTTGGATAAGGAATCTGTAATCAGCACATGCAAGGCTTATTAAGAAACAAGGCATACTTTTGAACTAAAGGAAGAAGAAAAAATAAAAACTATCAATCAGATCTTTCTAAAACCTAGATCATGTCCAAGATTAGGACAAGGAAAATAAAAAGGGGGAAAAAAAATTGTGCTGATGGAATTCCTTCTATTGGACAAGGAATCTCACTGTCTTTTAAGAGCAGCAGATTTATTTCCAAAGATACATTTGCTATTTTGTGGGAAACAATCTGCATTACAGAATTTAGGAGTAGTACAAGAGGCTTCAATAATAATAAAAAAAACATTGTCTGCACTGAGTAGGTTCAGGGTTTATCTGAACAATGCACACCATTTATTCCAGAGGTGTACTAACTTTTTGCAAGGACACTCACTGATGGGCCTTTTATTAAGGTCACAGGAAGAAATCTTACGTGGTGATAAACACACAGTATGTTGTAGACAGGAAAAAGAAAACATAACCTTTTGTAAAAGAATGCTGAAACAAACATCCACTGAATCTCAGCAGCTTAAGTTCTGCACAGATAATTAAAATAAGTCCAGCGCTGATTAGTATTACAAAAATAGTAAGGTATTGTGACAACACTCCACTAGTGAAAGTCACTGGTGAAGCACACTGAAAACTACAGGTGGATGCTTTAATTTTCTTCTACATATACATAATTTTGGATTATTAGACCAGACTCTCTGGCTGAAGACTTTTTGTCAATTCAGTCTAAAATAGCCTTAAACAGAGACTCCACGAGGAGGGTGGTATATTTGCTCGAAGAGGACTTGTAAAGCTTCTGTCAGCTGAAGCCTTTCTTATCTTTGTCCTGAAGAAGAGATTTTCTAGAAACAGTGTGAGAAACTATCATAGACTCTATGCTACACTTATACTATGAAACATGCCCTAACCGTGTAGAGAGGTTATAACAAAACAAAAGCAGTGTTTAAAGTTTTAGACACAGTGGGATCAGAGTAGGGCAGAGTAGTGTTAAGTAGGTTAAAATTTTTGTGCCATGCATCAGGCTGCACTAGCATCTTGAGGGAAATGAGCATTCCTCTGGTTTGGGTTCCCCAGAACATGAAAGATACTGGAAAACTAGGCAGTGTTTAGCAGAGGGCTATGGAGATGTAATCCACGAGATGCACAAGGTGAAGCAGAGACAGGCATCTTTGCTTATGTGGAAAAGAGAGGGCCAACATGGATGTGAGGGTCTTCATTTCTGTAGTGTACAGAAAATGGAGCCAGATTCTTCTCAGATGCATAATGAAAAGACAAGACCCAATGGACACTACCCTAACTGCAGTAAGATGTATTCCAACTAGTTATAAGGAAAAAACCCTTCCCATTGAGGGTGGTCAAGTACTGGAAGAGCTTGCCGAGCGAGAGGTTGTTGAATCTCCCCTCTCAGGGACTGTGTAAATCTGTCTGGACAGGGTCCCAAGAAACCTGATTGAACCTAGATGTCAGCCTTGGTTTAAGTCGGGGCTGAACTAAACGAATTCCAGATGTCCCTTCTGAGATGAACTATTCTTTAATTCCAGGTTTTGAAAGTCTGTAAAGCTCTGCTATTTGCAAAACTTTTAGGGCTGCTGTGGAAACACAGATCTTCCCCTTTCTTCACATTAGATTGATAACACATATACAATACGTTACTGATTTAATGGCCCAAATTCCAAAAGGCTAAAGTGTCTTAAAAGAGATCCACAAGAGTTAGCAAACCTATTTCATACCCTGTGTAACACTGTTTAGAATATCCCCATCCAGCTTCAAGGAGAAAAATCCATTTTATCTCATACCAGTAACCTGAACACTAGCAAAGCACTACTACAATACAGATACTTAAGAGCATAAAGAAAAAGCTTCCTTTGTACAGACTAAAAGAATGATAGCTGCGTTACAGGAGAACTGAGCACTCACATTTCAGATTGGCCTGCAAGCAGATGCACATAGCTCCAAACAAAAAAGGTAGCAAAGTTTGTGACAAACCACTTTTGAGTGTGTATTTGAAACAGATAAGGACATCTTTTGCCTCTACATCATAACTGTCCTTGAAACAACAGCTCCAATTAAAAAAAACACCTCTAATACTTGCACTGCCCTTCTTTCCCTATTGCTCTGCTCCACTTTGGGAGGTTTTTTGGTCTTTCCACTTTGACAGAAGAACCACTGTGACTCATGTTTCTCATATCTGTCAGTGAGATGCATAAGTAACAATTTTCCTATATTAAGCCCTAAGGAAATTATACTTTTTATTCATTAATGTGGACACTCCACTGACAGCTACCACTACTCTTCTCACTACTTTTTCACTCAACTTCACAGTCCTTTCTCTGGTTTAAATGCTTCATACACTTAAATTTAAAGGAAGAACCAGTAAATTGGCACTGTCATTACTTAGTGTAGAAAAAAAAAAAAAAGCCAAATAGATATTTTATTACTCAGATTTGGTAAACTTTTAAAGTAAAATCTCATAGCTTGCAATATTCCAGCATATGGCTCAATAGGTAGAAATCAATGAATTTTGGTGCCAGAATTCATGAATTAAACAGTTGCAAATTCACTTTAAATATATGGACTTGATTATGTTCAAAGTTCTAGCACTGCTTACCCACTTGAAAGTTAGAAGACATATATTTCAGTATAAAAGCACTTCCCCATTATGAAGGCATTGTAGCAGACTTTCCATTGGTTTATTCTGCTGGAGTTTTTTAGAATTTTCATTATATTTCAAAGCTAATTCAGATATTTTTCTCTTTGTATATCAAATAATAAACGACTCCATTACCTTCCTTTTTCATTCCTGCTCGAAAACACTTTTTTAAACGACAATATCTGCATTGATTCCTTTTGTCCTTGTCAACAATACATTGTCGGTTGAATCTATCAGAGACAAGAAAAGATAAATGTATAAAGCATTAAAAAAGTAGCACCCTGATTACAAAGAAGAAAACCAACTAATTTGTCCTGTCAGAATAATTTCTATAGCCACAGACTCTCTTCTTCAGTTGCATTGATTATTCTTCTTTATTTATCAGTTTTCAGAGGTGTTTCACACTTGCTCATTTTCCATGAATATATGCGTGTGTACAAACACATGTATGCATTGGAATAGGCAAATGTGGAAAATTTTGTAGTTATGTACATCATTTACACCTCAACTGATTTGTGAGGTATGTCAGTAACTGGCTGCATCAAATGGCGGTGGAAGAAAAAAAACATGAAAAGTTGCAAATAGAAAAAGGAAAGGACAATCAAGGAAAAAGCCAAATGTTGCTGCCACATGAGGAGCCCCTTAGCTGCAAAACCATTACCCTTGTCTGGTAGTGTTCACTCCTTCTGGGAGAGAACAAGGAACAAGCTGCATGTTTTATCACTACAGGTGGCAACCTAACCAGGAAATGAGAGGAACCAACACAATGTAATAAAGACTTGAGGAAATACATGTAGCATGACACTGCAAGGCGGCTTACCCAGGCTATTATGCACATCTACAGGTGTGCCTAAAGGGAATGCATATGAGCCATTTGCCCCTCTCCCTGTCTAGGTCTGCCTTTTTTTCTTTTCATGTGTTTGTTAGACAAACAAACTCTGCAAAAGCAGAGCTCTTCCTGAAATCACTTATGTCAGCTCTTGGCACACCACTTTAGGGGTTTGTCTATGCTATATCACTGTGCTACGCCTATAAGGGAGAGGTTTCCTTTAAGAGTATTACACAACCCAGGAAGAGTGTAGGAAACATTTCCAGTAACAAGCCATTCTTATAAATGTTTTCTTGTTACCCCACACAGTGGCACAAGGGGGACAGAGAATGGGAGCTACAGTCAGTTCACATGTTGTCTCTGCTGCTGCTTCCTCCTCAAGGGGAGGACTCCTCACAGTCTTCACCTGCTCCATTGTCAGGCCCCTCACAACTGAGACAATTCTCCACGAACTTCTCCAATGTTAGTCCTTCCCATGGGCTTAGTTCTTCATGAACTGCTCCAGCATGAGTACTTTCCGCAGTGTGCAGCCCTTTAGGATTGGGCTGCTCCAGAAATGGGTCCCCTGTGGGGTCAAAAGTCCTGCCAGAAAACCTACTCCAGTGTGGGCTCATCCTTCCATGGGACTACAGGTCTGGCCAGGAGCCTGCTGCTGCAGAGTCTTCTGATGGGGCCACAGCCTTCTTTCAGCCATTCACTTTCTCCAGCAGGGGGTCCTCCATGGGCTGCAGGTGGATATCTGCTGCCCTGTGGATTTCCATGAGTTTCATGGGGACAGTTGCCTCACCATGGTCTGCAGGAGAATCTTTTCTCCAGCACCTAGAGCACCTCCTCCCCCTCCTTCTCCACTGAACCTGGTGTCTGCAGAACTGTTCCCGTCTCACGTTCTCACTCCTCTCTTCTCTACCTACAATTTTTTTTCTACACAATAATTATTTTTTTCTTCTTAAATACATTATCCCAGAGGCACTTCCACCATTGCTGATAGGCTCACCTTTGGCCATCTTGGAGTTGTCTGGCATCGGCTTCACCAGACACCGGGGACACTTCTGACAGCTTCTCACAGAATCCACTTTTGTAGCCCCATCACTACCAAAATCTTGACATAAAAATCCAATAAAGCCCTTCAGTGATTTGTTTAAACTCACTGAGTTTTCCATATGTTCTGCTCATGGCTCAAAATGGACAGTTTATGACCCTGAGCCTGCACAGAAAATTTCATCAAACATGGCGCAGTGTGATATTTTGGGCATCATTTGGAAATTAACAGATAGTCATTCAGACTGACAGAGGGGAAATGGCTGCTCAAAAGAGCTGTGTGTCACACCAAGTGGGAATATGTGCAGATGTGTTTGTACAGCCCTTAAACCAAGACCCATAAATCTTAGACTTTCTATTCAGAAACAACCTTCATAAGGAAAGAATTTATAGAAAATAGTTAAGAATTACAGTTTTCATATTGCAGTAAAAATATGAACATTTTTCCTTTTTTTTTTTTTTCAGGAGATGACCTTTGTAATCATAAATAAAAGAGTGAAACAGCTTTTGAGTGATGTAATGATATCAACAACATCAACAAGTATCTGGAATATAGTTTCTGGAATGTGTAATATCAAGTACCATTCCTTAAGAAAAAGTTGAAAATACCATGACATAGTTTGAAAATTCTGATAAGGTCTGAATATAATTTTTGCTTAAATTCATTAATTTAGTGCCTCTAGATGAACTTTTGAAATACCTGCATGTATAGACGTGGTTTTTCCTTATGCTACGTCTAAAAAATCCCTTGCATCCATCACAGCTGGAAGCACCATAATGTTTTCCGGTCGCTCGGTCTCCACATATTGCACAGAGACTGCTGACCCCGTTGTCAGCAGCATTCATGTTGACAGCTTCTCCTGAACTGTCTGACAAGAGACAAGAACATACACAGTTATGGACAAAACTTCCAACAACCACCTCATGTGCAAGTTGTACCTAAACAGAGGCTTTTTCTGGCCTTTTCTCTTTTAATTGCCACTTAATTTATATAGCATGACCTGTCTGATTACATCTGGTTCTTGCTGACATGAACACTTTCAAAGTGATAGAGGTGTTAAAAGAATTTATGAAGTTCATAACAACAAATAATTGTGTTCTAAACTCTTCTCAGCTGAAGAGTTAAAAATTAAAGCACACTTCTTCATTTATAATTACACAAACATTCCTACTAACATAAAGAGGAACTTTGGCACAAAGTGGTGTTAACTGGTAAAGATCTCGTGGATCAGTTCTCATACAAGCTGGCAATAGCTGGCAACTCTCATACAAAGATTTGTGACATTAAACAAAGAAACAAAAAAAAGAGGGGTTTTGCACAACTTAATTAAAAAGAAGACCAAACAAAAATGCATGCTAAGAGTCTGTTATTTCCTCAAAGATACTTTTGACAGGAACACTGGTGCATTCTTTCCTTGCACAGAATATTAGCTACGTGATTAACAATTAGTCACTGACTATGGTAAGCACTACTGAATAAATTCACCTGAAATCAAACCAGATATATTTATTCTTTGAGTTACAACATTAGCAGACATGCTCAAAGAAACAATTGCAAAATAGCTTTTTCTGTTTTGCTTCTGGTTTAAATGAAAGGAAAATATGCCCTAAGCATTTGTCGCTGTTTTGTCCCGGAGAGGAAAGAGTGCTACATTAATTAGATATGCAAACATGGATTCAAAAGCCAAGTACATGAGTTCATGAACAGTGTACAGGATGAACAGTAAAACTGTTAATTATGATACATACTATTATTCGTATTGTATAGATCCAACTGAAATGTATAACACAAATACATTTTAAAATTTTTATTGTGTCCCTCAGAGCTTGAAGTTAAAGAGTTCTTTAGATGCAGAGAGAAGCAACCTTTCTGTTTTGTTTTGTTTTACAGAGCTGTAATTGATAGGAATTACATTAAAAATGATTAAATAAAATGAAATCTTAGAAGTAAGAATTCAGTTCTGTAAAGATTTTATTTTAAAATTAGGATTGTCGTGACTGGAAAACTATTTTTCCACTAGGTTACAGAATTGTTTTATAAAAATATAAGACTTTTGGAGTTTTGTAACTTTGCATCATACAGCAGAATAATTAAAAATACAATATTTAAATGTTATGATGGAATATTTCACAGCAATATAAGTTGTGCATATAAATACAAGGACATATTTATTTTCTTTGGTGTTATTCTGAAACAAAATGTCTGGAAAATTGACCTGATGTTGAAAAATTCTTTGATTTCAATAGAACTGTGTAATCTGCCTGAATGTGACTTGTTAAACTTCTCTAAATGTTCCTAATTAATTTAGACAGCTAGAAAAGATACACAGGAAGGTTCATAAGGGGCAGCTTTCAGTTCCAGACTAGCACTGTAACAAGACAATGTTTTTATAAATGCTGTAAGAAAATATTTAGGCTAAACTCTAAACAAACTCTAAACATAAAAAGGCTGTACCTGACAACTAATAATTATCAAGCTAATCACTTACAGTGATAATTTAACCAGCTCTATTGCCAACACATAATGCAACCAAGCACAACCTCCCTAATCTGCCTTCCCATTTTATTTAACATTAACAGATACAAAAGGGTGCTATTCAGCAAAAAAAAAAAAAAAA